>OX243824.1:11793551-12213551 GCA_945859605.1 Lumbricus rubellus | reverse complement strand
TGTTGCGTGACGTCATCGTGGCTATATTCCTGTGTCTGTTCTGCTCCGTTTGGATGTCGTCATCATCGTCGTCGTCGGTCACACCTGCCGCTCTTCAGATGCCGCATCCTCATCTCCGACCTATTCAGCAGCAGCAACAACAGCAACAGGAGAGGAAAGATACATTCGATGATGATGATGATGATGATGATTCACAAGTTGCGGGTTGGTTCTTCGTTTTTAACTTTTTATCACCAGATGTGTTTTATCGTCTTCGTTACCGTAACGATAATTACGTCATTGCCTTCTTCGGTCGTGGTATTCATCTTCGTCTTCATTATCGTCATCGTCATCGTCATCTTCGTCGTCATCATTGTCGTCGTCATCATCATCATCATAGTCATCATCATCATAATCATCATCATCACATCATCGGCAGAAGTATTTTCCTCCTACTCTTCCTCTTCCTCCTCCTCCTTATTAATTATTATTATTATTGTCATCATCATCATCATCATCATCATCATCGTTATCATCATCGTGATCATCAACATCATCGCACATTCGCAACCGCAAACTTAAGTGGCAAGATTCTAAGGCGCCATCGAAAGCAAAGCTCAGGGCACCAGCTTAACAACGAGCGCATCAAAATAACTTCTCCATCATCATCATCATCATCGCTGACAACGACCCGGAAGAATAAGTTGAGTCAGTCAATGACAACAGTCACATCATTCGACTTCGGTTGAATATGCCTCAAACATTGTCTCATGTCCCAAGTCGATGAATTAAGACGAACATTTATAGTTATTAAGACGCCAACGACATATTTTAAAGGCAACGTTTAAGTGCATCGTATACCTATCTGTAGCCTAGCCTATAACTATGTTTGGGGACTCTATTTTATATTATATAAAGTAAGTAAAGTCGTCCCTGGGTCGAAGGCCCACTGGTGATGCGCTCATCTCCTTCTCTAGGTCCTTGATACTTCAATGGACGAATCCCAAGGTCCTGGACACGGGGCCAGTGTCTTAACAGGACTTGCCGTTTAGACCTACTTCCAAGCTTACGCCGGTACCAAATTGTACTGCTGGTGACAAAGGCAGTGGCACGTGTGCGTAAAACAACTTGCCCAGGGTCATTACCCGGAGTCGAACCCGAAACTTATATTATAGACTCTATAGCTTTGTTTTATTAATAAGATTAAACTCATAGAGTTTGAAACAAGCGACCTTTGTAACGCTTCTTACGTGTCGTCGATATTCAAGACTCTAATTAGGCCTACATGTTATGGCATAGCCTCATATACAGGTCGTGTTTATGGACAGAAGAAGCCGTCTTCGCGTGCTTAAAACCAATAAACACAATAATATTATATACAAATCCAATCCATATATAGATCTATATATATACATTGTGTGCGTGCGCGTGCGTGAGCGTGTGCGTGATGCTGTAGGCCTATAGGTAGCGTTGTATCATTCCATTCTAGCTCTTCGATATCATTTTCGTGTATATCCGAAGGCTGTATAATTATAATTAGTGGACAAATATTTGCTTTATTGTACATGTAAGCTTATTTCGCGTGACATCCGTTTTCTTTGTATTCGCTGCGGATTAATTTTAACCTGCACGCGATATCGACCGTCGTGAATATGTGTAGCGCCCCCTCCTATATACATTACCTGTTTGTAAACTTTGCTTCTGTCAACCAACGCGTGCATTTGTTCTTCCTCTTCACCAGCTGTAGCGTATACAATAATTATACATCCATGGAGCGCGGTGGTATAGCCTACGTTCGTCGCCTTGCAGCCAAAGGGTTGCAGGTTCGAATCCACCTCAAGTCGTAAGGACCTTGAGCAAGTCCTTCACTCGCAATTGCTCAGCGCTTCGGCGTAAAACTCCGATGCAATGTCCGCTCTGCAGTCGGGAGCACTTCTGAGTAGGGAGCGTGAAGGGGCGCTATAACAAGTGCAGTTAGTGCACATACATACAAATAAACATCCAAGAAATCTGGGCCTATTTTCGTGAGAATAGACATTTCATGGAGTCTTTTGCGAGCGCTTCTGAAAGGCTCTTGCTAAATAAAAAAGGACCTGCTCTTCGAATTTTGTTTATCAAATTAAATATGATATGTAGCCTAGGTCTATCTGCAGCTATATAGGCCTAACGCTACATGACATTGTATAAGCTATATTCCTTTGAATGCATTCATTTAATTTGCATGACAATTTATTATTCAGTGTGACATGTGGTCGTTTTGTTTTATTTCTATGCTAATCGTTAATTATTCTTTATATGTATACACACATTATATTATATATATATATATATACAAGTATATATATTATATTATATATATATAATATATATATAATATATATTATATATATATACAAGTATATATATTATATATATTATATATATATACACGTATTATTGAAAAGGAGCCCGAGGAGATATCAATACAATAGATTACAGGATACAGACAACAAACACATGAGGGTTACAGATGCAACTTAGAATATATATAAAAAATATATTGGCCTAAAGTTAATTAGATTAATTAGATTAATTTAATTGTCATCTCGTCTTGACATCTCGCATCTTCCTTCTGCTGAAATATATATATATATATATATATAATTAAAAACGCCAGAATGTATAATTGTATATATATATATATATATGGTGATATTTCCTCAGGGCTGCGAGATCACAGCATCATTGTTTGTGTGATAAGTATCTGTTACATATAATAAGCTCCACGCTGTTGAATACACCTATATTATGCGGATCTCGTATACCTGTGTCTTCAATATATATATATATATATATACAATAGTAAAGAAGAAAGAAGATATATATATATATATAGCCTAAATATATAATTAGATATTTAGACTCGCACCTGCTATCAGAGTGGAGCACATGATTGTGTCTGCGTGGGGCATCGCACATTGTAATAATCTCCTGCAGGATCAATGCGTCTAATAGAATAGAAGCGAATAATGGAGGGGGTGGGGGTGGTGGAGGCGTCGCAGAAGTTAGATGTGACGAAGATATGAAAACTCCAAAGAATAATGTTGGCAGGTCATGACTCATGACTCATGTTCAAGAGTAAGATAGGTCAAATGACAGCAGCTGCCGTTGGCTTTCTCTCACATTTTTTAAAATTCCCATTTTTTCTTTTTCACCTTACTTATTCCCACTTAATCGTTCACCTTATCGTCGTTCTTCCGTGCGTTTCATCTAATTTTGCTACTTTACTTTATCATCATCATCATCATCATCATCATCATCATCATCATCATCATCATCATCATCATCATCATCATCATCATCCTCTACCTTCTCGTATTCTACTTCCTCCTCCTATAGTCCTCCTATTCCACTACCTCATTGCACTGCCTATAGATAATTCCTTCCTGTCGTTTTCCGCTTTCTCCGTTTCCTCGTCCAATTCCCACGTCCGCTATTCCTTCTCCGGTTCTTCCTGTCTTCCACCGCTTTCCCCTATATATCAACCACCTCGTTTTCCTTCTCTTCATCCTTCCAATTTCTGACTTTTTCTCCTCCGCCTCTTCCTACTTCTACTCCTTCACCGTTCTTCTTTCGCCCTCCTTCTCGTCTCGTCCTCCCCTCGTCTTTCTCCTCTCTTTCTTGTCCTCCTCCTCTTCCTCTTTGTCCTCATCATCATCATCTTCCTGCTCTTCTCCCTCTTCTTCCTCTTCGTCCTCTTCTTACTCTTCCTCCTCGTCCTCTTCGTCTTCATCCTCCTCCTTCCCGCCACTACTCCTCTTTCTCCTCCTTCTCCTCCCCTTCCAATCCTCCCACCATCCTCCTCCTCTTCTTCCCTCTTCTTCCCTCCCCTCCTCTCCACTCTCCGCCGTCTAATTAGCCTTCAAACGGCGTCGTAACAATCTACGACTTATGTCGATTGTTAGCGTTAAACGAACGGCAATAATCAGCTCTCAGACCTTAATATCGATGTTTGCTGTCTCGCAGCCGTGATCGTTATAATGGCGGCTTCAGCAACAGCAGCCATAGGATGAAGGGATGGAGGGATGGAGGGATGGAAGGAGGAGATGAAGAGAAAGAAGCAATAAGATTAAATAGCCGGTGTCACGAAATAGAGTATCCCCCATATTAATAGTATCCCCCAAAATGAGGAAAAGTCAAAAATAACACTTCCGCGTGCATTTATTTTTGCAAATTAATTTTCATCTGCTTTGTTTTGAACAATGACACTAACAGGTATGTTTATTCCTACTAGATAATTTGTTTTGCTTTGGTTTTATAGCACTTAAAACATTTAAAACACTTAAAAACACTCGAAGACACTAAATAATTTCGAGTTGCCTATTTCTGAGCATTGCTTAGGTCACTTAAAACAATTAGAGTGACTTTAAATTTTGATTAGAGTATAAATTTTTTAATTATACGCATTTTTCAAAAAATGGGATAGAATGGTTTATTCCCCCGGATAGTCTAGACCGGTTAATTCCATCCGGGGGGGGTAGATTAATTCATCCCCCCGGATAACTTTCAGGGGGATAATCCTTTTCATGACACCGGCGCACCTGCCAACGCGCGCCCAGCACGAAAGCAGCCCCGGACGACATTGTTATCATACGGTGAATGGAAGGCGCGCGCCATGTCGACGAAATTCACGAAAAGACACATAGACAACCAACACTTCATTTTCTGTTACTGTTTCTCCTCCTCCTCCTCCTCCTCCTCCTCCTCCTCCTCCTCCTCCTCTTACTCCTTCTCCTCCTCCTTCGCCTCCTCACACTTCTTCTCTTCCTCGTCCACCTCTTCGTCCTCCTCCTTTTCCCTTTTCAAGAGACACCTCAAGTTCCTCAACAACCGTCTCCTCCTCCTTCTATCCTGCTTCTTTTCCTCTACCTCTTCTTCTTCCCCCTCTTCCTCGTCCTCCTTTTCTTCGCCTGCTCTTCATCCTTCTTCCACTATACGTTTCTCGCCTTCTCGTAGCCTACTTCTTTTCTTCTTTTCTTCTTTCTCGTCTTTCTCATCTTTTCTCTTTTGTCGCCGTCGCTGAATTCATCACAGACGTAACTGTTGAGGTTGAATACTTATTGGCCTCGCCGGTGCAGATGGGTCGGCATGCAGAGGACAGAAAAAGAGGAGGAGGAATAGGAGGACGAAGACGACGAGGAGAAGGACGAGAAGAAGTAAAAGGAGGAGGAGGAAGAGGAGGAGGAGGAGGAGGAGGAGGAGGAGGAGGAGGAGGAGTAGAAAAAGGAGGAGGAGCAGCAGAAATAGAAAAAGAAGAAGAAGAAGAAGAAGAAGAAGAAGAAAAAGAAGAAGAAGAAGAAGAAGAAGAAGAAGAAGAAGAAGAAGAATGATTAAGAGAAACTATGAGCTTATTATGATGAAGATGGTTTTGAGGATTAGGAGGAGGTGGAGACGGATGAGGAGGAGGAGGAGTGACGGAGGATGGATCGAACGACCGAAGAGACAGACAGATAAAGACAGACATGCAGAAACAGACAGGATGACAGACAGACAGATAGAGACAGACAGGATGACCGACAGACAGAGATTTTTAAAAATATACACAGACACAGGCACAGTCAGACACAGACAGACACGACACACAGAGGTCTCATCTGGTGGTGTCTGTAGTATTTGCCTCCAGCCATCTGCTGCTCATCGGCTGAGCGACTGTAGTCACACAGACAATTAGATCGGGTAATATATGCTATAGCAATCTGATTAACACATCCAGCAAAAACGAAGGAAAGGACACATGCGAATACACGCACGCACGCACGCACGCAGGCAATTAGTCTGTGAGGTTCGTGTAAGGCGCTATATAAATGTCCATTTACGCACATACAAGCATGGACGGACGGACGGACGAAGAAATTATGTTGTGTAGCACTGTAGCTGTATATAAGGTACAGAGATTGCGAGAAGTTTGTTTGTTTGTATGTCCACTTGTTATGATGCCCCTTCAAGCTCTCTCTACTCAGAGGCGCTCCCGAATGCAGAGCGGACACTGCATCGGAGTTTCACGCCGAAGCGCTGAGCAATTGTGAGTAAAGGACTTGCCCAAGGTCCTTACGCGGCGAGGTGGATTCGAACCTCGAACCTTCCGGCTCCAAGGCAACGACGCCACCACTACACCACCGCGCCCCACAGGTATATGTGATATGACCCAAATAGAACTGATGTCCACCCAATGACTGATTGTCAATTCTTGATTGTTCGATTTTATTCCGATTGTCTGAGTTAATTTGATTGTGTGATTATCAGTGATATGAGTGCAGGATATAATGAATGATATGTGTCTATATAGTGTCGCGGTGTATAACGTGTTTGTATGTGCACTTGTTATAGCGCCCCCTTAAAGCTCTCTCTACTCAGAGGCGCTCCAGACGACAGCGCGGACACTGCATCGGAGTTTCACGCCGAAGCGCTGAGCAATCGCGAGTGAAGGACTTGCCCAAAGTATCTACTCGCGGCGGCTTGAGCCTTGAGGTGGATTCGAACCTGCAATCCTCCTGCTGCATGGCAAAGAAATACCCACTACACCACCACGCCCCAGCGATAGCTGCTTAATTGTATACCGTTGCATGCAATGTTGTCTGAGAGTAGTAAGTAAGAAGACAGGAAAATACGGAGAATTCGGATGAAGAAAGAATAAATACATAAATTTCAGTGTTTCGCCAAAATTTCTGTCGACCCAAAGATACAGACGTTTTGCAAGCTCACATGCAGGTGACCAAGTACATGTATACACACTGTACTGGAGACAAATATGACCGCTTCTATTTATAACATTTTGCATACGGTATACATGTACATCTACAACAATTCAGGGGCGGATACAGAAACTTTGGACGCGGCGAGCCAAAAATTCATGGCCTTGGGTCTGGAAAAATGTTCTTTCGTATCCGCCAAAAAGTTGACCTTTTTTCATCCGGTCGAAATTTCGAAAAAAGTATACCATCTTGTCCGACAAAAAGTTGATGACTTTTTTTAGTCATCCACTCAAAATAGCCTCAACATATATCATATACCATTATACATTGTACTGTTCCAAAGCCTGTTGAAACCAAATGGGGCCACGATACACGGGCATTTCTAGATGGGGGGCCATGGCCGGATTGCCCCCTGGATCCGCCTTTGCAACAATTTAATATTACTAGGGTTACGCCAACCAGAAGGTTTACAGTGATGCATGCAGAATGTTCAGTGATTAAATTAGTCAAAATATAAAGGGATGTTTGACTGCTGAAACAAGTTTGTATGACGTACGTCCGTATATATATATATATATATATATATATATATATATATAATATTATGCGTATGATTATACACTATGAAAGTAGGCCTCCATACTTTTTATGTTCATGGCTATAATTATATGGTCGTGTATTATGTGGGTAGGCTATATATATATAATTATATATATTTAAATATATATTTAAATATATATTTATATATACATGTATACATATATATTCATGCATAGATCGGTCTGCATGTGATGGGACATTTCTGCTTGCCGCGTCTGATAGATTTTCCTTTGCAATAATTTGATAGAAGATCAATTTCCTGTTGAGTAATTTTCACTCCTGATTGCTTTTCGCTGCAGAGCCTCGAGCACCCGTGTGTCAACAAGACTACAACTCAGACGGGCAGTCAAGCGACGGTGTATGTCAGTAAGGCAGTCATGCAAGCGGGCAGTTGATGGGTAGCCAATCACGTAAAAGATTGCTAGTAGGCATAACAAAAGATATAAGAGGCCAACAAAGCAGGACAAAAACAGAACGATGAAAGAAATCACAATACAAGGACAATAGACGCATCAATACAAGACAGGTCGACTCGGCCCAGACAAGCTGATATTTTCCGTTGTCATGCGTGTTTTTTTCATTGTCTCTCACTGACTTGTTTTTTCCTGCCTTGCCAGTCCAGTTTGTCTACATGTCAGCAAGGGTACTGCGAGCTGCAGTGGTGCGATTGACTCACACGTCCTTGTTAACCTAGGGCCTATTCGCACGTATAAGGTTCATGGGCATAGGCGTACGAGAGATTTCAGCAGTGGGGGGGGGGGGGCAAAGGCTTAACTTCTGTCCGAAAAATATATCCGGAAATTTTTTCCAAGGCAAAAAGTTGATGACCTTTTTTGGTCATCCGGGTGTCGTTGCCCGAAAACCAGACTTGCCCGAAATTTGGGGCGCATTTGCCCCTCTGGACCCCCGCCTCGTACGCCTATGTTCATGGGCCGTATGTATGGTCTGCCACCTCGTCCTTACAGTTTTAACGCCCGTAAAGAAATTGCATTTCCCGAGTACATTATATACTATCCAAACACTCTACCATGCATGCACGGCATCTCTATCTTACGTGCTTCGATTGTATTGAACCATTGTTATTTTCTGTAATCATTTCAGTCCTTGTATAAGTACTGTTGTAACTGGCTGACAGTGGCTGTTATGTATAGTATATACGTCAGCAAGAGCTCAATAAAACATCATAATTTTTTATAAGATGTCATAAAGACGTTTTGCAAGATTTCGGGATTTTGGGATCGACACTGGATTTGGGGGTTTTGCATAGCAATAGCCCTATATGGATTTTTTAAAAGGTCTGGTGGCAAGTTTCTGCTGATTTTTTAAAAACCAAACTGTTCAACAGTGGCAGCCAATCAGATTAGGAAAAACTTGCGATTATTATTAGTACAGATGTACACTGTTGTACAGTACAGTAGGCTAGGCCCTATATGTCTATAACTAAAAAAATTACTCATGTATTCTCTTTACAGTTCTTAGCTTGACATTTTGTGTAAATACTTAAATTACGATTGTCAAAAGAATCAAAACGACAAATATCCAGTGTGTCATCAGAATCTTTTCCATTTTCAGTTGTACAGTTGTTTTCTGGGTACACTCTTGGTCAACCTTGGAATTACTCGGACAAGATCCTGCAGGGATTTCAGAAGATGGAAAGCGGATGCACAGCATAGCAGACAGCGATAGCTGCGATACGTTAGAGACGACATACATAGATCATATACAAGACAATGACAATGACAAAGAATCACATATTGATGAAGTCACAGAAATGTCAACATATTGTACGGAGAGACAGACAGCGACCGAAAGACAGACAAACAGCCAGACCGACCGACAGACCGACCGACCGACAGACAGACCGACAGACAGACAGATAGATAGACAGACAGGCAGCTAGACAGACAGACCGAAAGACAGACAGCCAGACAGACAGACAGACTGACAGACAGGCAGACATATAGACACAGACAAACAGACATGCACGTATACAATGTAGAGACAGTGGTTGTGCACATGTGCTTCGATATGCATTGATATACAAGCGTCCCATAAGAGTCCCCCGTCTGTATTCTCCAATGCCTTCTCCTTCCCTGTGGCGAGCACCGCGTTTGTATGTGCTCGTCCTGTATGAATGAGTATATATGCAAATTATAACTCGACGGGGTGGGGCTGGGGGCAGCGGGGGTGCGTCACGGAGCGGGAAGGGGGAGAGGCCGGAACAGACGACAATTTCCCGGGCTTAATAGAGTCCAAGCATCATCATCGTCGTCGTCATCGTCGTCGTCGTCGTCGTCGTCATCATCGCAGATTTAGAGGCAAATATTGTGATTGCATATCTCATCGTCGTCGTCGTTGGAAAAACAAGCAGAAGAAGAAGCTGAAGATAATGTGAAGTGGAAAAGGGAAGGAGGGAAGAGGGAAGAGGGAAAGAGGGAAGAGGGAAGGATGGAAGGAGGGACGGAGGGAAAGAGGGAAGGAGGGAAGAGGGAAAGAGGGACTGATGTCTGCAGCCACAAGGAGTAAGGGAAGGAGGGATGAAGGAGAAATGTATGGAAGGGAGGGGAAGAATTAAGACGAAGAGACATGAAGTGGATTGAGTAGGTGAGGGGCGGAAATGGTGGGGGAAGAGAGGAGAGGACGACCTGGTGTATATACCAAACAGTTCTTTGCCATCCATGGCTAAAGAATCGTTTCGAAAAAGTCGTCTGCTCATACGAAGAACATCCATGCGGATGAATATACATGACTTGCGTTTGTCCTAAAGCGTATTGGATACACATTGTGTCGTGCAGGCAAAACAGTAACATTATGTAGCTTTCCGTGCATATATATATATATATATATATAATTATACATATTATGCTTCCATATATATGACAATGTAGAAATGTACACACAGGACTACGCCTATACACTGTATACAGGCCTCATCAGAGAATATTCTTTTGCTCGTTCCTTAGCGGAGCCCACCGCCAATCTCATGCCACATACATGTAGGCTCATAGGCGTACCGGAGTATTCAGCAGTGGGGGGGGGGGGGCAAAGATTGAACTTCTGCCGAAATATATAACCGCGGCAAAAAAGTTGACGACCTTTTTTTAATCGTTCGGGGCTGTGTTTTCCCGAAAAACCAGACTTGCCCGAAAGTTGGGGGGCATTTGCCCCCTCTTGACCCCCACCTCGTACGCCTATGTGTAGGCTACATGTATGGGGCTACGGCCCTACCCCTACAGCCATTGCCTGCACAAAAGACAGTCATTTTTAGGCCTATATATTTTTAGGCCTATATATTTTAGTTCCATCGATATATAATTTTTCAGATTTTTTATGCTTTTCATAGTTCCGTTGTAGCCTAATCAATCGGCAGACATTTAAAAAAAATTAGCGTCAATTTCTATTTCTGTTCAAACAAAGACGGACCGCGGGACGTCATTTCCGGTAGGCCCCCTATATATAGACAGAATTTTTGCAAAGCGACATCTGACTCGCCGCAACGCCATTTTGTTTTTCGAATATTAGATATTTTATATAGAGAGGTCTACATAGAATACATAATATACATAATATAATATATTATGTATATATATATAATATATTCTATTATATATTTGCATGTATATATATATATATATACAAATAATAGGCATGTGTTTGTGTAGTTGTTCTGCAATACCGAAGCAATATTTTTGGAGATTTCGTCGTCGGAAATTGTTTTGGGAGAAGCAAAACAACAGAACGGACAAACGTCCTCCCTCACTTTC
Source organism: Lumbricus rubellus (assembly GCA_945859605.1). Classification (NCBI taxonomy): domain Eukaryota; kingdom Metazoa; phylum Annelida; class Clitellata; order Crassiclitellata; family Lumbricidae; genus Lumbricus; species Lumbricus rubellus. Next base: position 12,202,477 of record OX243824.1, on the reverse strand, counting down.
CCTCCCACCCCCACCTTCCCCCCTCCCCACCCCGACTGCAGTCGAGCGCCACATGGCTGCCAAATTCTGGTCCTATAGTTCGGCGGTTGATAAAGAATTCTGTACCCGACGGTAAAGCCATTTTGTCGCATGTACAGCGTGTGAATATTCCATTGTTTGTGTTGCATACAGTGACAACTGGGGAGGGAGGGGGTTCTGTCGGGGGTGGGAGGGGAGGGCGTGCATCCTCTGAGACAGATAGGGTCGTCAGCCTCCCACGGGGAGGAAGATTGATTTGGTGCGAGATAATTTGCATATAGAAACGTCATCGGTATTAATTCCGCGCAGAGTTCGCGGTGCAGTTCCCGCCAGGGGACGACTCCAACGCACGACAAGGATCCCCTAACGGACTCAAGGATCACATTCACTCGGACACAAATACAGACTATATATTGTTAGAGTATATTCTGTTGTGATATTAAAGTATGTGGTCTACAGATAGAGACCGTTGTTTGTTTGTTTGTATCTTTGTATGTGCACTTGTTATAGCGCCCCTTCAAGCTCTCTCTACTCAGATGCGCTCCCGATGCAGAGCGGACACTGCATCGGAGTTTCACGCCGAAGCGCTGAGCAATTGTAAGCGAAGGACTTGCCCAAGGTCCTTACGCGGCGAGGTGGATTCGAACCTCTAACCTTCCGGCTCCAAGGCAACGACGCCACCACTACACCACCGCGCCCCACAAAGTAAAGTTAGAGTAAGTCTTTTAAAGTAGACCTCCGTGGCTAAAGATCATTGGATTTGGTGGTATTGCTCTGAAAGTAAACTGATCAAGTAAGGTACCTCTGGGTAATAAGGCCCGGGTGGAAATAAGGCCCACCAGATAAAATAAGGAATATCTCCGAAAGTATTCGTCAGGTGTCGCTATAATTTAATTTTGTTGACCGAGTTTCATCTGTGAACTACTCTAGTTACCGATGAGTTTTCTTTTTGGTGACATGTTTGAATTATGCAGATGATAATATTTGTGCGATCAATTATTTCGCGATTATCTATTTTCGTATTTTATTACTTTATTAATTAATCCTCAATCCGGGTAGTTCATGCATGTTTCTATAATAATATACGCTAAGAGAAGATATTAGAAAGACGATATAGGCTGAAAAATAGAGTGCACTTAGGAATTACCCAGATTTTGGTCTTGGAATCCATGGTGTGAGCAATGAGGGTAATAAGGCCCACCTTTTTGTGGGTAATAAGGCCCTATCTTCAGGCCAATGGGCCTTATTACCCACAACTCCGGTACTGTGGTACATATTTAATTGTTCATGATTTAGTATTGGATAAGAGTTCTTTAAGCTGTTTTAACACATTTTTGGCTATATTTGCTTGTGAATAGATGCGAGGGGTGGGGTAGGTGGGATTGGGTGGGGTGGAGTGAAATGGGGTGGGGTGGGTCGGGTTGGTTGTACATTTTCATCACACTTCTTTTTTTCAGGCAATTATAATTAATTAATATCTATCCATCCATTTCATATGTTTGGTTAGTTTAAATACGAGCTCAAATATGATGTTTGAATTGTAAAGCAGACGTTTAGACAGCAAAATAAGATAGTTTGTTAGATGGGCCTTATTACCCGACGTGTTGGGTAATAAGGCCCACATCATGACCTTTAATAAAAAACTTTTTCTCTTATACGACAATTTATTTTATCAAAATAATTAATTCATTATGTAACTGCATCCACACACTCCTCATATAGCTGTTTTGCAAAGCTACAGGTGCATACCAGTAATAGTTATTAAGCAAAATTCCTTAGGTGGGCCTTATTCCCCACAGTTACCTTATGTTGATAGACTAGACTACGTGTGGAACTAAGAATTCCGACATAATTGCTTATGCTGTTGTGATATTAAGGTATCAGCGCTCGTAAATATGCGGGTGCCCTGCGCTTGGCTTTAGAAATTTGGCGATTAGGCGTATACGATTACAATTTCTGTAGTGACCACGCGCTTGTGTATGTGTGTACATGTATATAGTCAGTCAATCAATCAATCAGTCATTCAATCAATCCATCCATCCATCCATCAATCAATCAATCAATCAATCAGTCCACCAATCAATCAATCAATTAATCCATCAATCCATCAATCAATTAATCAATCCATCAATCAATCCATCAATCAATCAATAAATCAATCAATCCATCAATCAACCAATCAATCAATCAACCAATCAATACTTGTCGTGTTTTCCCTCCCTAACAGAGGCTGCCGTGGAGTCGTTTTGTGAACGGGATCCCTTGCAGGTCAACTGCCTCAAGAACGAGGTCATCCTCATCACCTACGCACGCTACGGGCGCATGCGCGAAGGACGTTGCATCACAAAAGCCTACGGAGTCATCGGATGCTCAACTGACGTCATGCATATATTAGACGCCGTCTGCTCAGGAAGACGTAGCTGTGACGTCAACGTCGCCAGCCTCATGAGAGGCAGACAGGAGCCTTGCCCGACCGACTTTAGAAGCTATCTAGACGTCTCATACAAATGCGTCAAAGGTAGGATATAGGCCTATGTCTTAGTTTATGATGTTTGTATGTGCAATTGTTATAAGCTCTCTACTCAGAGGCGCTCCCGAATGCAGAGCGGACACTGCATCGGAGTTGAGCAATTGTTAGTGAAGGACTTACCCAAGGTCCTTACGCGGCGAGGTGGATTCGAACCTCGAACCTTCCGGCACCAAGGCAATGACGCCACCACTACACCACCACGCCCCACAAAATAATGATGTCTACTCAGAGGCGCTCCCGAATGCAGAGCGGACACTGCATCGGAGTTGAGCAATTGTGAGTGAAGGACTTACCCAAGGTCCTTACGCGGCGAGGTGGATTCGAACCTCGAACCTTCCGGCACCAAGGCAATGACGCCACCACTACACCACCACGCCCACAAAATAATGATGTCTATGGGCCTATTATGACAGTGTAGGCCTGCTACTTTGTATCTATCTTCATAGCTCTAAATATTTATTTATTACAATAGCCTAATTTATATGACGCCCATTCATGACTTTTTACTCAGAAGCGCTCCAGACCCAACATCGGCTAAATGTGAAGTCTTAGGACTTGAATAGGACATGGTGAAGCAGAGCTGTTTTTAAGAAATGTTAGAACTGCACAACTCCTACTTTCCTTTCCCATCCTCCATGGTAAATTACTTCCAATCGGAATTAAGACAATGACCTTTTTGCTAATATACTTCAGCGAGGCAAGCCAACCATCGCAACCATGGCAATGTTGGGCCTACAGTTAAAGTCAACGTCTCAAGGAAGAGCTATATTATGCCCAAAAATTGTTTCGAGTGCATCGGCCTCTGTTGTCGTAAGCCCTCGTCAAATCTGGACTCATCCATCTCAAGAAAGACTATGCCAACCAAAGCCAATCATAGTAAGCGCTGATCCGTTGGTCACCAAATTTCCACCTTCTCCAGTTAAACTTGACACAGAGTCTCCGTCTTTCTTTCTTATTTTTTTTTCAATTTTCGAACACGATCTTCTGGAATGAGTTTCCATGCCGGGCGTGACATGGCGTTAGTTTCCTTCCTGATCAATAGATCTCTCCCGATGACCTGCTGTGCTTCCAGCCACAAATTGCATCTCATCCAGGATTTACAGCGCTCGTGAATAAGCTGGTGCCCTCCGCTTGGCCTTCGAGCGGCGCTTTATAAATTTGGAGATCATGATTACCGTAGGCCATGGCAGGTACATCTTAAATATGATATAGTAGGCTGTATGTCTAATACACCACTTCACAGGCCGCTGCTAATTCATTCTGGAAAGAACATTAAATCATAGTTTACTGCGATGTATTTATGGCGACAAAGCAGCAACAGAAGAAGCCTTAGATTATACGCTCGTATCATTCAGTGAGATTGGATGTCATTCCTGTAATCAACTTTACGATCTGCAGCGTTCCAAAGGTCGCCTGCTGCCTTCCCGACAATCGCATCAAAGGAAGCTGAAGCGCCGGTGTCACAGATGGACTATAAAGATATAGATTATCCGGGGGACAAACCACGCTATCCCTATTTTTTGAAAAATGCGTATAATTGAAAAATTTATGCTGTAATCAAAATTAAAACCACGCTAATTGTTTTAAGTGTCCTGAGCAATGTTCAGAGCAAGAAACGGGGCTTTTTTAACGTGCAGTTGTATACAAAATGTGCATTTTAAAATAGATTAGTGCAGTTGTAGAAGCACTTCTGTACAGTTAAAACTAGCAAAAAGGTCATTGTTCTCCGATTGGAAGTAATTTACCATGGAGGATAAGAAAGGAAAGAAGAGGTTGTGCAGTTAAGAAAATTCATTTAAAACAGCCCTGACAAGGAAGCTCGAATTTATTTAGTGACTCTAAGCGTTCTTAAGTGTTCTGAGTGCTCTAAGCGCTCTCAAACAAAAGCAAACAAAATTATGTAAGCTTAGTATATGAACAAACATACATGTACCTATTGGTGTCATTGTTCATAACAAAGCAATTGGAAGTTAATTTGCAAAAATAAATGCACGCGAAAGTGTTTTTTTCAACTTCCATTCATTTGGTGTGGGGATACGATTAATAAGGTATACTCTATTTGTGACACCGGCCGCCGTAGTGTTTGCCCGCATCGTGCCACGTCTCATCTTTCGCGTCTCTTTAAGGCCAACTCTGTCTGACATGCGCGACGTCGCACTTCGTCTGTTTGGGGATAATATCGCAGGCAAACTATACATGGAGAGCAAACGCCAACAACCTACAGTGACATGCGCTTGACTTTAAGTGGCACTTTATAGATGTTTCCAGATTAGGCCTTCGGATTAATAATGACATTGTCTATTATTTGTTGCGCTTTTGCAGTGGCGGTTCCATACCATGTTTGACCTGTCTACGTGTATATTTTACTCTTGACCTATAATTATGAGTTATGGCCTGCCAAAAATTCATTGAAAATTTTAAAAGCCTAAATATTTTTTGCATTTAATTTCTTAGACCTGCTGAATAACTCCCATGGCATGACCCTGGTGCGACCTGCTGAAACCTGAAACTTTAAAGCTGCAATATACAGTACAGTACAATGCAGTCTACAATACAGGGGTTATTTTAAGGAAATTTCTCAACTGCACATATTTTCAGAATATCATCCTACATCAGGCATAATTATTGGTCATTATTGAGACTAACAGGGCTTTTTTTAACGTGCAGTTCTACACAATATGTGCAGTTCTAATAAACTTCTAAATGGATTAGTGCAGTTGTAAAAGCATTTTTGTGGAGTTACAAAACTTTTGAAAGTTCGTTGTCTTCCGATTTGGAATAATTCGCTATTTTAAACAGACATTTAGAGAAGCCTATAATAGTCGGCCTATTGCAAGTTTTGTGATTGAAGTTTTCAGCTATAAACTTTGCAACCAGCCTAACCAAATCAATACCTTATTTTGCAACAATGCTTACAGTAGAAAAACTGAGTGGAGGAGTTCGATGGGTCCATCTTAGTTTCGTTCGCAAATTGGCGCCAAGGCCGTAGCTAGGGAGGTGTTTTGGGTGTTTGAACACCTCCAGAAATGGAAAATGTAAAAAATAATATAATGCATTTACTAGCACATGATGTAAAAACCATGAAATAAAACCATGAAAACACCACCCGAAATTTAAAATTAAAAAAATAGAATATTATTCACTTGCACGTAATGGAAAAAACCCGGAAATTAGGCGAAAGATACTAAGAAAGCCGTTTCCTATGGTCTTCTAAAATTTTGACGACTAAAAAAGGTGTCTTCAGAAATTTTGAAACCTAAAAAGATGTCTTCAGAAATTTTGACGACTAAACAAAGGTGTCTTCAGAAATTTTGACAACTAAGAAAGGTGTTTTCAGAAATTGTGACCACGAAAAAAGGTGTCTTCAGAAATTTTGACACCTTAAAAAAAGGTCTCTTCAGAAATTTTCACACCTATAAAAGGTGTCTTCAGAAATTTTGGCGACTAAACAAAAATGTTTTCAGAAATTTTGACAACTAAAAAAATGTCGTCAGAAATTTTGACGACTAAACAAAAGTGTCTTCAGAAATTTTGACGACTAAAATAAGGTGTCTTCAGAAATTCTGTCGACTAAACAGAGGTGTCTTCAGAAATTTTGACGACTAAGCTAAGGTGTCTTCATACATTTTGACGTCTAAAAAAGGTGTTTTCAGAAATTGTGACGACTAAAAAACGTCGTCAGAAATTCTCCACCAAAGAACTCCCCCCCCCCCAAATCAAATCCTGGCTACGGCCTTGGAGGCTGGGAAAGTTGTGCAGTTCTAAAAATTCCTTTAAAATAGCCCTGCCGCCATGGCTTGTTTTGCGTGGATTAGCTCAATTGGGGAAAATTTTGATACGGTGTAAGATTATTTGCGATCCTTCATGTTTATATGCTTTCATGTCTAAGCTTATTGTTTAAAAATTATTGAAGTTGTAAACACAAAAAAGCAGAGAAGCCCTGTGCTCCGCCTGGTTTTCGTTTTTAACTCATTATTTTGTTACAAACTGGGAATCTTGCATTCGATTTCGTTTCGCTAACCGTTACATGTGTATGGCTTGCATCAGACAGCTTGTTTGAATATGTCATTTATCTCTAGACTTGTTTTCTTGTATTTTATGCCATTTGGAGTTGTCAGTAGATATTTAAAGTAAAATTCACGGAAAAAATAATGTCTTATAATCTTGTTTGTTACAATTAGTTTAATTAAAATATATTAGCTACTAGCTTACTAACATCGTTTATGCGATTGTGTGTAAAAAAGTAACTGCACAAAACCTGATTTTCAACTGCACAAATTCGTTTTCCAACTACACACTTTGTGTCCAGCTGCACGTTAAAATAACCCCTGCTACAATAAATACGATCTAATAATTATAATAGGCTAGCATATAGCTCAATAGCACATGTATATGAACGTGCTGTGATATGAGTGTCTTTGGAGGACTTCGCTATACTCTGATATAATCGGAGGGAGTTCGAGCGAACATTCAATAACAATTTTAGAAGACCTAATTAATGAAGATAAACAATAATATTGTTGCATCATTATTAGCCTTAATTCGTGACTTATACATAAATCTGTTTCGCGTGTATACATTTCTGCAGGCGTTCTATTATCCACGATCAGAATAAATACTCTGATATAATCGGAGGGAGTTCGAGCGAACATTCAATAACAATTTTAGAAGACCTAAATAATGAAGATAAACAATAATATTGTTGCATCATTATTAGCCTTAATTCGTGACTTATACATAAATCTGTTTCGCGTGTATACATTTCTGCAGGCGTTCTATTATCCACGATCAGAATAATGGCTAAATCTCTTTGTACCATCAGAATAATGGCTAATTCTCTTTGTATAGCCATCAGATTAATGGCTAATTCTCTTTGTACCACCAGAATAATGGCTAATTCTCTTTGTACACCATCAGAATAATGGCTAATTCTCTTTGTACCGTCAGAATAATGGCTAATTCTCTTTGTATACCATCTTATATATACCATTCATTATCTGCAGTGTCTGCCTGATTTCCATTCCTCGTTGAAACATCATCGTCATCATTTGTTCATCCGAGCATGCTCTGCCGTCGCTCAGATCCGCGTTTACTTGCGCTCGAACGATTCGCTGTCCTATCGTTTTCACGGTCAAGTAATTTCGATTGTCTGCGGTGTTTATGCCTTGCATGGCACCGTCGTCGTTGTCTCGTTATCTTCCTCATTCGTTCTTTCTTTCGTCCATTTCAGCTACACGCGAACACCCATACACACACAAACACACACACACACACATACACACACACACACACGCACACAGACACACACACACACACATAGACACGCACACATAAACACACACACATAAACACACACACATAAACACACACATAGACACACATAGACACACACACATAAACACACACACACACATAAATACACACAAACACACAGCTCAAATGGACGAAAATACATGTGTATGCGTACATGCAGGCCTATGTAGGCTATGCATTCTGTACAATTTTATATAGTATGGCTTATATAATATGTATATAGATATTACACAATTATACAATATATAAATAGCTCAAATGTACGAAGATAGGTCTACACATAGAATATATATATATATATATATATATGCAAAATGCATTGTATAATACATTATACATCATGTATATAATTATGTGTTACTAGTGTATATATATATATATATTGTGCAGGTGGTGCAGTGCTGTTACTGGTGCTGCTGAGTGTCCTTATAATTCCACTTGTCCTCTCACTGACCTCAATCGATTCTTCGATGACCTGCGTAATTAATTGATCGCATACCTTCATTTATACAACACCACGCATGCACACGAGATGTCGCCATTCGTTTCTTCTTCCTCTGCTGCGTCCAATGTTTATCGTCCACTTGAACTGCCGTCCATAAATCCAGTGGTGTTGGTCCTGGCAGACTGATTAGTGGTCTACTGCAGTCACTGTCAGTACAGCGTTGCGGGTTCGAAACCTCATCTGCATGCGGGGGTTTGAAACCGGCATTGAATCTGTAATTAATGGTCCGCTGCAGATGCAAAAATATAGAGAGAGATAACAGAGAATTACAGACAGACAGACACACAGACAGGCAGACACACAGACAGACACAGACACAGAGAGACAGAGTGAGAGACAGAGAGACAGGCAGAGAGACAGACAGACAGACACACAGACAGACAGACACAGACACAGAGAGACAGAGTGACAGACAGAAAGACAGACAGAGAGACATACAGGAAGACACACAGACACAGACACAGAGAGACAGAGCGAGAGACAGACAGACAGACAGACAGAGAGACAGCCAGACAGGCAGGCAGACAGATAGAGACAGGAACAGAGACAGAGGCAGAGAGACCATTATTTTAGTTCGATCGTATAATTTCATCATCTTCTTAGATGGGAACGCCTCTGAAATTATCAGTGTTGTACAGTAACGAAGTAAAAGTAACGCGTTACTGTACTTAAGTAAAAGTTTGAGTACTTTCACATGTAACGAAGTATCGAAAAAATAAAATACTTTTACTTTCAACGAAGTAAACTTTTACCCATATTTCAGTACTTTTACTTCGTTACAATTTATGCGACACTCGTTACAATGTTCGTTACTTCAAAGCGCTAATTAACATTTCGTTTCGCTAAGCTAAGACAACTTATTCAAATTTGCATGCCTAAAAATAGATTTTCGATGGGTGGTGCACGCTGGATGCACTGCCATTTCTGCAGCAGAACGACTCTTCAGCTGTGCATTGTGCTAACAATGAATCGGAAGCGTGCGTACTAGACTCAACGATAAGTGCCATTTCGAGAATTTAGTAATTTTGAAGGTTAATAATCGATTGAGTTAAGCTTATAGAAAGACTCGGTACTTTTACTTTTTACTTAAAAAGTATTATTTGAAGGGGCTACTTTTTACTTTTACTTAAGTAAAATTTGTGATGAGTACTTTTACTTTTACTTAAGTAATTAAAATCCATTTTACTTTTACTTTTACTTAAGTACATTTTCCCGATACTTTCAACAACACTGGAAATTATATACATGATGTACAATGTATTATACAATACATATATATATATATTCTATGTGTATCTTCGTACATTTGAGCTAATTATATATTGTATAATTGTGTAATATATATATATATATATATACATATTATATAGTATACTTGCATGTATCAATCTTAAGTGGCGCTACATACATTTCAAACTACCATTACCATTACCATTACCATTACCTTTACCATTACCATTATCATTACCTCAATAAATTACAATACTACGGTTTCTTTTGTTTCTCACCAATTAGTTGCCTACGCAGAGGAGTCGGTCTGTCGAGGTTCGGGTGCCGTTGAACTGCGTGAACCAAAAGGTTACCTATCCAACCTCATAACGGACGAGAAGGGATGCGGCTCCATAGACAACCCCTGGTGGGTGGCGGTCAGCCCCGGTCAGCGGATCCGCCTCACCCTGCTGGACTTCGCTCAGTCGACCGCATCCCTGACCGGCGGAGGTGGGGGAGCGTCCCAGGTACCCCAGACGTGCCACGTGTACGCGGTCATCAAGGAGGAGGAGTGGAAGCGAAGGGAGACGATCTGTGGGTCGTCCACTGTCCGTCGGCAACTCGTCTACACGTCGTCGGGAAGATTGGTCGAAGTGCGCATGACGACGAACAATCTAAGGAAGCAGACGACAGGCAGGATGACGTACTTCCTGTTGCGATACGAAGGTAAGAAGAAGAATAAGAAGAAGAAGTGGACGACGATGACGAAAAAATTATCTTGTCAATATTATATGCATATTATATACACAGGAAATCATTGCCCGTCTCCCTAATTGTCCGTTCCGAACTGTCCGGCCAGAATTGTCCGGCCCCAAAATGTCCGGTTCCAAATTGTCCGGCTCCATATTGTTCAGATCCGAATTGTCCAGCCCCGAATTGTCTTGCTCCGAATTGTCCGGCTCCGAATTGTCCCGCTCCGAATTGTCCGGCTCTGAATTGTTCAGCTTCAAATTGTCCAGCTTCAAATTGTCCGGTTTCGAATTGTTAGGCTCCGAATTGTCCAGCCCTAGGCCTAACTGTCAGGGAACCCCCATACATAGCCTACATACAACTTATGTATGTTATACAGGAATATGAATTGTCTTTAAGACTGTAAAATTTCATTTCGAAATTCTTACTTTTGACCAAGACATTGGTAAAAAACTTATAGGGGGTCTTTTTGGCGCACCCTGTACATGCATGCTTAGGCTTGTACAAGCATGCATGCAACTATATGTAGGCCTATAAAGGCTATAATGTTTACATGTACATAAAAAATACAATTGCATTATTGTCGATAGGGCCAGTGCACATTCATAAAGATTAAGTATGTACGGATCACTACATGTATAAGCTTAGTTCCCAATCAAAACAAAGCTTCCTATACCGGACAATCCGGACGTCCCAAATTAGCGAAATCAGCAAACAATAATAAAAACACACAGATAATTAACGGACCAAGCATGCATCGTAACAAATCCTATAATAGACAATGGATGGAATCGTCTGTTTTTCTTGCGTTTAATAACGGCGTCCAAGACAAACAATCACCAGCAACCGTCTCCACTGGCTTCCACCTCCTCCAACGGAGGGAGAGGGAGACCCAAAGCCAAAGCCACCGCCGCCACCATCGTCTCCGTGGAGGATTTGCAGCAACGAGTCACTGCAGGGTCTGATGAGCGAAACGTGTACGCACGTGCCTACGAATGACATTTTAGGTTCTCGGATGTATAATGTATATATAATATATAATATATATACATATATATATAATTATATACAATTATATATAATTATATGTAATTATATATATTAAGCATTATCCCCGCTGCATATATATATATGGCTGATATATATATTATATATATGGCTGATATAATTATATATATATATATAATATATACATGTATATATATAGTGTGGCTAGTGCTGCAGCTTGGTGGCACTCGGTCGAACGGACTCAGTGGCTGTCGTCCTCTATCGGGATATAAATATATTATGTATATATTATATATATATATAATATATATACATGTATATATATAGTGTGACTAGTGCTTGGTGGCACTCGGTCGAACGGACTCAGTGGCTGTCGTCCTCTATCGGGATATATATATATATTATGTATATATATTATGTATATATATATATGTATATATATATATTGTTGATTTATCCGAGAGATGGACGGACGAACGAGGATCGCTTGCTCCTCTCGTGAGCGGTGATGCTGCTGCCACTGATGCACGACGATTCATAGATTCATGTTCACGATTCAGTGCACAACGAAAAGATTCACTAATTCACATCCCTTCTCTTGTCTTCAATACCATCCCTTCTCTTCCATTCACTTCTCTGCTTTCTTTTCCATTCTTTCTCTCCTATTCTATTCTATTCTATTATATTAATTTTATCATATTCTAGTTTCTTCCCTTCTCGTACATGTACCTGCTCTTCTCCCTTCTGTTATCTTCCACTCCCTTCCCTTTCTTTCCCTTCTATTCTTTCTCAAAGAATTTAAGCTCTTCTCTTCTATTCTATTCTATTCTATTCTATTCTATTCTATCTTCTTCTCTTTTCTTATATTCTATTCTATTCTATTCTATCTTCTTCTCTTTTCTTCTATTCTCTTATAGGCTATTCTGTTGAATTCTATTCTATTCGCTTCTATCATCTTCCATTCCAGTCCACTCCCATTCCTTTCTCTTTCGTCCCTATAATGTCCTCCAAGAGTAGAAACTCTTTTCTGTTGCGTGACTCTGACCACCTTATTTATGCACTTGCTCTTAGATGCATATTGCGTAAGCTGAAGCTGCATATGCTTATGTAAGCTAGATGTGGAAGAAAACGTCTTGGTGATATGAATCACAAATGTTCGCAATTTTTTTTTTGATTATTATCTACCCGCTTAGAAAAGCCAGTGTGAGAATTGTGGAAAAATAACTGGGGGAGTTGGACCATTATCCACTTGGAATCGGGTGTAAAAAACAGACTTTACTATGGGGCTCTAAGAAAGACTGGGGTTGAAACACCCCCCCCCCCGACAATTCTCACCCTGAGAAAAGCGTCTACTCGAGTCGTTCTCTTCTTTCAATTTCTGATCCACTCAAATCATCGTCCGATTGTCGCTACAATAAACCTGTCCAAATCAACGACGGAGGACAGACTCCAATTGCCCTGCTTCCCTCAATCCCTCAATCCGCTGTTCCTTGACCCCCGCCTCCTTTAAATCCTTTCCTATGTGCCCAGTGAGAAATAGACCAACTCCCAGCTATGCATGGATTCGTGAAAGACCACACCTGTTCGTGTTGAATTGATTTAATTTCGATTGGGATTAGTCGTGAGATGAAGCGAATCTTTGCACCGCTCAAAAGAATCAGTCAGGGTGGACCAGGGTGGTCCATTAATCTGATCAACCGCTTAATTAATTCCACCATGATCTGCGACCGGATTTTTCATGGCAGAGCTGAAGGAGCATTCTGCAGCAGCAGCAGCAGCAGCAGCAGCATCATCAGTAGCATCAGCATCAGCATCAGCAGCAGCAGCAGTAGCATCAACAGCCGTGGGAAGCTGAGTCTTCCAACATCGCGGATCGCCATATGCGGCTGATTGGGTCTTTCTGCAGTATACCTCCAATCCAGGTATACGCGCCGAGAATTGGAAGGAAGAGGGAATGGGGAGAAGGGAGGACGGTGGGCATGGAGAAGACGAGAAGAAAGAGGAGAAGGAGGAGGAGGAGAAAGAATGTGGAGAAGGAGGAGGGTGAAGATACGGTAGAGGAAGAAGGTAGAGGAGGAAAGAGAGAGGGACGGAGAATAATGAAAGAAAGTGGATCGAAGGAAGTTGAAGACGATGAAGAGGAGGAGGGGAGGGAGAGGGGCAGAGGAGGAGGAAGAGGGGAAGATGAGGATGATGAGGAGGAATAGAGGAGAAAGAGGAGCAGAGGAGGAAGAGGAGCAGAGGAGGAAAAAGAGGGAAAGATGAGGAAGATGAGGAGGAGAGGAGGAGGAAGAGGAGCAGAGCAGGAAGAGGAGCAGAGCAGGAGGAAGAGGAGGAAGAAAGGGAGGAAGGTGTGCGGCGAAGACAAAGATGAAGAGGAATAAAAGACGAAGGAGGCGATGATGGAGAATATTACGAAGAAATTAATGAAGGAAAGAGAAGTAGCCTATACAGAAGAAAAGAGGGAAGGGGTGAAGCAGAAAGATGAAGAGATATTTTTGCAGTGGGGGGAGGGCAAAAGCAGAATGGTCTCGTTTAAATTCTGCTATCATGTGCGCCGCAAATGCAAAGCAGGAAAGTAAGACAAAGGTATTTTTCATTGAGATTTCTAAATGTAAATTTCTCAGTTTCACTTTCTATAGCCTACACAAGATCAGTAAGCTTACCATTGTGCTATAGAGTACATCATACCTAAGCACAGCGTGCTCTAGAGTGCATACAGGTGTCCCCTTTTGCTTCCTTGTACAGACGCCCATGAGTAGAAACAGAACGAATTGAGAGGAGGAGGAGCAGGAGGAGGAGCGGGAGGAGGAGCAGGAGGAGGAGCAGGAGGAGCAGGAGGAGGAGAAGGAGGAGCAGGAGGACGAGGAGCATGCGGAGAATGGATAAAATGAAGCAAGAAGAGAGCAAAGATGAAGAGAAGTGGAGCACAAAGAAGACAATAGAACAAAGAAGACAATATAACGAAGGAGGGAGAGAGATAAGGAAGTGGAAAAGGAAGGAAATAAAAGATGGAAATCGATTCGAGTGCAAATGCAGTCATCGTCTGCTTCCCTGTTGCTGCTGCTGATGTTGCGTCGTGGTTCAGATGACAGAAGATGGATGTTGATGATGAGAGACCGAAGAAGAACGAAACGCAGGTCATCTTCTCAAGTGCAAAGAACTTACAGCAGCAGCAGCAGCAGCAGCAGCAGCAGCAGCAGCAGCAGCAGCAACCGATAGCAATCATCTGCTTTATGGCTCCACACAATCATGCACGTGCTTTCCTTTCATCCGCTCCTCTCAAAACAATAATAGATTCGCATTTTCAGCGTAATGCAGTCATTGGAATTATGCCCGTTAATTTGAAGCTTAATTTATACAAATGAATTCTTCTCAATGTTATAGCTAGGCTATAATAATCTATCGATCTATCTATCTACAGGTGTTCCGCAATCGCAAGACAATCTTCAGTCATATAATGACCAGCTGATCGCATTAACGAAACGCTCGATACATTAAGAGCCCAATGGCAATGGACCAACATGGAACGTTGGCTGAGCGGATAATGCATTGGCTTTCACCTTTGCGAGTCGGGTTCAAATCCCAGAACTGTGACGTGATATCGAAATAGATGGCACTGATGAATTGTAATTGACCACAAAATGAAGCGTCATTCAACGTTTAATCTAGTCCCTCTGCTTTGTGGGAGTGGAATTCAGATTGGGGGGGAGGGGGGCGAGGACAAACCAGCGTTTGGCAGGCGGCAACCTATCACTGGCCTGAGTGATGAGGATCTTTACTATTATACAGTAACACATTAACACATTTAATTAATACGGGATATAGCATATAATACCCGCATGCATATAGAGACCACGTGGTTGCATCGTCTGCATTATGCAGCATTCATGAATATGCACGTATTCGGCGACTTTCGTCCAGTGCTTAAAATGTAGGAAAAGAAGCTACTGGATGCCCCTTACCTTTCCTGGCTGCGATGGCCTATAATAAGAGGCCGGAAGCGGCATTCAGATTTAAAAATAAGTACATGGACGACGTCCATGACCTTCCAGTCATACTTTTCGCCCTGCTTTTACCCGATGCTTTAATTGGAATGTGTTGTTTGTAGCTTTCGGTTGTCCTGATCTGTCTCTTCCTCGTCACGGTTGGATGCTCAGGACGGATGGTGGCTTCGACGTCGGATGCAACAGCAGCCAGGATGCTGGCAGGATATGGCGGATCAAATGCCATGGAACCGAATGGCGCGGAGTGATGCCAAACTGCTCAGCAGGTCAGGCAACGATTAATTTTAGCCTATTTTGTGCCAGGGCTGTTTTAAAGGAATTTTTAGAACTGCACAGCCCCTTCTTTCCTTTCCCATCCTCCATGGTAAATTACTTCCAATTGGATTACAATCATGACCCTTTTATGGTAGTTTTAACTGTAGCCTATAGTAGTGCTTCTACAACTGCACAAATCCATTTAGAACTGCACATTTTGCGTACAACTGCGCATTTTAAAAACCTGCTTTATGCTCTGTCATCTTTCTTATGGTTACTCTGCTGTGGCTGCCGAGGATGATTCTCCCCTTCGTCCTTTTCTCCCCCTCCCCAGCTGCATGTTCAAACTGTTCGTGCTCATGTTACTCTAAGTAGACCATTTCTACTTGACCAATCATCTTGTTTTGTAGCCTACTCTTGTTGCTACCAGGGGCGGATCCAGGGGGCCAATCCTGCCATGCGCCCCCCCATTTAAAACTGCCATGGGACATGGCCCCCATTCGGTTTGAAATTAGTAATATGAACAGGGGTGTCATGGCATATTCCCCCCCACCCATTACGAAAATTGCATTGGACGTGCCCCCCCCCCATTGGGTTTTCTGCTGGAGGACTAAACAAAAAGGTCATGAACTTTTTGGGCGACCAACGACGATTTTTTTTCCTTGTACCAAGATCAAAGATTTCCCCCCCCCCTGGAAGAGTTCTGGATCCGCCACTGGTTGCTACCAAGGAGAGTTCGCGTGTCCTCTGTAGGTTTTACACGCTGTTGTGTAACTTGTGTTCTCTGTTATTCTGACAGATGCTGATGACATGGCGCTTGGTTGGACGACAGTTGGCCAAACGAGCGGTAGGTCCTCGTGATTCTAAATTGCAAAGTAAACCCGTCCAAATAGGCCATCTGTAAATGTAAGCAAACGAATCGGTGTTTTCCCGATATAGTCCCCCACTTATGATGACATCCAGATCTTCTGACGTGTACAGAGCAGGCTGAACAAAGTAGCAGTGGTTATTAATAGCAAATTCAACCGTCTTTTATCCTACTGCTATAAAAATAAAAATAGATTAAATTGGTGTCAATATGTTCATCAACATCCGGGCATTTTCTTCCGGTTCAGGGCAACGACATGGAAAGGATTTTCCCTGGAAATGCGTTTCCTACCTGTGGTCCTTCCTCTCTTTCTTCTATCAGTTGCTCTTAAGACCATTCTCTTGCACTTGGCCAGGGTCTGGAGCACCTCTGAGTAGGCTATAGGGATCTGAAGATGAGGTAGTAGTGCTCTCGGTGAAGACGTGACCCCTGACCTTGACGTTGACCTTTGTTTGACCTGATGATTCATGAGGTCATTGAGTGCAAATTGTCTTTGTAGTTATTACACTACAGTAGGATAAAAGACAGTAGGACCTACATTACTATCTACGCCTAGGCCTATATATAGCATCAGCTGATTGTGTGTATGTGCGTGTGTGTGTGTGTGTGTTTCAGTTGCCTCTTTGACGTTGGTGCTGTGCATTGCCGTTTTCGTTGGAGTGATCATACTTGGCGGTGGACTGTTTTATCTACGCAGGTAGGCCTAATATATAACTATGAGCTTCAAATCAAAACAAACATTCCTTTAAAGCATGTGAAAGAGCACATTTTTGCACGAAATAAGTTGCAAAGCGTAGTCTAGTCATATAGCCTCCGCTGCGAAGGGACAACTGCTTGTTCCACGGGCTCGCTTAGCTACCAGACAGCGCCGAGCCTTCTCGGTTGTGGGACCGTCAATCTGGAATGACCTCCCCTCAAACCTCCATCTCCTCCATCTGACCAGTCAATCTCTATTTCTCAAGTCTCTTAAATCTTTTTTCTTTGGTCGTGGCTGGGCTGGGAGCGCCTCTGAGTAGTTTCTTGAAGAGGCGCTATATAAATTCTAATAATGAATGAATGAATGAATGAATGAATGAATGAATGAATAGCCTACCCTGTGTAAACTAGGCTAAGTCTACACCAGGGTGAGAATTGCCGGAGATTTGATAGTTCATCCCCATAGACCTAACCTATAGGCTAGTCCTTTTAGGACGCCATTGCATAAATTCATCATTGCAATTGCTAGTGAATGACTTGCCCAAGGTCCCTACACGACGACTTGACGTGGATTCGAACCTGCAACCCTCTAGCTGGCTGCAAGGCAACGAACATACCCACTACACCACCACGCCCCACAATGCCTACATGCAAACATTATAGGCCCATATAATTATATTCTACAGGAAAGAAGCCGCTATTCGTTCGTCACAGTCAGGGATCGTTTCCGGTTCTCTGATCATCCACGACGCCAAGCAGACGGCCGTCTCGTACGACATCGGTGGTCAATACGTCGTCGATTCATCCTGCGCCACAAACGACTACTTCCACGGACTGCACCACGATTCGTCCGATCGCTGCACAACGACACGCCCCTCAACGGGGACCCTCATCTCGTATGGCCCCGGTAATTACGACGCCCCGTCCTACGACCAGACAACAATGGCCGACCATTACGACCACCAGCAACAGATGCGATACGTTGAGCACATCTATGACAGCCCCAAGTTCAATCGGAGAGCGGCTGGTCACGTGGCAGCCGATGACGTTGCAACGCTGGCCGCAACCGATGCGTCTGCAGCGTCAGCGGCTGCCGGGGAAGAACCGTTCATGGCTGACGATGACGATGACGCAAACGATTTTGGAAATGTTATTTATTAATTCCGCCCATGGGCGGAGTTTGGTTTCCGTTATTGAAGGGGCTAACCCCGAGTCTGGGCCTTCTTAGAGAGGCTAACCCGGAAAAAGGATACCATTTTCATGGTAAGAAAGTTGAATTTGGGCCTTCTTGGGGGTGGGGGGGGCTTATCCCCCCTAGCCCCTGATAAACTCCGCCCATGATTCCGCCGTCGTCTGTGTGTAGCCTAGGCCTAAGTTTGTTTTTGGGACTCACATCGAATTGGTCGGTGGGGAGTTGTAGGCCTAATGCACATGCGTGGGCGCGGGAAATTGGATTGGAAATCGGAGAATAACTGAACCATAAATTCGAATTAGCCTAGTTGTGTTGCCGTTTTACAAGAGCTTCTGCAGAGAGCCTTTAATATAACGCGAGCGCTGGAACATTAAGAGCTGGACAATACCTTCATCAATTTGCAATTGGCTTCTTAGTCTGTTACGTGAACGGAGTAGCCTATGATCTGTAGGCTAGTCCGCCGGTGATACGAGGGTTGCCGAATTTCTTGCCCTCTAATCTGCGCTGATAACTTCTATAGCGTGGTGGGCCTACATGTATATGAGTGCTACTGCAATAATGTCAGGGCATCAGCTGTTGGTCGATACTAAAGAAAATTTTGTTTTGTAAGCCAAATAAACTGACGAGTCCATCTGAAGTTCAAAGAAAGGATATCGTACAAGATGTGGAGGATCCTACGGAGGAAGTCAGAACGGAAAAGAAGAGTTTTAGTGGAGATATGAAGGACACAACAGACTGCAGGGCAAACGTCTGACCA
Source organism: Lumbricus rubellus (assembly GCA_945859605.1). Classification (NCBI taxonomy): domain Eukaryota; kingdom Metazoa; phylum Annelida; class Clitellata; order Crassiclitellata; family Lumbricidae; genus Lumbricus; species Lumbricus rubellus. Next base: position 12,183,369 of record OX243824.1, on the reverse strand, counting down.
TCTAGTGTAGCATCAGAAACAGAAAAGGCACGCCTCCTGAAAGCTGCTTTTTTGTCCACGGAATAGTTAGACTAAGAAACTCACAAGACCTTGTTAATTATACAGCCCGAGATAGGCCTACAGGTTTTGAAGTTTAACCAAAGATATTAAAGTTGACGTGGCGGCGCCAGAGGGCCTAAGCCCGCCCCTAAATGGCGCTAAGCCCCCCCCCCCCACACCCAAAGAAAAATGCGGAAAATGTCTACAACCAGGGTATATAGCGTATACTGACAAAGAGGCAAAGTCGGGGAAAACAAAGGCCAAAACCATTGGACGACTAAAAAGTCATCAGATTTTGATTTTTTTCCGTGATTCGATCAGACCAAATGATTAAAAAAAAGGATCGTCAGAAATTTTGGCAAATGAAAACGACGGAAAATTTCCTGGACCAACTTCAGCCCTCCCCCAAATACTGAAATCCTGGCGCCGCCACTGTAAAGTTGACGTGGCTGTAGTCATGTAGCCTATGCTTGTAGCCCAGTCTGTCATTAAAATAACTCTCTTTTCTGATGCAACAATTTTACGATTGGTTATTATAGGCCCGATGTTCATGTTTTCGGAGTTTAACCGAGATAGCACAGTGGACTCTGAGGAATGAAATTATTGGTGCTTAACCATCTGTAATATTAAACCCAGATTTTATCTGCCTTTTTGCATCATATACGAAGAACTTTGGCTAAAGTTAATTTTATGAGAAAATGCCCTTCGTATATAACCAATCTTGTTCTCATTCTAATTCAGCAACATCGTCACATCTATCTATACCATACTATTTTTGGATTTATAAAGCGCCTCTCACAGTTTGTATGTGCACTTGTTATATAGCGCCCTTCAAGCTCACTGTACTCAGAGGCGCTCCCAAATGCAGAGCGAACACTGCATCAGAGTTTCACGCCGAAGCGATGAGCAATGGTGAGTGAAGGACTTGCCCAAGGTCCTTACGCGGCGAGGTGGATTCGAATCTCGAACTTTCCGGCTCCAAGGCAACGATGCCACCACTACACCACCGCGCCCCACAGTACAACCTAATCAGAGGCACTCTCAGTGTGAGTGTGAAGATCCCCTACCATCACCATCACTTAGATTTGGACTTGTTATTATTGTCAGTCTATAACGATAACAACATTGACTATAATAGATGTGTCAGAGAATGAATTTAATTAAATATTCAATTACATATTATATTAACTAATAATTTTTTTACAAAATAACACAACAGCATGGCTGCACAGCACTTTAAAGTAATAATTCTTTGAGCTTAAAACCACGTGAACACAATTCAAATAAACAAATAAATTGAGATCATATGCTGTCTGGACCAATCAAATCCTAAATCCACAGATTTAGAATTCAAGAAAACAAAAAATAGTGCAGAGTAAAAACCATATCAAGGAATTACTGCTCATTCACATAAAGCTACAGAAACTGAAAATAATTACGGTACACAATATGTAGTCGTCATTCACACCACCTCAATGTTTTGAAAAGTCACGACGACAATTACCACCCGTGGCCCATCATTACCATCATTGGGCCCTCCTTGTGGAATTCTCTTCCCTTCACTCTGCGTGGGACTCTACTTTCTGGATCCTTATCTACATCTCTCTCTCTCTTCTTAAGACCTATTTTTTTCTCTAGAGGTCATCGCACTGGGAGCGCTACTGAACGGCCTCGGCTGTGAGCGGCGCTATAGAAATTACTAATTACATTACATTACATTATCATGTTAATTGAAAAACCTTCATGCAACAACCCACTTGACAATTTGCTCAATTTATAAATACTTTATACAGCTCGGATTATTTCCTCACGATGGCTAAAGACGTGGCTTACACTATCCGAGTGTTTGCCATATTGTCAAAGAAAATTGCAGCTTAATATAAAACACTTCTAAGAGCATCCGCAATTCCGCATAGGCTGTGCATACATGAACATTTACCAGCAAATTCATATAAAGACAGGAATGCAAACGAGCACGTCAAGTGAATACTTGATCAGAAGTGTTTAGTCAGAACGCTTAACCCTTTAACGACCAGCTACATATATGTTTCATGCGTATTAATAGGGGAGACTTGGCACCCTTGATACTAAGGCACCCTTGATACTACGTGACTATTTATTTACTTACTTGCATAATTATAGCAAGCAGAGTACCAGCGCATTCAGAAAATCATCTGGAACTGTTTCCTGTATGATTTTCTGAATACGCTGGTACTCTGCTTGCTATAGTTATGTAAGTAAGTAAATAAATAGTGACGTAGTATCAAGGGTGCCTTAGTATCAAGGGTGCCAAGTCTCCCCTACACACTGGTAATTAAAGGGTTAAACCCCGGATGCCTATGAACGCAGGCAGCAGACAGCTTACAGCACTGAATCAACATGTGCTTGCTCCAAGAGCATTGCAAACTGAGGACACATTCAGTGCAGAAATGAGAAATCAATACCAAAATAAAACAATATCTTAGGTGCATGTAATGAAATAAATTATCAGAAGGCATTGTGCTAGGTTGTCCACATTATACAAATGTTGCACAAACAGGAAATAAATATAACTAAAAACCAGTATTAATGACCACAAAATAAATGCACAAAAGTCACAGGGCAATGAACACAAAGTAAACGCACAAAAGTAACGGGGCAATGAACACAAAGTAAACGCACAAAAGTAACGAGGCAACGAACACAAAGTAAACGCACAAAAGTAACAGGGCAATGAACACAAAGTAAACGCACAAAAGTAACGGGGCAATGAACACAAAGTAAACGCACAAAAGTAACGGGGCAATGAACACAAAGTAAACGCACAAAAGTAACGGGGCAATGAACACAAAGTAAACGCACAAAAGTAACGGGGCAATGAACACAAAGTAAACGCACAAAAGTAACGGGGCAATGAACACAAAGTAAACGCACAAAAGTAACGGGGTAATGAACACAAAGTAAACGCACAAAAGTAACGGGGTAATGACCATAAATTGACTTCTTGGTCACGATGATAAACAGAGTTGAACACTAGCATAGACTTATATTACAAGACTTTTGCAAAGACTCTTACTACTGAGTATTGACCATGTTTTATTTATCAACTCTGTCAGTTAAGTAATGACCGAAAATGATACAGCATTCGATTTAAAAACAACTTAGTTTTTTTATTGCAACTCATGGCAGTTGCCATTCCAGTAGCATTTTTAAATGGACTATGTATACACTAGATATTGTACAATGACCAATTACCCCAGCTGGAATACATGATAATCTTGAGAATTCACCTCCACAAGGGGGAGATCTGCTTGCTCAATTGATTCTTATTTATTGTTCTAGAATGGAGATTTAATAATACGAGGCTAACGGCTAACCCTCGTCTCAAATCAAAATCTTTTGAAGAATTTCAGTCCGTTGCATTGCCTAAGAATTCGTTAGTTGACAAAGTCGATATTCCTTTTGCATGTCATTCACAAGTTCCATTGAGCGCTACGGTGAATGCATGTCCACTGTCCGATTTCAGCAACAGTTTGCTCTCGTAATAGCCTTTCGCTTTCGGTAGAAAGTCGAATGGCACCGAAAGATAATGGCGGCTCCTAAAAACATACAGCAAAGGGTCACTTACAAGAAACACCTTCTTTCACTAGCAAACTTAAGTTAAATAATACTCCTCAGGTTAAATAAGACTTATGAAACCATGCACTATTCTTAACAAAGGCATCATAAATAATTCCGAAAGATTTTTTAAAAAGTTATTAGTATAATTATTAATAATAAAATTTAACATGCAAAAGATCACAGAAATGCAAATCTGAGGTTAGTCAGCTGCCAGGCTGTTTCGATGGCTAGCTTTTTTTAAACGACAACATTTGGTCAGTTTTTAGGCATTGCTTAAAGGCAGAGAAAGAAGAAAGAATTGGAGCATCCGACAAACATTGGTTGTCAGTTCCATGCCTGAAACATCCGTGGCTGGGCTTGGAGCACCTCTGAGTAGAATTCTTAAAGGGGCGCTATATAAGTTTCGGAATGAATGAATGAACATGGAATGCACCAGAGCAAACCACTTCAGTGCTGTATGAGGCTCAACCAAAAGACTCCTATCTAAAGATCACAAACTGCATGGCATAGTGTAAGCCTGTAAGGAGATACAATAGGTTGCCAACAATAGCATGCAGAGCATTAATCAATGAGCAATAATTAAGAGCAATAATTGATAATTAAGAGCAATAATTGATAATTAAGAGCAATAATTAAGAGCAATAATTGATAATTAAGAGCAATAATTGATAATTAAGAGCAATAATTGATAATTAAGAGCAATAATTAAGAGCAATAATTAATAATTAAGAGCAATAATTAATAATTAAAAGCAATAATTAATAATTAAGAGCAATAATTAATAATTAAGAGCAATAATTAATAATTAAGAGCAATAATTAATAATTAAGAGCAATAATTAATAATTAAGAGCAATAATTAAGAGCAATAATTGATAATTAAGAGCAATAACCAACTCATGACTACTTACTCCAGCTTGAGTTTCCTGTGTCTTGTGTAAAACGGTTTATCTGGTTCACTAATCTCCATCTAAATGAAATAATAATTTAGATACGAGTAACGGAAATCCACAAAAGCCATTTATAAATTTATTTTTGTTGTCGTATTTGCTATAACACCCCTTCACTTCAAATAAAAGCAAAGTCTGATAAATATACACACAAGTTCTGACCATATGTAAAGTGGCATAATTACTATTAATTAGTAATCTCTATAATCACTAGTGTCTAATGCACAAGACATCAACAAATGGCAGGCCAAACAAATCTGTAATCAGGTCAACCATCTACAAGATGTGTCCACAACAACAGCCATTGTACTTCATCCATTGAAAATTACCTAAGATACCTGACAGCTTGCTCTACTATGCAACTGTTCAATGGATTATGAAGAACAAAAGCACTGCTTATTTCTCATTCCAAAAAGCATGTCTGTATGACAGTGTATGCCTCCTACAAGAAATTATATAATTTTTTCAGAGCTCATTATAAGTATCGACTTACAATTATTCTGCGGCTTACCATGTATGGTTTGGAGTCTCTGTTTTTCATAACCACCTTAACAGTACTTTTCTTGTTGACGGCTGAAACTGGAAATGTAACCTCCAGTGGCATTACCGAGATTAGACTGTCTCTAGAGGGTACTTCCAAACTAAAAAAACCAAACATAAATGTAAACACAGGCTGGTAATTATTGACTGTACGCAAAAGTAATCACAAAATAATTGTTGACCAACGTCGGTAAAGTGAAGAAGTATAATACGGTATATGTATCTGGACTTTCATAAAGAGTATTTCAGAAACCCTTCAAAGACAATAATGTTCGGCACTCCAGATTTGAAAGCATTTGTTTAAATTCACATTTATAGCCCCACATTTATAATCCCTTGCAATGGCTGTTCCGCTACAGTGGAAAAGACCTTGAGGGAGACCCAGAAACACCTGGTTGTCTTGTATCTCAAGAGACCTACGGAACATTAGCATACCTGAGGCTATGGATCTGGCGGAGGATTGTAGTCTCTGGAGGGAATTTGTTGCCACATCATGCAACGCCCCAGGAAGACATGCTCCATGATGATGACTTATAATCCACATAACCTATGTACCATCACTGTTGATTCCACGAGTACATGGTAAACCACCCATGTGGCAACCCTGTAAACTTTCAAGTCTATAGTACGGTATATTGTTGGAACTTACCTACAAGGAGAACCGGTTGATTCATCGCTGTCTGTACTGTTTGCACAAAGCATTGGCTTATCACAGTAACTGCAGTTTGATTGCGTAACTGAACCACAGTCACGAGTCTCAGTGACACTCTAAATATGTAAAATTAAAACAAAATTTCACAAGAAAGTTCTGAATAACAATAACTTATTATCGTTATTATAATTAAACTTGTAACATGTGCAAGGTCACACTGAAATGTGAATCTGACATATGGATAGTCAGCTGTGAGAAAAAAAATGGAGCTACATATACTTGAAAACCAAGAAGAAATAGTAGGTTTAGAGTCGCTTTTAAAGGAAGAGAATTTGAGTGGAAACCGATTTATTCCATTCCCTAGGAAGAGACATATTTAATTGAAGTCTGAAATAAAGTAATAAGTATACTGGATGCTCCACATGATCTTGACTTAAGTACTCTTGCATACGGTAGGCTACATAAACCATTTCTTGTGCATTTATTCGAATAGTTCCTTCACATATTAAAATACCTGAAAACTGCAAAATTAGTAAACATCAACTTAAAGTATAAACTTGAACCTCCAGCATGACTAATTTAAAACTGAATATCATGAAAGGCTGATATAATACGGGAACAGGACATTACCCCAGCCCATTACCTCTGCCATTACCCCCCGTAGGACATTACCCCCCACCATAACCCCTGTCTGTTTACATTTGGCAGGGGGGTAATGGCAGGGTAATGGCAAGGGGGTAATGGGCCAGGAGGTAATGTTCTAGACCTCATAATACAGATGATGAGCAAAATGATAAGGGAATTCTAGACTTCGAAATGTTGATTTTTTTAGATAGATCAGAAACAGTTACGATAAAGACGCTTACGCTAGCAAACAGTTCGATCCTTGAGATCTGCGAAACGTCTTTCTTGAGTTCAGAAGATTCAAAAACAACCTCCCAGAACTGAGAATAAAATCCGACTTCACGTGGACAGAAGCAGACGACAGCCTGCAGAGACAGAAAGCAACAACATTTCAGCAATGAGTGCGCTGAAAGCGACTTGGATCAAAACAACATGTCCTTAAAGTGCTACGAGACAATAAAACAAGATTTAAACAACGTAATAGACGCAATTCTGTAAAACATCTACAACTTCAAAATACGTTGACAATATGTCAAAATTATAGCATATATGCCACTGACTTTCACATAAGTATTGTATTGTATTTGAGCATTTGCAAAGCACCACTAGCAGGGTGAACCATTCATTCAGAAGCGCACCCAGAGTGCTAGGTCCCGCGAAAAACATTCAGGAGCGCTCCCTGTGCGCAAGGTCCATGAAAAGAAGCAGGTTTTGAGAAGAGACAAGGTAGAAGAGAAACTGTCAGACAGAATTGAAAAGCGAACAGAAAAAGAAAGCGCATTTCAAAGAGAAGTAGAGTTTTCCCTTATAACTCATTCAGAAAGCAATGCGCATGATTCCAATTATCGAGAACAATGAAGGCACACGATCACATAGCCACATACACTGAATGAAACTATACAAACTAGTAAAGTACAGCAAATGAGTGTTACTTTATGTAAATCACTGAAGTCGCATACCTCAACCTGTCCTCCTGGATGCAGAAATCCACTCTGCAGTGGTAGCCAAAAAACTGAGTAAAGCAGTCGTCTGCAACATGACTGACCTGGTTTCTGCCAAAGAAAAAAACCCAGCTTACTTGTAAAGTATCTCAGGAAAAAGATAATTCATATCATGCAGAGTTATTGGTTTCCTTGTTTAACCCTTTACCCGTTCAATCTTCCCGTTAAGCCCGTGTTTTCAGCGGATATTCTCGGGGCAAACGGGTAAAGGGTTAAATATGCATTTGTGATGAAAAAACTGCATCATGCAGATGCGAGAAAATTTTCAAGCAAAAATAAACTCAAGAACACGTCGAGATCGCTGTTGGTTGGCAAAAAATCTTTTAATTTGGTTAAGGTTTAAACTTTTTCTACCACACAAAATCTGACTAACTTACTGATTTTTTCCGCTAAACATTTAGCGAAAATTACCTTGATGTAGACCGGAGCAAACGCAGTCATGGACCACTTAAGATGAAGACCGCTCAGATTACTTATCGCAAGTACCCTCTCTGCAACAAAAGCATCAGTAAAATTATATACCAAACGCAGCAAACAGTCTCTGCTACAGTCTCTCCTTCACAAATTCATATAAATAAATCATCGGTTGGCTCTGAGATTCCTAGAAATGGTTTAGTACCAGTACTAAACAGTACAACTGATATTTGATTAGGCCAACATTTTTTGCAAAGTTCAAAACTCTACATGTACATTACGCAGGGTGACTTGTACATTACGCAGGGTGACATGATCATCGACCGAGTTAAGTTTAGCTAAGAGCACGGTAGCCTCAGTATGCGAGTGATGACCACGAGCAGCGCAGGAGTTTTAAGAAGTGACACTAGCTACTGTGAATGAGTGCCAAGTCCCACCGATCTATAGCAAGAAGAGTGCCTGGAACAACACAAACATCCTTCAGAATTATCATCCTGACCAATGCTTGGTCTTTCTGCAACGTTACGTACCAACCGTGTCCTTAGTAACGGTCGGCTGAAAATTAAGCCTCTGATGTTTGCTAGATGTGCCTGTTTCATCACCAATCTCAGCGTTTGGAATTGTCACAGAACCAATCAATCCATCATCGCACTCATCCAACGCCGACTGGACAACTTCAACTTCGTTCTCCTGACGCGAAGGTATTGTACATTCTCCCTCTGCAATGATTTTCACACTCACATGCTGAAAGAAATGATAAAAGGCACAGCTATAGACAAGCAGACAGCTTATGAAATCCCTGTTCAGCTCGAGTGTATATATACCAGCGGTTGACAACCCGTGGCCCGCGGGCCAAAAATGGCCCGCGAGGCCTCACAAAATGGCCCGCCAGGCCTCAACAATGCCACTCATCTTTCAAAGAATTAACAAAAATATAGAAAAAATTGACAATTTGGACAGGATAGAAAATATAATCATGCATTTTCTATTACAAATTATTTTATTTTGAAGTCTATAGACATCAAACATTCTACTTTGAATTAATTATAACAATTTTTATATGCTTTTAGTTAATTAAATTTTAGCATTATGGCCCCCTAAATGTCCTAATGTCCTTTAACTAAGATAAAGTGGCCCTCGTGTCCTCCAATTTAGAAAAAGTGGCCCTACAGTCAAAAAAGGTTGGGAACCACTGATATATACAGTATTGTTTGTTTTGACAAAGTGCTGTTGTACAATATTCTAAATGGACAAATCGCTGAAAATATAACAAGGCAAATGCATTCGATCATGAAAAAAAGAATCACTATCCTTCCTCTCTTTGGAAAGTGTTGTCTCCGTCTACTCACTCTCAAACTCAACCTTGAAGCCCTTGATCCTTCCCTGTTTCTTTTCTTGTGGCCTTGCATACCATACTATGAGAATCTCATAACGGTTCACCCAACCAGAAGCACATGTAAATGTTTTTAAAACAATACATTAGTAAATAATACTACAGGCGGTAAATCATATTCCCGTATACAGATTCAGTCAAGGTCCGAAAGATATATAAATAAATTCTTTGACAGATGACCTTAGATTCAGTTTCCGACAGGATTCTGATGTCTCCACACCATGGCAGATGTAGACCCTTCTGCTGGAGTCCAATATTTGCACTTATGCAAATAACAGTACTGCTCCTAAACACATAAACAACACCAGACAAGAGTTTAGAAACATGAAAATATTGAATAGCTGCTCCCCAAAAAAGAAAAGGATAAAAAAATCAATAGAGAACAATAAACCTGTAAAATTGTTGAAAATTAAATTAAAAAACTTCACTAACAAAGATGTTTCTTAAAACACTTTGACCGCTAGAACATGCCAACACGTTCCACACAGTCTATATTCAGACAGTGAGCTAAGTGGCCAAATTGTCAAATTATTATGCTCAGAAAAACAACATAGTGCTCAAGAACATGATAAAATCTCAATGTTTCACAAATTTACCGTGGCAGAACATTTCCATGCTCAGGAGTGACCGTGATGAACTTCTCAGGCCATGTCAGCTTGAACCTATAAATATTTCACAATAATGGTTTACTAAATAATCACCTAGAGATAGGCTTCATCATATCCACATATTTCCTACCACAAAGTTCGCTAATACATTTCTACTGGATTAGATGAAAACGCTTGCACTTTAATGAGATATTCTATGCGTATCTCAGATACTTGATGCGTTTACGTGGCATTAAAAGGCAAATTCTATTGTGTTTGCCTGCTCTATCTCTTAGTCTGCATCGTTTATAATAACAACTATTGACACTGATCATGCTGCACCAGAGAAACCTTGACACACTAAGTTGTGTCCATATCAGCTTATCGAGATTTAATTACAATAAGTACATAAACACTGGCATGCATACAATTATCCTAAAAGACAATTAAATAATGACACATCTACCGTAATACAGAGACATTTCAGCAATAAAATGAACTTAAACCTCAAAATCACAATTCTTCAAAGAGTGTGACTAGTAACTTACGGCATGCTGTGCTTCGTGTAATTGATGATCTGAATTCGCTTAATGACTGGTTCGCAGTTCACTGCAATTCATAGACAAAAAACTCGAATATTAAGAAACAACAAACTAAAAATACAAGTGGTAAAGCAACATACATTATCTGAAACATGCACTCAAAGAAACCACAAAGTTCATACAAATTTATGTAGTTTATAAAAATTTATGTAGTTTATACAAATTTGGAAGCAACTTCTTTCAAATTACAAATTTGTCAAAAACACTTCATCCATAGTCCAATGCTTGTGCATAATAGCATTACTGTCAAAAATTATTTAGCATCATACTAAAATCAACAAAAATCAACCATCATCGTCGTCGTCGTTGTCTACATCATCCATCATCGTCGTCGTCTTCATCGTCGTCGTCGTCGTTGTCTACATCATCCATCATCCATCATCGTCGTCGTCTTCATCGTCGTCGTCGTCGTCGTCGTCGTCGTCGTCGTCGTCGTCGTCATCATCATCATCATCATCATCATCATCATCATCATCATCATCATCATCATCATCATCATCATCATCATCATCATCATTCTTAATCGACAATAGTACACCAAGCAGAGGCCGGTGATACAGTACAACAATTAAGTAAAGTGCTCACGAGTTGCACAGGAGCTCGGCAGCGTAATCCTCTCCGGTTTAACTGTCCACACTGCAGCGCCGTTGTGAGTCATTGCAAATGTGGATGGGTTGATAGTTGTGTTAAAAGTGGGTGAGGTAGAAGTCAGAAAGGCAACGGGAACGTCTCTTTCTGGTATTGTATGGATGCTAAAATGAAGACAAAAAATGTACATTCACGCCTAGTTACACAGTTGAACAATTCAAAGCCAGCTAAATATGGTACATGCCATAGTTTTTATCAATGGCCAAACTTGAATGTGCACTACAGAGCTTTGTAAGGTGGGCATTATCAAATTACTTTTGTATTGTAATATATTGTATGCCTTGCAGATAGTTGTACCATACATGCTTCAAAAACCATAGAATACGTCACTGAAAAAACATGGAGTTGTTGATATTAGAATCTGCACAATTTTAGTTATCATTATATGACCAAAAACATCCATACCATTCACACTAAAATACCTAAGATTACACTTGCGGCATCACAACAGGACAATAAACGTAATTTCCAGTAATAATAATTACGATAATTTATGTGGTACCGTAACAAGGCCATGCGTTTACGAGAACGCCTTACAAAGCAGACAACGTGCGGGATAAGACCTGCATTTATACGAATAAGCCCTGTATTATGTTCAGCATAACACGTGACCGAGTTTGAGTTAATATAAATGCATTAACAACAATCACAACAATTTCCAATCCCATCATCAACATTCTAGCAAATATCAATGAGAAGTGTACCCACTGTGTGTCACGGTCTTTCGAGTGGTGCAATTTCACCGACAAATGTTGTTTGCTCGCAATCGCATCGTCCGCAAGAGCCTTTGACAGAATCTCCTTCAAGTTGGCGACATTCTGCGACTCAGATGTGACTAGCACACGATTGCCGACCTCATTCGATTGCGACTTTTGTTTTCCAGGACTTGCAACGTCATCCCATTTCGACTCACCATTCACAGTTTTGCCGAGTCTCATACGATTAGAGTGATCCTTCAGATGATTAATAAATCCTTCTTGCATGGCCTGATAGTTAATCATCTGATCCGCAATCCCTTTTTCCATCGAGAAACCCTCCATACGATGACCGAGCGATTTTCCGGGTGGAATTTCTACGGATTTTCCCCGCAACCCAAACAGTCGAATCTTGTAGAATGGACCATCTGGTCTGACCATTATCAGTAAAATACTGCAATTCAACAAAAGGTTTCAATCAAACTTTGTTCCTAAATTTCCTCTAAAGCAGGGGTGTCAAAGAGCTGGCCCGCGGGCCATTTCTGGCCCGCCTACGATTTTTTTCTGGCCCGCGGAGCCTTCCCTAAAGATTAAAAAATTATTTAAAATGTTGTCAAAATTTAATAAGCAGCGAAAAGTGGACATTGAATCAAGATCTTTTCTCAATATTTGGACTTTTCTGGGAATTGGCTGACCAAGCTCGTAGCTCCCTCTCAGATCACTAACCAATTTTGCTCAGAAACGTCGACACCCTGGCCCGCCACATGTTAGAAGATGTTCACACTGGCCCGCCACATGTTATAAGATGCTCAAACTGGCCCGCCACTAAAAAAGGTTTGACACCCCTGCTCTAAAGGGTCACATACAACCAGGGCTTTTTAAACCTTTACCCATTTGCCCCGAGAATATCTGCTGAAAACACAGGCTTAACGGGAAAAATGAACGGGTAAAGGGTGAAGGGAAATTTTAGAACTGCACATAGCAAAACCCCTTCTTCCCCTCCATTCACCATGGTAAATTACTCCAAATTGGAGGACATTGACATTTTATTTAGAATTTAGAATTTCTTACTGTACAATTTAAGCACTTGCAGAAAATCAAAGACCTGTGACAGACTGATTACCTCACGTCACATTTTAAAAGGAAGACTAGTCCAATGGCAAAATCTTCTGGGTTGGGGAGTAACAACCTAGCTTGACAAAAGCATTGCTCGCGTCATCTAACATCTTGGCAAAGGACTTGAAAATCGGAATCAAACCAGGTGCAAGCAACTTCTGACAAATCCCACACACCACAGCATTTGCAAGTCATCAGATTGTGTAGTCAACTTCATGTAGCACTGTAGCAAACGTTCACTTTGAATAAATGAATGCTAGTTTACACCTGCAATTAGCAACACATACCTGGTAACTTTGACGGCTGACGAATCCAAAGCTGGCTTAAATTTTATTGAGATGCTTTTCTCTTGCGCTGGTTCAAGGATGAATTCTTTAGGATTGACTTCAAACATGTCACAAGACATCGAAACTTGTAAGCCGACCACAATACAAATGTTGCCCGCATTCAACATCGGTACGGAGAAGACGTCTTGCTGACCCTCGACAAATGTAAGCTCCTACATTGCAACATCAATGAATTCTTTCATTTTGTTATCATTATTGTTCTACGCATTTATAAAAAGTACGTCATTTCCATTTATTACAAGTGGTCATCGGTCTAAACAAGTTCAACTGTCAAGTTTAGGAAGAAATTCAAAACACCGACAAAATTAAAAATGGTAGTAGTAAGATTTTTTATCTTACTACTACCATTTTTAATTTTGTCGCTGTTTTGAATTTCTTCCTAAACTTGACAGTTGAACTTGGTCTTCTAAAAGACCGATGTTGGTCATAATAAATGGAAATTACGTACTTTTTATAAATCAGGCTTTACCAGAAGAATTGCTCATGCTAAAATGGAAACCTGCAATGAAGTCAAGGTGCTTTGAAAACAAACAAAACAGCTTTCTTAATGTACTTCCCACTGAAGCATCTAGCAGAAACTAACTGACAGGTCATAATGCCAACAGAGTAAAGGATCTCTGGGCATTTTCGCATTTAATGAACTGAAAAGCAGTCATTGTTGACAATTTCTACTAATTGTCTATAATTAAAATTCTGTAAATTTATATAGCAATCAAACAGTAACATCATATTAATAATACTACCAAGTTATTGAATATTGATGTTGTTAAACTTATTTTTTATAATATCAAAATGTCCTTTAAAACACTTCATAACAAAATAATGAATGCAACAGATGAAACCAAAACACTTTTCTGTTACTACAACGATAAAAAAACTCAAGTCGTACATTCATGTCGCATGGCACGTGTATCTTCGCCGTTCCAGCTTTTCCAATCAGCTCCACGATTCCGAGATGGAAAGGAGTTGAAATTGCGTCGACCTCTGCGACAATTCGACCTCTGAACTCTTCCACAGCACCTGAATTATAATTATCAAGCATAACAAAGATAGGTGGAATAAAATTTTCTAAAGACAAACTATAATTTTCAATTATATATAAGTAAGTAAGGAATTTGGTACCGGCATAAGCTGGGAAGTAAACGGCAAGTCTTGCGACACGCTGGCCTCGTGTCCAGGACCTTGGGATTCGTCCATTGCTGGTTCAGGGCCATGGAAAAGGAGATGAGCGCCTCCCTATGTTCCCCCATGAAACGGGACATGACTTTACTTACTACTTTACTAAGTAAGGAAGCACACTAAGTATTTTGATGCTGACTATTATTCCCCTACTTAAATACTGGAATTATCTGAAAATATTTCGATGCCTAAAATGAAGTGTTCATAAAATTAAACACAATTATTGTCTCGCAACACATTTCTATCTTTGGAACTGGGTCACAATTGTCTTTACAAAATTTATATAGCAACACATTTTAAGAGAAAAATAGTCAGTGGCATTGCAATCGCTGTACTGGTCTACAATATGCTAAACGTCATTAAGCATTTAATGCTGAAGTTCTATCATTTACCACTTTCACTCTCTTAATTAATTAATTAATTAATTAATTGTTTGTTTGTTTGTATGTATGTGCACTTGTTATAGCGCCCCTTCAACCTATCTACTCAGAGGCGCTCCCGAGTGCAGAGCGGACACTGCATCGGAGTTTCACGCCAAAGCGCTGAGCAATTGTGAGTGAAGGACTTGCCCAAGGTTGAAAGCTCTTCTATAATAAAATCGTATGTTCAGCATATCTACCGTATTGTCGGTCCGGGGCGACAAAATGAATGGGAACCGCAATTGGTTTAAGACAACCAGTGACATCCATGGACGGCAGCATGCAGCTGTAGATCAACGACGTCAATGGATGACGTTTACTCGGGATCTTCGAAGTTTGTGACTCCGATTGTTTTTCAAACGAAAAACAACAGTTGCTGCTTATCTACAAACACAACATGTTTGTACAAAACTGTATATATTTCATTTATTTCATTCTTTTTTAAAAGTTGAGCAGAGGGAAGGTATCCCACTGCTTCTATTTAACTTGATTCCAAAATACTGTCATCTTCATCTGTTTCCTGATCTAATATCATTTATCATATCATAGTGACGAATATTTTTCCTGATAAATAGGCCCCAATAGCGGGATCACTCCCTTCGGGTAGCCTATTATTGCTCCCTACATTACACAGTAATGATTGTACACTAAGCTCAAAAAGTTTGCACTAAGCTTTACCATCGCAATTGTTAACTGCAATTAATCACTTTGTGTACTACTATGAATGCATAATTGTCTGTTTGATATTTTTGGGATCAATAAACAAGTTGAAGTATATGTGTCCCGACATATGAAAAGGTACCATAAGTCGGGTTTGGAGTTATTATGCCTTCACAAACCAGCTAAGTGAGCTGAACATTTTGCTGAAAACCAGATAAAAATTGGATGATAAATGACCGACTTATAAGATAAAACATGGCTTAACACGAGAACTGGACATTTTCGGGAAATTTGTTTTTAAAACACGACACATTTTGTCTAGACAATTCGCACAGAAATCCTTAACTGCCGAGTTATGGTACGTTTTATCTGACCAATGGTGGGTGTTTTAGTGACCAGTTAAACCAGAAAATAAGTGGTGAATGTGCTATATTCAGCGATGACATCATACCTTAGGCTTGCCTGCTGCTAAAAATACCAAGAGCTCAAATTTGATAATATATTCCCCCGATGTCATTATGCGCGATTTCTCGTGAAACCGTACGCCGACTTATGGTACCTTTTCATATGTCGGGACACATATGGTCTTGTTTGTATGTGCACTTGTTATAGCGCCCCTTCAAGCTCTCTCTACTCAGAGGCGCTCCCGATGCAGAGCGGACACTGCATCGGAGTTTCACGCCGAAGCGCT
Source organism: Lumbricus rubellus (assembly GCA_945859605.1). Lineage (NCBI taxonomy): Eukaryota > Metazoa > Annelida > Clitellata > Crassiclitellata > Lumbricidae > Lumbricus > Lumbricus rubellus. The sequence continues at coordinate 12,167,213 of OX243824.1, read as the reverse complement.
GAGCAATTGTAAGTGAAGGACTTGCCCAAGGTCCTTATGCGGGGAGGTGGATTCGAACCTCGGACCTTACGGCTCCAAGGCAACGACGCCACCACTAGACCACCGCCCCCCACTTATAATATGGTCACTTATAATATCGTCTTAACAAGAATCTCAGGAAGGTGGTTAACAAAGCTACACAGAGGATCTAAACAGATGCGATTTAAGAGATTTTCAGAATGTTTCTTGAGTAGCATGCAGTGCAATGTTGCGAATTGTTAATGGAAAGCTGCACCAGTGTAATACTGACAATTGATAAAATAACAATGTTCATTAAATGATCGAAAAATTATAGAGATACTAAGTAGAAAAGACGCTGGCAAACAGTCTCTAACCGATGATATAGCCAGGCGGACGGGAATGTTCGCACGTCCGCGGTTGATGAGACAAACCGTTCCACATGAATGATTGCCCCATGGAATCGGACCAACGTGAAGATTACTTCCACCTCCAGCAGCAGTTACCTGCATCAGGCACAGATAGACACGATTTGAAACAAACCTGCAATCTTCAAATATATACTAGCCACTCGTGACGAACATGACCAGAGTATTAAGCTACTTGCAAAATTTATCCCTCACACAGAAATTCTGTACTATGCATAACAAAGCATTTATGCCGGATAATAATAGTAATAATAATAATAATAAAGGATAGACCTTACAATATAAATAAGTCATAATAATAATAATAATAATAATAATGATGATGACAATTTTTATGTTGCCGTAACAATGGTGACTCGTCAAAAATAACCTGTTTGTCGTGAGCACAGAACTTTACGTAGAAGTGCCATAAAAGAAATAACCACTCTGTCTCAATCCAGTTGAACTCTAACTTTGTACCGAATACTGTGCCATCATGGTGCTTCCCCAATAGCTAATCAAACATAACTGAAATAGATATTTAGTTTAAAAACTTTAGAATTTCGTAGAAGTACCTGGATAGATGGTTTTTCCGCAATGGCTTGCAGGGTAACCATGATCGGCAGTTTGCTGGAAGACTGTGTTGCAAGCTCATCTGCTGACACAGGACTGCTGTGAAGGTGAAGTTGGGCGACAAACACGCCACTCACTCGTGGAACAAAGATGATCTGCTCAAATCCAACAAAAACTGTCACCAATTCAGACTTAACAACAAAAAATGCCTGCGAATGCAATTTCTAACGTAGCGCTTACAAAATTATGTCGCTCAGTACAATAGCACAACTCTAAAAAAACCTGCACTACCTTTCTCCAACATCTTGCTGTCCCACTCCATCCTTATCCCTATCCATGGCCCAAGTAGACACGTATTATTACCATATTTCAATATGATATGGACACATCATACTTCCTTGTGCATTGCACCATTCTTTTAAGACAGTCTACCATTAAACATATCAACTATTTAATCGCAAACAATGTATACACATGCAGGGCATGATGATGTAGTGGTGGGTTTGGTGTCTTTAAGCCAGAGGATTCCAGGTTCAAATCCATCTCAAGCAGCCACATACAGACATTGAGCAAGTCCTTCACTCTCAAAATTGCTCGTGCACTTCAGCGTGAAACTCCGATGAAGAGTCCGCACTGTAGTCAGGAGAGCTTCGAGTAGAGAGATGCAAGAAATAAATAAAAATACTAACAAGCAATACAGTAAATTTAATCTCAACCTTAATTTCTTCGGAGTTCTTCGGTTCAATGAGGGTCTTGTTCTTCACGCTGAACGGACAACTGAAGCAGTCGTTCATTGGCTTGCCATCAACTGTTACTCGCGTCACCTCAAACGTCACTTTCACCCAATTCTCTGACGGATTCTGAACCTGGAGCGTGTCCTGCGCTGACAAACCAACACAACAGACGTCTCGGATGCGAACTTCGAGCGGCACAATCAGTGACTTTTTAGCTGAAGTTTTGGCTGCAAGCAACAGAACAATTGCCTTAAATACAATGATATGACACTGATTTCACAATGGAACTTCAACACAATGGAGTTTCAGAAGTATAGCTTCTGTCGCAAATACATGTGACTTTATTCACAACCAATGCCAATTTTTAGAAATCATATATATTATGAATATGCATAATATAAATAAATATTATATGTAATATATATATATATAATAAATCAGTTAGTATAATACATCAGCTATTATATTACTCAACAGCAAATGAGTGGCGATGATAAAAAAAGCTGTTTCATATCACTGAATTTTAATAAACCCACTTTAATAATAAACATTGTGTATTCAATATAAACACTGCTTAAATGTAAAACAACATTCTGTTCGAATAATCACCTTTTCTTCCCATTAAATCGTCTAAACTGCATAGGTCTTCAGGCAATAACTGAACAGTGTTCAGTACTTAGCTAAGTACTGCAATCAAATGCACAGCTTTTATCAGACAATCAGCAAAGATGTACCATACCTCATTATTATAAATCATTCACCCTGATGCACCTATACAAGCAATTCGATGATAATTTCCTTAACCCTTAGAACCCGACGGGCCGGAAAAGCGTTACGGGAGCTCCGGGTTCAAAGGGTTAACAGATTAAATGACAAAACTGGATAATCAGATAACTCATGACCTACACTGCTCCTTCGACTTCACCAACAGATTAAATAAAACACACACACAACAAATAACGACATATTTAAAAACAGGACTCACCCATCTCAAACTGCGGACCTGCAACACGTTTTGAAGGCAGATTGCTCGAAACGATACCCGATGTCAACAGCGTTGTTGATGAAGACTGGCCAGACAACGATGAGCTGAGATCTAACGTCATTTGTCCTTTGGATGAGTGAGGCAAGGCTTGAGTGTTTTGCGGCAAATGTTTAGATAAATCACGCGCCAAATGATTCTCCTCTGATAGGAAACGACCCATGGCAAAATTCTGACAGCTTTTGTCTTTCGATTGTTTCTTGGACGTGCGTGGAGGAACTAACGAAGTCATACATTGACGCACACTTGAACTTTCCGATGTAGCACAGGGCAATGCAATTGCGCTCTGCAATGACGCTGCAACTTGGATCGACGTTGCACTTTGTGATGATGTCGTATCAGGTTGCATGGTTGGCGTGCGTATAGAAGCAACACTTGACAACAAAACTGTATTTTGCACTGACGTTGCATTACCAGCCGATACAGAACTGTTTGGTAAATTCACAGCTGGTGTCGATTTTGTGACGTTGGTCTTGGAAGTGTTAGATTTTAATTTATTGACACGACTGGAAGTATCACATTCCTTATCACTCACATGCACTGCAGCTACGGCCCCAGCCGTAGGCAACTTATCATTCACAGTTAAAACCGACTCGGCTAGAGTGTAATGGGCATTGATTCTCTCAGATAAATACGAATCCATGTTTGCAACTGATGCAGGCGGTTGATTTGCTCCGTTCCATTTGGATGTAATAGTACAAGGAACTACATTAGTTCTGAACGCATTCGTCTTTTGTCTGTTCTGTGTAGTCAACGAGCTAGTAGAGACCGAAATCTTGTTCAAACCGGACACGTCAGACGCTGTAGGATGCTTTTCTTTTCGTGCAACAGGACAAACGGTTACCTTGTAATTATCGACAGCTTCGAAAGGCATTGTCTCTGGCTCGGCGAAGATATCAGAAACAATTCCGTTCGAAAGCTGTTCAAGTTCAGCGGCTGGGCTGATTCCCTGGTCGCACCCAACCCCGTCTCTGTCAAGTCCACCCTCAGAAGGAAAAACCTGAAGGGGCCCAGCAGACCTCTTTCCAGTATCTCTCACCAGTTTTGGTGGCAGTCCCATAAACATTTCAGAGAAGTTAGTCTGGGTGGAGCAGAAGGACAGGGTATCGTCGTCCCCGTTATTCACAACCCCAGGGTGCGACGAAATCTTGTCACCAGCAGCGGCAGGTTCGGATGGGTCAAGACTCGCAGTAGCACCAGCGTTCAACGTGTTCTCGGTTGAGAGGATCACTGACGTGGTTGATGGAAGACGGCCTTCTGAATTAACGTCACTCGAAGAGCCAACTCTTTTCGGTGTCTTCCTTGGGGATTTCCAGCTGATGTCGTCACCGTCGGAATTTCCCACAGATCCACCGTTTCTATTTGAGTCCGTCGATGGTGCGCTGATGACTGCAGGTCGATCTTTGACACGTTCTGGATCGACGTTTTCTTTGTTTCTTCTGCGCTTATCCCGTGGAAGCGTATTGCCGTGCTTTTGCACGGCGGCATCTTTACAGTTCCTTTGGCTACTAGCGGCATTTGTGGCACTTCGAAATTTCGTGCCCAGTTCCCCGTTTGCGGCCATGGCTTTGATTCTGCTGAGGATCAGTTCTTGCTCAACTGAGGCTCTTGACGGCTTCTGATTGTCTCCAGGCCTCAGTTGCTCAACCCGTTTGTCTTTGTGCTTAGACGGCTGAATGCCTGGCGTAATATAACTGCTTGAACTGAGCATCAAAGACCTGAAATCTGTTGTTCTATCAACCGCCGGGTCTCTTGGTCCATAATCAGTTCGGGTCGCTGACGAGCAACTGTCTCCCGCTACCGCCAGTTCTTGGGTGTATTCTCCAGTTCGGTTTGTCCACGTCCGTGAATTGTCAACTTTAAGCGAATAAAATTCTGGGTGTTGTTTGAAGTAACGACTGCCGCTACAGTAGGAAGGGTCGTTCATTGGGGTCTGCAAATTCAGACCGGATTCTAGTGTTGACTGAAAACCATCTTTCTCCATCACAGACTCATGTACCACAGGCCGACGCACGACATCGCCTAACGCAGACCGAGGTAAGTCAACAGACGCTGGCATATCCTCATTAATGGAACAACGTTCTTTTCCATCTCCAGTCCTCTCTGCAGAACAGTCCCTCCGTGTTTCACGTTCCTCATCATTCACATTCCGCGATCGTTCAAAGCTTCCGGAGGATTCTCTCCATCTCTCGTTAGTTATTCTCGACGACGAAGCCGAACTGTTTCTTTCGCTTGGAACCTCAACAATAACATCCAAAGGTTGGACAAATGCAGGTCTAACGCGATTTCTTACGGCCGTGCGTGTACCAGCGCTTGTTCCTCCACTACTTTGTGCAAAGTCATCATTACCAGTTTCAATATCCACTCCATTCGTTGAATCTTTAGGTTTGACGGAGACGGATAATTCTTCGTAATTATGTTGACCAGGATTGACGTCCGTGCTTTCCGGTGGAATAATCGGGTTGCGGTCTGTCAGAGTTTCATCCATCGAGGTCGAGTAGACGTCTGGATCTGGAAAAATGAAACAGAACAATGCCATTTATGCCACTGTCAGTGTTGGGCTTTTCCCCGATTAAAAAATTCCATTGCAAATATAATACTTTTAAATTTTTAATAAAATAACATTTTCTCCAATTGAAAAAACTTCCATTGCAAATATAATATTCCAGCATTTGACTCTGCCAATTGGTTAGAGCGGTTGACCTGCAATGTGGACAGCATGGGTTCGATCCTTATCGTGTACACGCGCCATATATGTCTTGGAAGAAGGGCAATATGCATAATTGTATTAATTTATTAAGTGTACATTTTTTCAAACTGCCCTAAAACACATCTTTATAGCTTCACCATAAGTGCAGAACTTTTCTGTGAGGTTCAAATATGAGCGTACACATGTTGGCTCCAAACTCACTATTTCTCCGTGGCATTCAAGCACATAAATCTCTAACCCGCATTTTCTTCTGGCATGACGACGACGATGACGACAATGATTATGATGTCAGCTTAGTACTTCTAATAAACGAATTGATGACTTGATTGATTGATTGATGGATTGAAGAATCACTTAATGGCATTGACCAGTTGTGAGTGAAGAATTGCTCAAGGCCCTTGCCCAGTAACCATTTCACGGTGGGGGGTGGGGGGGACTCGTTTCCAGGCTCTCAGCAACACACGACAAACACTCAACCAATTGGCCACTGTGTCCCACAAGCCATCTTACTTAACCCTTTAATGCCGGAGGGTATAGGATTTCCCATACCATTTACTACCATCTCGGCATTAAAGGGTTAAGAGACAAAAAAAGTTAAATGCACCATTATCACCTGGTAAAAGATACGTGGCCTCTCCATCTGAACCATCACTTTCGCAAACTAGATCCATCAAAGGTAATGGCTTGCGGTTTCGAGGCGGTGTAGAAAACTCCGTTCCAAAAGTTGGCTACAATGAAGAAAGCATTTTAAAAATGAAGATGTCAGATTACCAGCAAATAGTAAATCCGCTGAGTATAACTTCAAAAATAATTTTCACAACTCAATGCAGCAGCACTACGAGCTCAAAAAAAACAAGCATAAACAATAAAATTTTGCAATAAATAAGTAATGTAAATGCACTGTAACCAAAAAGTAGCTTTATGTTATCGTGCTCCAGAATGGAAATTAGATGCATAATTTGTTTAAAGTGCTCTTCGTCACAGGAATTGCAACAGATATGTCAATTGGTTGTTAACTGTAACAAACTTATAACTACCCAAACATTAAAAAGGGAGAAAATCAAACGAGTAAAATGCGCTCACTCTCTCTGAAGTCCCTTCCGCACCAAGTGAACCGAGCGCTTCAGTCTTCGAAGCGATGAACGAACCGATGGACACGCGCAGACAATCGCGGACACTGTCTTCCATGCTTCCCATGAACGACGGAGGAGACAGCGTTAGGTGACTACGCAGCGACCAACTGTCCGGTAGACTCAGACACGACGACTCTAAGCCGTTCGTGGCATCACCCTTCGTAAATAATGGCAAGCAAATGAAAATCTTTAGAGTTACAGGAGTCGTAAATAATGGCAAGCAAAATGAAAATCTTTATAATTACAGGAGTGTTTTAACAATACCTAAATAACACTTACAACATTCATTCATTCTATTAATTTATATAAAGCGTCCATTCAGGAAACCTACTCAGGAGCGCTCACGAATATTATGCATGCTAGATAGTATCGAAGATGATTTGTTTTCGTATATATGAGGACTACCAACATGAAGCAGATCACTAACATACACTTTGAAACAAAATTTGCTACATCAAATATCATGTCAGCTGCATTAATAAAAACTCCCTGTTACCTGATTGAATAAATTCTCTTTCTCAAATTCAATTTGATCTTCATCTAGCATGGCTACTCCATCGCCTAAAAACAAGCAATAATAATCTATTTAGGATCAAACCATTGGATAGCTGAAAATTACAGTGCTACTGCAAATTCACAATGAGAATTAAATGTTGAGCGTAAGAAAATGTTCAGTAAATTCAGCATCAGATCAAGGCTCAAGTGGACAATAAAGTTACGGAAAGTCGAAATTGAGACACTACAATTAAGTTGTCTATCATCCGTAAAGTGATGGGAAAGCCATCAAGTTTCTGCAGTCTCTTCACAGCCAAACAGGCTCTATGATCAATTACCAACAATGGCTAACAAAAGCAAGTCCATATCGTGCATAATGCCTTAAATTGCATTGGACATGTTTCTACTGAAGTAATTAAAGCAATGTTCTCACACTCAGTCATGTCTATTCAATTAATCATTGACTACGTATCATAGCTACGCAACAATTTGCTGAAGATATCTGCAGCAAAAGCAAATTATGGTGCTGTCATTATTTTAAACAGTTTCGTAAACTGTGAATGTAGAAAGTAGCTTTACCTCCAGAAAGAAAAACTTCACCAGCTGCACTGATGCACAGGTAATCACCTTCGGCACTTGCCATCTGAGAAATTTTAAAAAAACAGATTCTCGATAAATACAGTGTACTGTAGCATAGCTAAGTATAATTTATTTCAATACATGAATTACGACAACTCTGGGCGAGTGACTAGTTCTCCTACTCTGAACAGTCACAAAGGAGCAAGAAAGCTTTGATTTAGTGTTTGACGTTTCATTCTGAAGCAGACCTGTGACTGTCTCAAGTAGCACTATAATTATAACTATCAGCTGTAGCAACACAAAATAGCATTGCAGTCACATGAAAACCATTCACTAAAATGTAAGAAAAACCCAACTCTTGGCATGTTTTCATCACTACGTACGACGAATTAGAGTGTGATAGTTAAGGTACAATTATTCAGTGGACCACGTTGAGCAAAAAATAAATAGTAGTGTCCAAACGAGTTGAACTTCACATGGAGAGTGCCCTACCCGCCCTACATAACACATAGCACGGCGATTTTATTCCACACGCAACAAACTACAAAACCTTTTATATAAAAAAACGAATAATAAATTGTGCCCTTTCAGTCAATATTAAAATAGTATCCTAAACCTTGTGTATTAAACTATATACGAATATCTGACTCCGCAATAATATTTGGCTCATCGAATTTTGCGCCGAATATATATTATGGTTCACCCGGAAGTCGCAAGCAGCCATATGGCAAGAACCTATAATGCACAGGATTGGAAACTCAGTTTAATCATTTTCGCACCGGAACGACGAGAGCAGTTGGCCTATATACTAAATTTTACATAGTCTATTCAATTCAGTTTGTTTATTGATTCCATAAACAAAATAGACAAACAATTATACATTCACAATATGTCTTCCGTTTACTCACTGCTCAGTGCTCATAGTCTAGCTAATCTCAAGCTCTACGATGTGGTAGAGAACTACCAAAGATATTAGAGTCTCTAGGCCTAATATCTTTGCTACTACGCTGTCACGTCAACTTTATGCAGCTCCAGTATGGCGGGAACGCTGGACAAAAAGGGATAGGCTCCAAGTCTTTATGTAGGCCTATCAAGAATTATTTAAAACAATGATATTTAATACTAGACATAGGAAATAGTTACGGTTATGGTTATAGACTCGGGTGACATCTATGAGTAAGGATGTGAGCTGATATGTGAGTGGGGTTCGTTCACAACTTTCTGAATGCTAATTAACACACCTTATTTAGAAGGGCGTTGTTAGCTGTGTCGTTTAGGACCTTTAGGTGTACCGGGTAGGCCTACGGCAACAGGGATCAGTTTTTAATCTAGTCCTTCTGCTTTGGGGAGAGGACTTCGGCCATTTTTTCTGACGACCTTCTATATCCTTCTCAGTCTTTCCGTCAAAATCTCATAAAAATATAGCCTATCATGCATGTCCGTATATCATGTACACAAGATCGGTCAATTTTTCCTGGGAGAGGAATTGTTCCACATTTAGTGTCTCTGGGGTGGGGAATGGTACATATTTACATTTATACAATACCTCGCGATTGTCCTGGAGGAAGTTCACTCCTATATTAAACACACACACTGTGACACACACCACACACATACACACAGATATATATGTACAGTTACTACCGAATTTGCAAGGGCGGATACAGAAATTTTTGACGGAGGGGGCCAAAAATTCTTGACACCTTGCGTCTGGGACAAAAAATTCGCCCAAAAAGTTGATGACCCTTTTTTTAGTCATCCGGTCAAATTTTTGGGAAAATCATACCTTTTCATCCGCCCAAAAAGTTGATGACCTTTTTTTTAGTCATCCGGCCAAATTTTCGGGAAAATCATACCTTTTCATCCGCCCAAAAAGTTGATGACCTTTTTTTTTAGTCATCCGGTCAAATTTTTTCGGGAAAATCATACCTTTTCAGCAGCCGGTGAAACCAAATTGGGGGGGGAACGATTCATGGGCATTTCTAAATGGGGGGGCCATGGCCGGATTGGCCCCCCTCTGGATCCGCCCCTGCGCATTTGTATATGTATTTATTCATTCATTCATGTATGTAGGGTATTGTAGGCCTATGTAGGATTTATTTATGTCAAATCAAGTCATAAAATCAGTTTATTTCCTGAATACGCACCAAAAATAACAATCAAGGCAGTGAACAGGGAATTGTATGAATGGGCACAGTCTGCCATTCATTCATTCCAAAAATTTTATATAGTAGGTCTCTGAGTAGCCTATACGTCTCTTCAAGAGACATATAGCCTACTCAGAGTTTCTCCCTCTGAGCCATCACTTCAAAAAACTGGAGATTACAATTATTATGCTAAGCATAACAGTGCAACAGAATTAGTCTACAACCATACTCTAGCATTGCAATGCATTACGATTACGTCAAGCCATTACAGTTATAGCAGCAGTAAATAATTACAACACAATTGTATTTCTAGTAATTAAATAATTTTCTGAGAAGCCTAAAATCTTTGAAGACTTTTATTAAAACATTTAATGAAAGAGATAAATTCAACACAGAAATGTAAATGTTTCCCGCATCCTTCACAGAGAAGATAGCCGCCTCTTTAAAACATTTTATCTCCTGCAAAATTCAAGATAGTCAATGTTCTCTCGTCCACAAACAGCAACTCATCTCTCTCTCTATCGTAATGCATTGCTGTAGTCACCCATCCCCAACAGTCAAGTGGGGTAATATCCAATTGGTTACACTCGGCATTGAAAAGGTACAGTCTTTCGTGACCACCTTCAAAATTCATTAAAATAAGCCTGTCATGAATGTCTATGATAAGCCTTCTGCGGAAATGATTCAAACGTTTCTCAAGCACAACCTCATGTACGATTTTTCCATTCTTGTCTATTTCCATTAATCCGAATTCGTTACTCAAGTAACTCGAAGTTCCACTATACATAACAAAGTTTTCATTGGATTTTTGGAAAGGACTCCTGGATATCACAGCTTCTGGCAATGGAATGCAGTAATGCAGTGAATCATCCGACTTGTAAACTTCGATTCGACCATTTGCACCCGAACCACTTGTCAAGACCAAGCTGCCATCAAATGACGTTGTAATATCTACTTTGCGCCCTTCAACGAACTTCCATACAGTAGGTCGCCCTCCTTCGCAATCCTGTAGACGAGGTGGCCACCATCAGGTCTCCTCAGGTTTTGCAGAACATATAAACAATTTGAGAGGTGACAAGCTACCATGTTCACTATAGAGCCACCTATGCCTAGCTTAGTAATGCTTTTCATATTTGTCATACTTAACAGCAAATCATTGCGATCATAAACGCTCATAAACGCGTCGATGTCATCAGGGTAATTAATTTGGGAGGAAAGTACGAAAATTTCGTTCTTCATGGTAGCAAGTGCTAGAATTGCGTCTTTCACTGGCTGTTTGGCCAAGATCTTTCCATTTAGTGGCACAGGACCTGAAAGACAATAAAAATTCATGTAAAGACTTCGAACGGCTTTCATCAAAAGCTAGGCCTACTTATTGGATTTTGATTCATTTTGAATATGTCAGCAAATAAGTAAATCATGTGGGCCTATTCAGCATGTCATTCAGTTTTACAACCATCAGAGTTTCTAATTTTATATACACCGTGATTTAAAAAAAAACAAGCCAAATTGTTTTTCATATATCTCTAATGCCTGATAACATATGCTAACATTTTCCAAATATTTAGAGAATTGGACCAAGAATATGATTCCAAAACTTCATGATATAAAGTTGAACAGATAAAAAGATATGAATATTTAAACTTCATATGTTGAAATTGCAGTTTACAAGCAATTTTCTGTCAGATTCAAACAAATGTTTCCTTATTATCTCTAATGCTTCTAAAATTTTCCAGATATGTAGAGAATTGAACTAACAATATGACCCCGACAGTATGGTTTGATTATTTAATTAAATAACATGCTCAAAATGTCCTACTCCTGCTTGCAAAATATTATTTTTTTCTTTTCCATGACGAGAAGCCAGCAGAGTTTGTCTTATATAAGCTTACCAGTAATTTTAAATATGTCAATATTATCGTCAAACTGACAGATTCTGGACTATGACAAGCCTCCAAGGACAGACTTTTACCAGTCTATGCACATCAGGATCGGCTACTGAATGAGGGCAATAACTACCGTAGGCTTACGAGGCGAGGGTCCAGAGCATAGATTGAGTATTCGCATATTATGAATATTAAGATTTTCAAATATTCACGAATATTAAAATTGCCAACGAATATTATATTCATAAAAATTATGTTCTTCCAATAAATTCTTTATTCTTAATTCTTATTTCGCTATTTATGAAAATGTTTAACTTTTCCTGAATGAATTTTGTACAAAATTGAGTTAGCGTACACATAGGCCTATATTAGTAGCTAGGCATAAGTGACAATAACTTTAATAGATTTGTTGTTAAAAACTTCAAAGTCTCTGTTGGTTCTGGCCAACGTGGCCATTCGGCATCCGTATCACATTCGATACTCAATGTTAGTCCCTTTGTCTGACTTCTGACCATCATTCCAAACTGAAAAGAGGCAGAGCCACCGATGACAGTTGGCAAGTAGCAGCAATAGTAAATGAAAAATAAACTATAACTGCCTATAATAGTAACTGCAAATTGATAAAGTAGTTTTATATCAGGACTGGTATAGCAGGATGAGTAGGCTAAATATAAATGCCAATGCAGAAAATAACAGTGCAAGAGTTGCAGCAAAAATTATCCTGATCTCAGCATATTATGTGCATTGCATATTTTAATTCAGCTTTGCCCTGGATGCGGGTGAATGTCGTAGAGACAGACAGAAACTTAAACTGCTTAATACCAAGTAACATTGCGGTTTCGATCGTTCACCGTAATTCGTTAACAAATATTTGTGAATATAACAAATCTTAATATTCACGAATATTTACGAATATTAAAACCTAAAGTCATGAATACTCAATCTATGGTCCAGAGGGGGAAAATGCCCCTAAAATTCTGGGAATGTCTGGTTTTTCGGGCAAGCAGACCCATGGAAATATGAGAAGAAAAAAAGTATTTTTCGCGACATTTCAACCCGATGACTAAAAACAGGTCGTCAACTTTTTTGTCTTGGAAAATAGTATTTTTCACGACATTTCAACCCAATGACCAAAAAAGGTCGTCAACATTTTTGTCTGAGAAAATCTCACCACGAGATTTATTTTTCGGGCAGAAGTCAAATCTTCCCCCCCCCCCCCCCCCCATCACTTGTGACAAAAAGTGACAGATTGAGCCACATGACCAATGAGTCATACAGCAGAAGTTTGTAGCCTATAGAATAATCAGGAGCAGATCATAAAAAGTATTAACTGAAGACATAATAATTTACATTATTTTAGGAATGAATACTAATTTACCCATACATGGTGAAACTTGTGGTTGCAGTCGGCATTGGTTTAATACTTGGCAAGTCTTTGCACATTTAAGTAAGTTCGGAAAACCATCAGCATTGTCTTCAGGGCACTTGCATGGACACTCGCCTTCATCAATCCATCCCCAAATAAACTGACCATGTTGGCACACACCCTCCCTCCTGCCTCTCTGTTAGTCAATTTTTTAACGACACTACCCTATCGAAGATGATTAGTGTCGCCCTCCTCCTTTATTCAGGCTTGAGACTGGCACTGGCAGAATACAACCAGTGACAGAGTTTGTTACAGTCAATCTTATTATCCAATTTATCTATGGATTAATTTATACAAAAACTGATAAAAATTTGTATCAAGACTTAAAAATAGCAAGCCTTAGACATAAGGTTCTAATGCCTTGTATTTTGCTTTTTAGGAACTCACCTAAACTATCCAAAGTCCTCTGAAGCATGACCTGAACCCATTTTGTAGTAAGGCGGTAATTCCATTGCGACCAGACAGTTCGCAGTCGCTTCATTGACCGCAATGCCTCTCGTTTCCATATGCACTTGACTAGGTTACCACCTCTGACCATCTTGACAACTGATTTCATGAGGATGTAATCCAGTACTTCCATCGGGATATCCTGCAGCTAAAACAAGCAATATTTGGTCTAAAAAAACGAAATATACTTAACTTGCCTAAATTCAATATTTATATAAAACCTGCTATTGTCATTGACTAGCTCACTAGCATCTTCAATAGTAGTTAGTGTATGTATGACTTGTATGTGTGTGTATGTATGTATGTAGTAAGTATGTATGCATGCATGTATGCATGTATGCATTATATAGTACCATATGTATGCATGAGCACTTGTTACAATGCCCCTTCAAGTTTTCTACTCAGAGGCACTCCCGACTACAGCGAGGAAACTGATTCGGAGTTTCACGTCGAAGCGCATGAGCAATTACGCTTGAAGAACTCGCTCACGGTCCCTACATGGCATCTTGATTTGGATTCGAACCCACAACCTTCCAGCTCCAAGGCACCGAACATACCCCTACACCACTGCACTCTACATCGACCTATGATGAGTCATAATAAGAGGTGTGAGAGGTGCTTATAAATTTATCGATACAGTACAAAACAATTTACATAAATCCAGCTTTACACCTGCAAACTTACAAGATAGGAGTGCAATACAAGAGAACTAACCGTTGGCGTGCTATTGTTTTCGCCTGAATCCGCCATTACACCAGGCTACAATAAAGAGACAAACTACAATTTATTGCCGGGAAGGCCCTGGATAATTGCTTGATGGTGGATTAAGACATTTAAGTATAAGGACCATGCTTTATTGGTATGCCCATCACACGATGGCTTAGAAGGTAAACACTCCAAATTGCAAGAATGGGAAGCAATGGCATTAACGCTGAATGGCAGTAGGCATATACTGTAAAAAGGCATCCAGAGGTATCTATTCTGTCAGGATGGCTATGAAAGATGTCATAAAAATCTGCAGAGAAAAACTTTTGTATGCAACACAGGTCGGTCAGGACAGACCGGTGGAGAGGGAAGGTGGAGAGGGCATTGGACACAAAACGGGCTTGTCCCACTGGTTGTCCTTCATGCCTCTTTCATAACATTCTCTTCAAGCAGACAAGGCGGTCCAGCTGCTTCAAGATATAATGGTAGTATGGAGTAGACCTGCTAGCCTGTAGAGACTAGGAGATGACACGAGAAAGACTCAGACAGAGAGTGGCGTCGGACACCTACGGGCCTATGGTTTGTGATGATGCAACTACTGTCAACAGGCCAAAAGTTTTAAAGCTATATAGTACAACAGTATTTTGCTACTTTCCTAGCTAACAACAATTTAAAAGCAACACCGCAAATTCGCGCAAAACTGATCTATAAAATTTAAAAACATTAGATGTCTGGGCTGCAGTTTTAAGGGTAGGCATAATAATTATATCAGTCTGATTGCATCAAGCATGTGCATTATGTGAAACCTCACGCACACTTCTTGAAACAAAATCAAAATTCATGGGTAGGCCCTAAATGAGTTTTAAAATGTCGTTAAGCTATAATATAGGCCTACTTTTAGGCAATACAATATAATACAATTTATGCCTATTTATCTACGAACACGTAGGGTCTACGTGCAATAAGGCCTGCGACTAAAACAATAATTATAACCTAGGAAGCTAGGCTAGCCTATATTGATCCAAGATATTAGGCTTACCTTTTTTCTAAAACTTATAGTTATTAAGCGTCAACGTAGGCCTACTAGTCGAATCCAGTTAACCACAACTATACACAATTTAACAGAATTTTTCTTTAGCTTCGAGGATCGTCAACCGCAGAGTAGGTCTACCGCCCGCGTTCTTCAACGCTATAAAATTATGGTTGCATAACCCTTAGAAATAGAAATCAGTAGTGCGTGACAGCATGGATCTATCCATTGATATGTATTAGGTTTACTGGATTGGAACAGTAATTTAGTCGGCCGTGAACAGCTTCCGCTAGACTTCCTATCAGGGAGACGCGTGCATGTTCCTATGTAAACCCATGTTAAATTCGTCAACTTTAAAAGCAATTTTCAGGAAATCTGGTCAGTGGCCGCTAAATACAGTTAGGTTGATTGTTTTTTTTTATGTCACTCAACTGCAAAACCCTAGGCTGGTTTTAAACAATTTTGTATCATCGCTGAGAAATTTGCGTTTTAAGCCGAAGAGTGTGACTTTGTGCCGCCTATCCTTTGCTATGGTTTGCCTCTAGGAATCCTGGGACTTGCCCCAGAGAATCATGGGATTTACCGCAGAGAATCCTGGGATTTGCTCTAAGGAATTATTGTCTTGCCTCAAAGAATCCTGGGATATCCCTGAGTGAGCGATAATCCGTACTTTCATAGGCAAGTTCCTATCCAGTAACTATAATACATATCAATGGATCTATCATTCATTCATTCATTCATTTCAAGAATTTATATAGCGCCTCTTCCAGAAATCTACTCAGAAGCGCTCCCAGTCCAACCACGGTGAAACAAAAAAGTCTTAAGGAGCTTGTAGAACACTGACGAGTCGACCCTAGGCAGCATGCGCATCTGCAACGGGAGACTATTCCAGACAGAAGGACCTACAACTGAGAAAGCACGACGCTGACAGGTTGATGTTTCAACACGCGGGACCAAAAGCTTACCGCTAGAGGCAGAGCGAAGGGCTCTGCGAGAAAGGACAACAGATATTGGACAGCAGAGTTCACACAGATAAGTCGGGGCACAGCCAAGAAGACAACGCCAAACCAGTGAAGCAATTCTGTATTCGATGCGCTGTGAGATAGGGAGCCACCGTAGAGTATCACGAATGTAAGATGAAACGGAGGCATATTTGGGGATTCGACCAATTAGCCGGGCTGCAGACCGAAGAACACGGTCAAGTCGGGATATCAATAATAGGCCTAGATGCAAACCAACCAGAATAGAGCAACAGTAGTCCAAGCGGCTGGTGACAAAAGCATGAACAATTAGGGTAGCAGCAGAGTCCTTTGATAAGGAGCGAGAGATGACCCGTAGCTGACGAATTTGGTAGTAACAGCCACGAGTCAGTTGGTTGACATGTTTTGAGAAACTATAAGTTCTTCATCAAGCATAACACCCAAGTCCCGGACAGCTAGAATCATAAAAGGTAACATTGGGAAATGCTTAAATTTAGCAACGGCACAACGATCAACATTTTGCCAGTCGTCTACGTCCACCCAACCAGATGAATTGAGTTTTGGAAAGCATTAAGTAGGAGGCGGTTAGAGGCTAACCAGCTATATAGCCAGCTTATCCATAGCATGACACATTTGCTGAACTACTTCCAGACTATTGTCAGGATGGCAGTACGTGGGTGTACGCTTGAAAATCATCAGCATAAAGCTGGTGAAAAAGACCACAAGATGTCAGCAGTGATCCTATGCCAGACGTATAAATAATATAAAGCAATGGTCCCAAAACAGAGCCCTGAGGGACTCCGAAAGGGGCAGGAACCCAGACAGATCTGGATGTACGAAAGACAACAGAATTGGTACGTTCCGATAAAAAAAGAATGAAGCCACTTAAGAGGCTGATCCACGACGCCAACATAGGTAGAAAGGCGTTGGAGGCTATGTTAATTATGGTCGACGCAGTCAAAAGCCGAGCTAACATCGAATAAAGCCAGAAGAGAGACGCGTCCTGTATCCAGCACCATAGAGATCAGATAAAAGGCGAAGTAAAAGAGTCTCAGTCGAATGATTCTTACGGAACCCAGATTGATTGGAAGGGAGCAAATCATTTACATCCAAGTAAGCAATTAATTGATTAGCAATGATACGCTCACGAATTTTAGATAGAAATGTTACATTGGCGATTGGGCGATAGTTCCCCGGATCTTCTGCATCTATAGGCCTAGGCCCTCTTAGACACAACTGCGACTTGGAATGGCCTCGATCCTTTCTACTCTTCCGACAAATTAGACCTAGAGCCATGCGCCGACTTGTGAGTGTCGGCGGCGGCGCGCCGGTCATTTTTGGTCGGCGGCGGCGGCGCGCCGACCAACAGAAATCGGCGGCGTCGGCGCCCTCAAAAAGTCGGCGTCGGCGGCGCGGCGCGGCGTCGTGGGATTAATGTTCAAGCGTCGCATACCTATTTTGAAAGTTGTTACACATGCCGCCTATAATACAAAAATTTGTTCAGCCATTATTTTGGCAGTTATCTGGTTTTTAATCAAAATTCGTGAGAAACAATTATTCTCAGAACAGACGTTCATATAGAAAATTATGCAAAGACTGGATTAAAAACAACTTGACAACGTTTTCAAATTCAGGCCTCCCGCTTAAAAAACCTACTAATAGAAGTTAAAGAACTGTTTGCGCAGTGGCGGTGCTACCTGCCTATTCTATTCTTGGCCTACCTTATATACTTTGGGATTTTTATTATCGAGAGATTCTATATGCTGACACATTAACTAGGAGAGGCTTTATTACTCGTATGATATAGGCCTATAAATGAATATCGATATGTTTATTCGGCCAATTAGCCGACCTTATATAACACTGAAAATAAATACATTTTTTCACTGACTTTATTCTAAGGCCTATTGATTATTTAGTTATGTATATATATATATATATACACCCTCAACCGCGTAGAGACCTTGGGCAAGTCCTTCACTCACAATTGCTCAGCGCTTCGGCGTGAAACTCCGATGCAGTATCCGCTCTGCATTCGGGAGCGCCTCTGAGTAGAGAGAGCTTGAAGGGGCGCTAAAACAAGTGCACATACAAACAAATATATATATTCACTTTTTCATAACTGATTGATGTTCCGCAGTGCGTCTGCATGCGGTTCATTAAAGTATATACTTACTTACTTACTTCTTTACGCTTAATTTCTTTGAACTTACGAATGAGGCCCATTTTCTTGACGCGATCTGCTGAAATTGCATAGCTGTACATATGCTGATTGATTGATGCATGCAAGTCCGCATACATACACAAACTCATACATGCATACATATTATACATACATGCATGCATGCATGCATGCATGCATGCATACATACGTACGTACGCACGCATGCACGCACACACACACACACACATACATACAGTTCTTTTACCATTGTTGTTGGCGTAAGTCACATCAAATCACTAGATGAACAAAAGTTTGAACGTTAAGCGCATTGCTCCAAAAGTCAAAACGAGGAGGTAACATCATCGGTTTCATAGCATTGACGCAAAATCGCCATAAAAATTCGAAGTACGCAAGAAAAGAATCTACTTTGCACTGACGCAATAATGTTTCTAGCGAAATCATGGAAGAGTTGAAAAAATCAATAAGAAGAGATAGACGAATCAACGTGGCATCGGCGGCGCGCCGACAAATTTTCGGCGGCGGCGACGCCGGCGCGCCGACCCAAAAAATTCGGCGGCGGCGGCGCCCAAGAATGGTCGGCGGCGGCGGCGTGGCGCGGCCGGCGCATAGCTCTGATTAGACCTACTGCTAGTTTCTATGACTCATTTTTCACTGCCCGTAATTAGAAAATGTTCTCTTCGACTTGGATTAGTAGGCAACCTTGAAGGACTGCTGTAGTAAATAAACAACTAAATAGGCCTATTACTACCCTTTCTAGTTGGTTTTCTTAGTACTGTAGAATTGTTCAAATTGGATGTACAAGCAAGAGAAAGACATATATGGAATGGCCTACATGTTCCGAGTTTACGAATTACGAAGTTTACGAATTACGAATTCCTGTACGTCAGAGGGCTGTGTTCTCACTAAAAGCTAGTTACGCGACATTACGTTAGAGACTTTTCCAATCCTGTAATAATTATATTACTCAGTAATAGAAGGATCTGGGTTGGGTTGCTGTCAGGGATGCCACCACAGTATGATGCCACTCATATCTTTTTCAACCTAGATCTAGGTTTTTCGGCTTTGTCTAGGTTTGTAGGTTTTTTTCAGGATCTAGCTTTTTTCACAGCGTTTTCCTCCGCATTTAAAAAAATTAAAATTGATTTTTTTAGGCGAACATGCACAAAAGACGCGAGAAAAGTCCAAAATTTTCTGAATTTGGACCGAAAATTGTAAATTTTGAAACGCAAGACCAGAAATGGGTCATCAGAAATTTTATCGGGAAGGAAAAGAGAGCAAACTTTAATCATCGGATGACCAAAAAAGGATCGTCAGAAATTTCAAGCCGGGAAAATGGAAAATTTATGTGTTTTTCAGAGAAATCTAGCCTTTCTAACCTTTTTTCTCCTGTATCTGACCTTTTTAAAAATTCAGAGTGGCATCCCTGGTTGTTGTTGTATTTAGCTTGTAGATTTTTAATGGAGTCGCACCACGGTCGCACTCGTTGGTCGCCCTCAAAAAACATTTTTTATGATTTATAACGCTACAGGTTATAGTTCACTATAAGAAATGTATGGATAGGATCCCTTGATGCCCTGAAGCTAAGCGGGCAGCAGAAACACTAGATCTGGAATTATGTGGCCTTGATACTGAAGCATTGAACTCGTTATATTCCTACTTATCGATATTTGAACAACAGAACTTATCGTCACAATCAAAAGAGTAAAATGTTCGGTCTGCAGTGCTTGCGTCGTGCGTTGGATAAAACGAAAAGCTGTTGTCATTTGTTGCCCAATGGAAGATATGTTGGGGTAAGTGTCGTCATTTAGTCACCATAACAAACCGATCATCTGGAAATTATATAGAAAATTGCAATTTTTAATAAATTTTAATTTGTTGCCTTCTGTCTTCAGAAAAATTTACTTGTAACTGAGGTTCATGACATGTCAGCACTGGCTCTGGTTTTTTGGTGGCCCTTATTGCATTACTTGATGTGCAGCTATTTGACTAACTTAAATAAGTAATGTCTAAACTTTGCTACAAACAAACGTCTTTATTTACTTGTAGAGATCATTGCGACTGCATCTCAGAGAAGACGTGAGACGGTTCCACGTTAGTGAGCGGTATCTTGTCCGTTCTGTCGTTCGACCAAGTTCCCCTCTTCGCCGTTCAAAATCTCTTTTTGTAGCCATGTCGTTTGCCTTGCTTGGTGGAATCTACGTTGTTGCTTTGGATCAACCAAACAAGCGAATGCTACGCGTGACAACAGAAGGAGTTGCCAGGTTTCTCAGGTGAGTTAGGTTTTTAATTCAGTTGTAATTTCACAAAGATAAGCAGAAGTTAATGATGTTGCTGTTTAGGCTTCAGAAAGATTTACTTTTTTAACTGAGTTTCATAGCTTGGTGTTGTTTTGACATCAAATGAATTTCTAGTCGATGTTTTTAGTTGATTGAGTGATAAGGACGAAACCTGGCCTTTTAACCCTTTACCGACCGAGGATATAAGATTTTCCATGCCATTTACTACACTTTGTTGGTGAAGAGTTAACAGTTTAACCTGTACCACTCCTGAGCTCGCTCTCACCGGACAAATTTGAGTCGTTAATTATTAATTTGAGTGATAAGGGTTAATGTAACACTATCCAGCATGCTTACCAATGCTAATGTGGCTGCTGGTCTCTCTAACCGCATGATCAATCAAAACTTGTATATAACCCGATTCTTCCAAGTAGGGCACACTTGTGGTATCTCCATATATCTCCACTTGTGGTTGCCATATAAATAATAGTGATAATGATATAATGTGAAGTCTTGAAATTCTTGTTGTTATATGCGTGCTTAGGCAATATGTTACTATTGATGAAGTTGTTGCTGTTTTATGTTGCACAGGTCGGTTAGAATCGGTGTCTTAATATCTCTCGATTACAAGATCTCGCTCTGGGGAATTGATGAGGTCAGCCGCAACATGTTTACGAATTTTAATTTTGCTAGAAATGCTTCGTCTTGCCTGATTGCTCACATGACGAAGTCTTCATGTTTGATCTTTCTCGTATGCTGAGTTACAACAAATGTATGGCTGAATCAATCAAATCATATCGGGATTATTTATTTTGCGACCAAATGAAACAAGTTAGATTCACAATTTCACATATCATTGCAACTTGGTTACAATAAAGGAAGTCCTAAAGTGATAAAAAAAATCCTGCTAACTAGGGACACCAGATTATTCATTGAATTATTATAAAGGTATGTGGTGACCTTAACTTTTAAAGTTTACCATTTCAACATACAGTGATTCAAGAAAAAAATGACAAAGCAAAGGGAAGCAACATAAACTGAGGACAGGAAACAAGGATAAAGGAAACTGAAATGCTCAACATTGTTGAAAAATAAATGATTTACAAAAAGATAACAAATGCTTAACTGCTGAATACTAGATAATAAAATAAGTAAAGCTTGTGCATAGTTTGTATTACCTGTTACCATCTCTGTTTTTGTTATAACAACTATTCTTCAGCATCCAAGTGATGATGGAGGAATACCTCTGAGTGGTTCACTTGAAGCTCTAGTTGCTATGCAGATTCCCGCAATGAATAAACAATGAAGTTTATGGTTTTTCCAGGAGAGCGTGGAATGGACTGAGAAGGCAGCTCCAGTTCATAAGCGAGCAGCTGAACGAATCCTTGATGGATGTCTGAAGAATGGAGGAATTTACATAAAGCTCGGACAGGGTCTCGTGTCGTTCAACCATCTTCTGCCTAAGGAATACCTAGACACCCTGGAAGTTCTTCAGGACAAGGCACTCGCTAGTAAAAAAGGAGAGGTCTGTTGTTTATTTTATTTATATTTATTTATTGCATTTATTTTGCGCATGGTGTTGGTCGATCTGATTGTTGTCCAGTCATTGCACGGAGTTCACTTAGCAGACACAGAGCCGCAATCGTTGGCTTACAGACCCAGACACTACAGTGTACATATTTCTTTTATACGATATCTGATTGCTTTAAAGAAATTCATATTGTGAAAGAGTGCACCCCCCTCCCCTTCATTAGCAGTGGTACATGATGATGATGATGATGATGATGATGATGATGATGATGATGATGATGACGATGGCGATGATGAATGAATCTTTTATAACGTATGACGATGTTTGCTATAATTGTGCCACTTCAAGAGACTGCCACTCTCTGTGCTTGCCCACATGATGTCAAATGTCATTTAGAGAAAACTTTTGAGACATAACGATGTAATGCTTTTTTACTATATACATATTGTTTTGAAACTAAAGGTTGAGCAGTTATTTGTGGAGGATTTCGGGATCACACCATCGGAGATGTTCAAGGAATTTGATAGCGAGCCAATCGCAGCCGCCAGTCTCGCTCAGGTGCACAGAGCGGTCACGCACGATGATCAAAAGGTTGCTGTGAAGGTAATTTTAAAAATATCTATACCTTCTGTTCTTCTATATCAGGGGTGTTTAAAGTGGTTTACCTTGACAATATGGGTCCCTTCTTTCTTTTGATCTGTCTGTGTGTGTGTGTGTGTGTGTGTGTGTGTGTGTGTGTGTGTGTGTGTGTGTGTGTGTGTGTGTGTGTGTGTGTGTGTGTGTGTGTGTGTGTGTGTGTGTGTGTGTGTGTGTGTGTGTGTGTGTGTGTGTGTGTGTGTGTGTGTGTGTGTGTCTCTATGTCTGTCTTGCTCACTCACTCACTCTTTCTCTCAGCTTATATTTTCACCCTTAACGTGGAATGGGCTTCCCTTGACTATGCGACACCTCCCAAACTGTTCTCAATTTCACAAACTGTTGAAAACTGTGTTTTTCCCGCTTGATCTCTGCCGGGAGCGCCTCTGAGTGGGTGCCTTGAAGGGGCGCTATATAAATTCTGATTGATTAATTGTTTGATTAATTGTACTTACCGTCTCTTTCAATGGAGATTTAAATACCATATTAACAATGATGACAATTTCTAAGTTGCGTAGCACAGCCATGCTGTTGCAAGTGCGCCTCAACATGCCACATCAGCTTTTCACAGGAAATCTTGGTTTTACTGTAGTTCTAGGATTGTAACCAGGATAGAGTGCTAGCGACTTCATTTTCTTAGCCTTGGTATCCAGTCCTCTCTCCCTCTCTGTCTTAACGTCCTATCAACGGTGCACGGTGAACGTACTCATCATAGCTGAGTGGACTTGGAGAAACAGGTTGAACCAAATTTCTGCCCTGGCAGCGTAAGCATTAGAGAGGTGTTTAAATCTTACATTTATATAAAATTTCCTGTTTGCTCTAGACATTTCAAGCTGAATTTCATTTAACCTACTGTAACTTGCTTCGTCGTGAGATTGAGTGCAATCTAGAGACTGGGAAATTGCAGAAGGGAACTTTTCTTGGTTGCTTGCAGGTTCAGTACATTGACCTTCGAGACCGATTTGCTGGCGATATAAAGACGTTGGAAATGTTGTTGTCTTTTATCGAATGGATGCATCCAAAGTTTGGCTTCCGTTGGGTCCTGGCTGTAAGTTCATTCATTCATTCATTCAAGTATTTATATAGCACCTCTTCAAGGAAAGTACTTAGAGACCTGTGCGCGTGACTCAGCACCACCAAAAAGAACAGTTTTCAAGTTTGCTTGTATGTGCACTTGTTATAGGGCTCCTTCAAGCTCACTGCTCGGAAGCACTCCTCACTACAGTGCGGACACTGCATCGAAGTTTCATGCAGAATCGCTGAGCAATTGAGAGTGAAGGACTAAGTGCTTATAGGATGTGTCGGAGAGTGATCTAGGAAACAGCACCAGTACGAACTGTCAGGCCATTTTTGGAAAAAGTAATGATTATTTTTTGTATTTGCATTAATTTATCATATTTGATTTGTCTAGAAAATACATTTTGGCTTTTCTGATTTAAAAAGAAACTCGTTGGCACATCTGTCTGGTTTTTTCTAAATGCTTTACTGCCGTGCTAAGCAAAAAGACAATATTTAAGTAAAACTATTTTGGCTTGCCAGTTGCTGTCTTTTTTTAAAATGTCAATGCAATTTGTTTTCATTTGTCTGAAGGATTTGAAAGGAACGCTCGCTCAGGAGCTTGACTTTGAGAACGAAGGCCGAAACGGTGAACGCTGTGCACGAGAGTTGGAGCCGCTCAAGTACATCCACGTTCCAAAAGTTCATTGGGACAAAACAAGCAAGGTGATTTTTAATGTGGGGGTCAGACCGTTAAAATTAATAATTTAACAGTTCTATTGATTGTTGCGTATTTTATATGAGCACTGTGTGCTTTGTAAGTTTAAACATGATATGGACACCTATTTGTATCACTGTGGTTGGACTGGGAGAGCGTCTGAATGGGCTTCTTGAAGGGATGCTATATAGATTCTTTAAATGAATGGATGAATGAGAAAATGGATGTACTGTTGGTGCATGTATTTAATAATTATGGTGGTGATTATAAGGTGATTTGTTTAGTGCCTTAGAACAGCTGAGGCTGAAAGAGAGGGTTCTGTTCATAAGTTCAAAAGGTAAGTGACAGTCATGATTATTTAAGCACGTAGGTGTCAGTTAGGTATTTGTAACAGTTTTCTCTTGTACATGTATAGCAGTCGTCTTTTTTATTGAGAATAACTTGAATAGTAAGTTTTTCCTAGTTCATCTGATATTTTCTTGATTCTCACCAAGTACTATCATTTTTTTTAAATCGTTTTTGTTACTAACAGTCATTCCAGTAACAGTCAAAATCTCAATCCATTGCTAATTACTTCATCACGACAGCGTATTTTCAATATTCAGTAAGCGAATATACAATACAATATTATACACGTAGCGTAATTTTTTCACAGAGGGTTTTGACGGCGGAATTCATCGATGGCTGCAAGATAAGCGACAAAGAATCGATTATTAAAATGGGTCTGACACTTCCAGATGTGAGTACCGGTAATATCATGTTTCTGTCTTTAAAAATGACCTTTGTTTTCATTCATATGGCAGCATAATGGTGCAGTCAGAAGTTCAAAGCGGTTGTATGTAAATAGTCTACGCACACCAGCTACCACAAAAGTGGTAGCTTGAATCACAATGCAGCCAAGTAGTGTTGTTTACAAACTGTTTTTATAACATACTAAAGAGTGATAGAGATCAGGAGAATCTTGGTTTTATTTGGCTGGAGTTGGGAGCGCCTAAGGGTACTCGTAACCCTTTCCCGCCTTATCGGGTCGCGGGTGACCCGATTAACCCAATAGGTATCGGAACATTTCCGGCGGGAATGGGTTAAAGATGCGCTTTACAGATTATCATAATGGATGAGTGAATCAACTATGGCTAACATTGTTTGATATAAACAGCTGCTTGATAAGCATAGCTACCATGCTAATTTTTAGGAATGATACACATTAAAGTTTACGGATTATGATATCTATCAATTAGATCACTCGTGTTTTGATTTGCGGTATTTTTTAATGTCTATTATTTTAATTAAACCATTTGCATTAATATATACAGGGTGGCGCAGAAAAAACCGGACTATTAGTTTTTGCAATTGCATCGCTTGAATAATCAAACTAATTATATTACTGTGACGTCGTCCTACATCAAGGATTACTGCCAGACATAATAGGTCACTCTGGTGACAATTTCACTTTCCAGCAAGATGGAGCACCTGCTCATCGTTCACGAAAAAGAGTTGCTTTTCTCACTGCTCACGTTCCAGACTTTATTGAACCAGAAAATTGGCCACCGAACAGTCCGGACTTGAATCCCGTAGACTATTCGATCTGGGAAATTCTTCAGCAGTTTGTCTACAGGCAGAAAATTCGAGATATTGAACATTTGAAAGAAGTTCCGACCGCATGCATGCTGGGACGAAATCAGCGAGCACACTATCAACCGGGCTATTGGACAGTTTCGCAAGCGATTATCATTGGTTATCGCAGCAAACGGAGGACATCACTTTGACTTAAATTTCTGACGCATTCAGAAAATTCTGAAATTTTACAGTTCATTCAATGTTAGGCTATATTAAACGCCAAACCAATGCCATTTTTCTCTGTCATTTCTGCAGTCTAATGATAGTTTAAGGCAATAATTACTAATAGTCCGGTTTTTTCTGCGCCACCCTGTAGATAGGACACGGCCTTTATTTGTTTTTGCTGTCTATGCTTTGACTGGTGTAATGATACTTGGTGATTAGGGTTGTAACTCTGGTTAAGGACACTGGTATATTCCGACATGTTCAATTGTTCATGGTATTTTAGGTTCACAAGAAGTTGGTTGAATGTTTTGCCTATCAGCTTTTCCATACTGGATTTGTGCATGCTGACCCGCATCCTGGAAATGGTGAGCCAGTGATGATGCTCAGTTTGATTAGTCCGCATTTGAAAGAATTATGAACGTTATTTGATCTTTTTAACATTATATGTACTGTTATTTTCAGGAATAGATGATTGAAAATTTGAAATAGCAAACTAAGATAGTGTGGAAGAAACTTTCAAGGTTTTATTGGAAGCTGTAATCAAATTTGAATAGAGACTATGCAGCCGATCATTGTGTTGGTGCATAGGCACTATATAAATTGATAAATACATTACAATAATGTATGTCTTGTGTGGTCTGCTGTATGAGTGATTTTTTGCTTACAGTTGAAAGTTTGTCTTTGCATTTATCGTATTACTGCTTTACCCATGTTAGTGTTTGTCCGAAAAGACAAGAACGGGAAGGCGCAACTGGTTCTTCTTGATCACGGTCTTTATGATTATCTGAGCGATAGAGATCGTGTTCGATTATGTCATCTGTTCAAAGCTATCATACGTCGCGATGATATTATGATGAAGCATTACTCACTACAACTGGGTGTTACAGGTATGCTCTGTTAGAATAAACCACAATAAAATTGTATTTGATGTTCTCCTTGAAATTCACAAAAGTGCATGTGTGGACATACAGTGTGTTTCCATGTTGAAAGACATATGTCAACTATCGTGTGCCAAGACTTCACTCTGTTTTTTTATTTATTTATTGCATTTGTGACAAAAAAAACTTGTTTATGGTCATTTTTATGGAGTCCATTGTGCAGGCTGCAACCAATTTATGTTCCTCAATCAAAATTTATATAGCGCCCCTTCAAGGTACCTACTCAGAGGCGCTCCCGCTTCTCGCAGTCCTCAATCAGGCAGCATCGCGTCTTCTCCATGGGCTCCCTACTACTCTTGGAGCGCTCCTGAGTGGGAAATCTTGAAGGGGTGCTATATCAAATTGCTGTAATAAAGTAAAGTGACAATCATCGGATTACACGCTAAATGAGCACCTCTGAGTAGGTACCTTGAAGAGGTGCTATATAAATTTTGATTGATTGATTGATTGAAACATCGTACTGCATTCTGGACTATTTCCTATAACAGTGTTACTTTACGAATACAATTTAGAATGCTCGTCCTTAGTATCTATCGGTCCTTTGCTATGGAATAGTCTTCCTACTATAATTCGTACTCAGATCTTATCTGGAAGCACTGCTGTTTCTGCGCGTTTCCTTAAAACTTTTCTATTTCCAAGGGGATATTCGCACTGGGAGCACCTCTGATTAGGTTGTTCTGTGAGAGGCGCTTTATAAATCCCAAAATAGTATAGTAGTCTGTCAGTTTTTACTCTCGGAGATCTGTGATTTATTTTTTTTATAGATTACATGATTTTCTGTGAGATCCTGCTTCAACGGCCTGTGATGCGCACCACCGTACACCTGCCTAGTCAAATGACGGAGAAGGATCTTGAGTACATGCGAGTGATGGCTCAACAGCATTTCGACAAGATCATGGCGGTGCTTAAGGAGATGCCTCGACCGATGCTTCTCATTATTAGGTGCGGATGCACTCACGAAAATACATTTTATTATTTTTAAAAAAAATATTATGTCTTTTATAGCACATCTAAACAAAAAGGAATCTTAATATTGATAACAATGACAATTTAGATGGCACCGAAACACAGCCGTGCCGTTAGAAGAGGACCTGAAAGCACGTAACAGGAAAGTCTACTCATGATAATAAATTTTAAGCAAATGAGTCTTAAGGTTTTCTTGAAGAGCGATAAAGAAGGTCTGGAAGTTTGTTCCATTCAGTCAGGTCAGCTAGTGCAAAAGTTCGGTTTTCAAATTTTCTAACTGGTTGTGTGACCACCAAGTCCACTTGAAACATTTCAATTTAGGATTATACGTGCTGTAAAATAAGAGTATACAATTAAACATGTGTCATGCTAAATGTTTGGGAGGTACTCATTGCCAATTTTGTTGGAAATTTTTGGCAATAGATGAATTCTAGCTTGTGCCTACAGGCTGTGTAAATCTCTGATGTATTATAAGTGATGAATGCTTTGTCAATGTAGAGTTTTAATTTTTTTACTGGTTGATGTGTTGGTGGAGTTTTAATTGTGCATTTTTAATGTATTTTTCGTTCGTTAAGTCTTTGTTGTATTTTGCGATTGAATCCAATTACATCTGTAGCAGCATGACATTCATTCATTGAATTTATGTAGCGTGACATCATGAGACCTACTCATAGACAAACTGCTGGTTGCTTCAAGTGAAAATTTATTCATAGTTGTAAATTGAATTGCTTTTGACATGGTAATCCAATTATACGTTAGCAATGCAAAATCTCTGACTACTCTGAAAGAAATTGATGTACTGAGTTGATCAAAGTGTATGTTACCTTTCAATGGAGAGTTTTAATTTTAACTGGTTGATGTGTTGATGGAGTTTTGGTTTTCATAATGGTTTGCCTCTGTTTAATACCGGCATTAAAGGTTCTTTTAATTTCTATTTAGGAATCTGAATACAATTCGTTCGATTGGAAAAAGGCATAATCACCCCGTTGACCGTTTTACCATCATGGCTCGTTGGTAAGTTTCTCAAGAGCTATTTTGACTTGTGAAATTTTGTCCCCCTGTTCTGTAGCATGAGTGGGACATTGGTCACCAGCAGACGAAAAGCAGTACAGCAGTGTTTCGTTGGTGGGGGTGCAACCCCCAGCTTTTCCGCTAACTCCATCAGCTAAGTAATTGTAAAGATAATGGGGAAAGAGCTAAAATATCTTACAAGCCCATCAGTTCTTCTGTGTGCAACAGCGTAACCTGTGTTTGTGTAGGTACTTTGAAAAAATGTTCAACCCCTGCTCTTTTTTGGCAACTAAAACAATGAAATCAAAGCAAGTCAAACTGTTGAGATCACTTGTTAGTTGACTTGTGATCATGAAGACTTGCCCTCTTTTCTCTTATACATCTGTATTGAAGAATTTTATGCACTTGGCCCTTTACCCGTTTGCCTCGAGAATATCCGCTGAAAACACAAGCTTAACGAGAAAAATGAACGGGTAAAGGGTTAAGCCCCAGTTCTTACTTGCACCAGTATAACATGGCGTTCAGTCTAGAATTGGTTCAGCAGTTAGACGAATTCTATTGTTGCGTTGACCTTATGAATGTCTTTTTTATACAGTGCAATGTCTGGCGCGTACAAATGTGATTGTCACGCCAGTCACCGGTTCTCTCCACTTCAAGGAGTGAAGCTCCTCTGGCAGGAACTCTTGCTCGATTATTCTCTATGGTAAGTGTCACTTTTGTATGGTCAGTGTCACTTCTCTATGGTCAGTGTCACTTCTCTATGTTCGGCGTCACTTTTCTATGGTCAATATCACTTCTCTATGGTCAGTGTCATTTCTCTATGGTCAGTATCACTCATCTATGGTCATTGTCACTTTTCTATGGTCAGTGTCATTTCTCTGTGGTCAATATCACTTCTCTGTGGTCAGTGTCACTTCTCTATGGTCAGTGTCACTTATCTATGGTCAATATCACTTCTATATGGTCAATATCACTTCTCCATGGTAAGTGTCACTTCTCTGTGGTCAATATCACTTCTCCATGGTAAGTGTCACTTCTCTGTGGTCAGTCTCACTTCTCTATGGTCAGTAGCACTTCTCCATGGTCAGTGTCACTTCTCTATGGCAATTGTCACTTCTCTATGGCAATTGTCACTTCTCTATGGTCAGTGTCACTTCTCTATGGTCAGTATCACTTCTCTATGGTCAATTTCACTTCTCTATGGTCAGTGTCACTTTTCTATGGTCATAATTATTCAGTGTCAATTATTAATGTATAATTCGTTTTTATTGAGCTCTTGCTGACATACTACAACCAGCTACAATGAAAGTATGATTAAAGAAAATTATAGACAATTTTTATCCAATCGGTGAAAGCCAGATAGAGGGGCCATGACCAAGTGTCTGTATAGTACTCTGAAAATGTAAATTCTG
This sequence comes from Lumbricus rubellus, assembly GCA_945859605.1. Lineage (NCBI taxonomy): Eukaryota > Metazoa > Annelida > Clitellata > Crassiclitellata > Lumbricidae > Lumbricus > Lumbricus rubellus. The sequence goes on along the minus strand of OX243824.1, from coordinate 12,136,474 downwards.
TCGTCCTTTATTGTCTTTTTTCCTTTGTTCTTTGCGTGACGATAAAGGGACATTTTTCAAGTGCTATACATACACTCAGCCATGGCCCCTCTAGAGATCTGGCTTACACCAATTGCGCAATTTGAGACGGTTTTTACCCCCCAGACCCACCCCTTTTCACGCGTCAACACAAAAGTCATACGATATCTAGTATGGGACGGTCAAATCGTCACAGATGTGTTACCCCCTCCTCCTCCTCCTTGGTGCGTGACCTCGTTTATGGACGGTCCCTGAGATCCATACGTTGGAGAGTTGTAACTCCAATCTACAATCACTTAGGAAAAAACATAGGGATGTGAGCGTATTTCGACCGGCACCTTGGCGATAATTCCTATGCTTTCATGTTTTTTTTCTGGAGGTGGATTACTGTCATGTTGATTTCTGGTTTTGTAGGTCTGAGAGATTAATCACGTGGATCAACGTCTTTTGTTTCCGTCTCTACCTGCGCATCTTGGGCTGTTTCCGAGACATTCCCAACTGGAATGAAATCTCCCAGGTCATTCAGAAACATCAAGAAAGGTGGGTATTGGTCGTAGTGTTGTTATGCATGTTTTAACCTCTGCACAATGTTATTACAAATTTTAATACCAACCTCTTGTCAGGCCACTGCCAGTGAAAATCTCATCTGCAGTGCTACATATTAAACAATCTATTGGCCTTTCTACTTCATTTCTTTCTCTTCTTAAGACAGTCTTATTTGACCGGGGCTGGACTGGGAGCGCTCCTGAGTAGAACCTTGAAGGAGCGCTATATCAAATTCTCAGTAATTAAATCTGTTTCAATCTTCACACATACCGAATTTGGCTTAATCTTAATCTAGTGCAGTGGTTTTCAAGCATTTGTTGTCACGGACCCTTCTTTTGTTATTGTTTGTATTTAATTTTTGTATTGAACTGCCGTAAAACCCGGGCCTAAAGACTGCAGAACCGGGGTCTACCTGAAACTGGTGAAAATTCAAAATTTTCTTAATTCCCCTAAAGCTCTGTCTGCCAAGTGCTCATATCTTGAAAAGGTATATGGATTAATCAGTCCATATTCTGAATAACATCTTTGAAACTATATAATCTTAAAGTTAGATTTGTACAAATAATTTTGATTCATAGTAGAAAGTAAATTTTCCGATTTGGCAAAATTATTTCATTGATTGAAGGTCTGGGGGATTTGCTATATACCTGCAGCCAAAGGTTATGTCTTGGATGTGTTCATATAACGAGACTCTATGAGTTCCTTGTTTAAAGTGGCAGAATTCCGAATAACTAATTTCGAATATAGCCTAATGATTTTAATTGACGATTGCTTGTTTTATTTTTTGTTATTTTCATAATTATGGTCTAATAATTCGGTAAATGTTTTGAATTATAGGCTGGAAAAGATTTAGACATGGTTCCATTTTGACCGTCTGCCGTTCACTGCAAGTAGCATGAGTAAAGAGATTAATTTATATTTTTTATAGACTTCAATGCTGTATAATTTACAAAAGATTTCTGTCCATGTGATGTGCATAGGTTAAACGGTAAAGTTTTCGTGAATGTTTTGTTGTGTTTAATGATGTAACAAGTCCTAGCTTGTCAAAGTTAACGTTTTAAAATATGCTGTCTTAATCAAGTGTTCCTTTATGAAAATCTTTCACAAGAAATAAATGAGCCAGGTATGACAATATTTTATGTTCACCGTCATCCTTCAAGTTTTATATGCCGGCAATTGTTACTGATGCCGATGCATATGATGCTCAATAGGTTGCTGATGATGCATACTTCTTGGTTGTAGTTGTTGTGTAATTTATGAATGTGTGGTCTTTGCTTATTGGACTTGGCACTTCAGTGAATCGCTTTGCAAGTGCTATGTAAACAATCACTTACAATTGCAACATACAGAAGTTGGCTTTATGCACATCTTGCGTCTTAACAAACTTTATTATGTGCCAGTGTTTGTATTATTGTGCTAAAGGTGCTCAAAACAATGCACGCTAAGTTCATTCATTCATTCATTAAATGAGTTTCTATAGCGCTGCCTCTTTAAGGGACTGCTCAGAGGCGCTCCAAACCCCAGTACAACCAAATAAATTCTCTTATGATGAGAGAGGAATGTTTAAGAAGAAGTTCTAGAAAGGGAGTGGAGGGAGCATCAAGGGGAGGCCATTTAAGGTTGAGGATCCTTCCACCAAGAAGACACAGTTCTGCATTGTGGAATATACAAGCAAAAAGTATATAGCTCATACCTGGAAGCTCCTTTTCAAATTACAATATGCTTGTCAGCACGATGTCCAGATTTTTTAAAACTGAGTTTGAAGAACATACCGGTAGTTACATATCTCAATTTGTATTCCCCAAGCAGTGAACTGCTGATAATAGCTTATACAATAATATTATTGTAATCTCATAATGTTGAATGGTAGTAACATCATGCGGCAATTGCAGAAGTGTAGACTATAGATGATTATTTTTCTGATGCGACATTTGGCATTTTACACCAGCCATGAGTCTGCCATGACTTTTCTCGCAGCAGCACTTGTTATGGGCAATTATTTCAGCAGTTTAATAGAGCTCTTCGTATTATTGTGTTATACTTTTATGCAGCTGAATCGTCCCAGTCAATTGTTTGATCTGAATATAAGCATTTACAATTGGATGGAATTGGAAGCATAGCTGCTGATTTCATCAGTGGAACTAAAACGCATCAAGAACTTTTCTGAACTACCATTTATTTGCAGTATCAATTTGCTTAATCTAGGAAGGTTTTTGCTCGTCTATTTACATCAGTGTTGTTGCCAAGGCTCTGGAGACCTTCAGATTTTTTACCTTGACACCAACACGTTTGGTCTCAGGACCAAGACTTTTACAAATGAACTCAAGTGCACTCGAGACCAAGACCTTGCCATTAATGACAACAGGACTGATGTATGTATTGTACATGTTACATGAAATGTCAGTATGTATATGAACGTTATATATTACAATTTTTACCTTAATATGTAAGTAATATGTAACATCTATATTGTAGACTATTGAGAAGAAAAAATCAGAAATTCTGTTGATCAAATTAACTGTATTAGCTGAATAAAGGATAAATGGTGATAACTAATTAGAACTCGGATCCAATATCTGCTGTTGTAAGACACAAAACTAAACGAATTTTTTACAGTTTTTGGAGAGAATTGTTATATTCTACCGTGGTGATACTAGAACCGGTTGCAGAGTATGGTTGTGTTCGTCTTTGTACTTTATACATATGAACATCTTTTACATTTTCTTTCCAATGAATTAATGATGTGCTGAGAGAGTCTAATAAATTACCAATAGGTTGAGAAAAACCAAGTGATAATAATTATACAGTTAGGTACATCATTGTCAACACATAGGCACATAATCGTGATCCAGTTTTATTTTGATGTGCAATGGAAGACGTATAGGATGATGTGATATCAGAGCACGTTGATTTCTGTGTTAACTTCTGCCATGCCGTTTTCGCTAATAGTAATGGTTTTGCCTTGCGTTAGGCCTATGGCTTGCTGTTATTGTGTTTTATTGGCCTAGAAGAGCATTATGGCTGCTTTTAAAGCCCAAGTTTGGCGTAGGCGTGGCTTAAGCAATGACCGTCTGCTTCAAATTTGACTGACAGATTCCGATATCATTGCACTAATGATCCCAGGGATGACCGTACGGTTGGCATGTCTCAAGAGAGGGGGAGGAAAGAATCTAGGTCGACTGTACACCAACTTATATGTATACATGTTTGATTTAGACTAATACAGCTGACCATCGAGCCCTTCCAATGCTTGGATACTCTCCTGGTGGGGGAGGTAGAATTGTTTGTTCGTCCAAGCATACTCCTCAACTAGACCAAGATCCATACACACCTTGCAGGCTTGCAGATATAGACAGTTTCTCAATTGTTGGGCCTTGTTGTTGTATTATATCACTTTACACTGGCTGGCTTCTCAGTTTGTCAATTCAGATTTCAACTGTATTATAGCTATATCTGGTGCCCAGACTTATAAACAAAGGTACACGTACACTTGGAGGTCACATGTATTGAAAGAACCTTGTTTGTAGGCAGTGTAAGAATTGTGGAAAAATAACTGGGGGGATGGACCATTATCCACTTGGAATTTGGGTGTGAAAAACAGACTTTACTATGGGCTCTAAGAAAGACTGAGGTTGAACCCCCCAACCCCCTCGCAATTCTCACCCTGATATAGGCTGGTGAACCAAGATCAGTCCACACACACCTTGCCAGTAAACTGTCCAGTCATCTGTCCAGTCTCACTGTATAGCCTGGTAACCTGACCTGGTCTTATGCAGATTAGCTATAGTGGTGGCACAGAAAACATCGTGCAGCTGTGGGCCGGTAAGTCTCGGCACCAGCTAGAGCTTTATATGGGAGTTGAGAAGGGAAGGAGTCTAGAGTTATGTAATACCACCTTGCCTTGATATTGCTGGCCCTTGGCAGAACTCGAAGGCCCAACAATTGAGAAGCCCCACGCTGTCTAGCTGAGGAGCAGGCTCGGAGGAACAAAACAATTCCCCTACCCCTGCCAGCAGAATATTTCAGGGCTCGATGGTCAGCTGTATTAGGGGGTATACATGTTTACCTGTCCTAGGGCTTATGTGTCAGCCAGATTTCGAACCCATGGTCACTGGCCGGCATTGGTAGGCCAGGCTAATCTGCATACCGAGACCCACTCAGGGGAGTCTATAGAATCTTTACAGAACAATTCCTCGACCTAGCTTAGACAGCCTAGCAATCTAAAGCAGCTGCCAGTGCTTTCATGTGAACTTGGAGCAGATGCTGATTGGTCAGCGTCACGCCCACTAAATAGAGACGTGCTGACCAATCAGCTTGGTTTCTGGGGAAACTGAAAAAGGGCCAACTTGGCCTTTAAGAGGATAATGCTCATTTTATTACTTAATTACCTACGTCGACTAGTAATAACTCTCAGGAACGCTATCTGTGCATTGTATTGAATTGTCTTTTGGTCCAAATAGAGCACTATAGCAGTTCAAGTAATCAAGGCTTAATGCAAGGCTACATGTAGGCCTACACAACATCACAAAGGATGTATGAACAGTGACATACGCTGGATCCTCTCTGCTGTCCCCATGTGGTATTACCATCTAGTCTCCATCCACGGGGGGGGGGGGAGAATCGATGTTTCTGGAGGAGACAAATGAGCGTCAGGCAGACGATCGTCGAGACGCGTAGAGCCGAGAGGAGGGTTTTGGGAGGATGGCTGTGCCCCCTCGAGAAATTTGTTAAGGAGCGAATAATTTGCGACGCTAAAATGCACTTTTGCCGCTTCGTGCAGGTCTAATATAGCTCTAATATCTTTGCTATGTTGAGCTCACCTACTTGTACGAGCAATCTAAGTAGCCTGGGCTACTTTGAATGAGACATCTGTTTCGAAATTTGGCGTTCCATACTTAACATTGGCACGCCATAAAACAGAGGCTACTTGGCCTACTCTTCGTGGAACGGAAATCTACAGACATTTCTTATTCTGCAGTTGCAGCCAATGAGGTGTTTTATATTAGCCTATAAGCGCGATATATTTATATGGGCTGCCGCTATAATACATCTCAATGGTCGCAAAAGTCCGGATCTAACCGGCACTATCACGCAATTGCATATTACGCTTCCTTGCATAGCCTACGTAACAATCACGTAGGCCTGACTGGGGGCTGCACAATAAATATAGAAAACTTAATTAGCGCATGGAGTGATTACACGCTCACATCCGGGTACGTTCAGAGGCGGAAGTCGCTGGAAACGGTGGAAAGTGGATGCAGACTTCACGCTTTTTTAACAGCGACCGTAGGCTATAATTATAGTAGGCCTATATAGGCTACGATATCGACCTTGATAATTATTATTAGCTGCAGGAAAAATCATATCGGAGGCAGGCTTTACCAATGGACGTGATTACAAAATAGGCTGCACAGAATTAATTTAACAAATTCAGAAAATATTTATTTCGCTTAGCTGAATCCGTAACCCGGCCTCCACAAACGGGCTATAGCCTAAGCACGTTGATGAGTATTTTAAGATATTTATAAAAGTCCTCTCTAATGTCTCTTTCTGCTGATGCTAAGTTCGTGACAATAGACTAAATGCACTCTGGAATGAACTGCTGCTACAAAATAGGCCAATCTTGGATAGATTTAACCTTAACTTTATCATTTATGGTTAGTATTTTAAAATAATATCAGATCTCTTACTGGTCTGGAAGTTAGTATTTTAAAATAATATCAGATCTCTTACTGGTCTGGAAGTTTCAGTTAATACTGAGCTCGTAATCGTAAAACTCGAAATTTCTAACGCGCTACTTGAAAGCCAAGCGCGGGGCACCAGCTTATTCACGAGCGCTCAACACAGTAGGGCTGTAAATTATATAGCCCAAGTGTTCTGGAATGAACTGCAGTTAGGTTGGCCTGTACCTTGGATAGATTTAACCTTCCTTTCTTGGTTTTTTCCGCTTAGAAGCGACCATCAATTCATGTTTTGTGCAACACTACAATCAGCGCTATAAAAGTCTACGTGACTTATAACAGACTAGACCGTTTGCGAGTGGGGGAATAAATAAATTACACAATGATGTGCCGCCAGTTCTGGGGATGTCGTTGGAGTTGGTGGTTGTATTTCCTGTGGCTATGATAGCGGAAGTGGCGAGGGTTTCGGTCTGAGTGATGGTGGGGATGGTGTGAGTGGGAAACGGGTCTTGTTTTTCGAGGGGCGACATCTTGCGACTCATCATTAATCATTTCATCGTCGTTGTTGTCTCTCATAATCCACTCAACCACTCTATTCATCGCTCGTTTCTCGTTCACCTCACGATGTCGGTGGCGATGCCAGTAGTGACACGACGACATGACAGCTTCTTCTTCCGGTCGTCGTCGTCGTCGGCCATCTTGGATCGATGACCCAAAGTAGTTCGCTACGTCTGCGTTAGATGTCGTATCGTTACGCCGTCGCGGAAGAATATCGGTGGTGGTTCGGCGGTCGAAAGAGTGCGCGTCGTCGAAACTGTGGACGATTCTGAGTTGGATCGAGCTTGGACCCCCGCGGACATCTTCGTTGGGACCGGGTGAGGTGCAGCACGGGCGACGGAGGTGCAAGTCCGATGAGTGGTGACCTTTCGCGCCACTACTTTCGATGCTGTCGTCTGCTATGGACGGCAAGATGTAGATGTTCGTCTCATTCTCCTGATGTTCGTCATCTTCTGTGGTCACCTTCTTCAATGTCGCATCCATGTGCCACCAGCGAGGCTCCTCCACTCCCTCTCCTCTCCCTCCTCCAGCGCTTCCCTTTTCCCGCCCTCCTCCTCCGCTTCCTTTCGTCGGTCGTCTGCTCGAATGTCTTCCGCAGTGCGCATGTCTTCCAAATGCGTCAGAGAACCGAGCGTGGCTGTACAATGCATTATTAATAATGAAATCAGATATCATCATGCCAACATTGTTTATATTATAATAACGCAGATGTCTATGACAGTAGCAGCAGCTCTCCAGTCTTATACACAAAGCCTACCCCCACGCCTCCCCCATCCACCACTCCCATAGCAGAAGAGTCATCGACCAAAGTCAAAGGTCACGTAGGAATATCCAGATCGTTTACATTTAATTCACATCTTGATTTATTCCACTGGCACGAACATTAAGAAAATGCTCTTCGTATTTCCAATCGTATACGCCTGTCGTATCGTAATAGGCTAGTAATCGTAAATTTATACAGCGCCATTCAAAGAAACTCGTAGGCCCTAGCCTATTTAGGCTAAATTGCGCATTTTTCTGTATGCCTACGTTTTCAAAAAATGTGAACGTACGTACGCTAAACGTCTGATGCAATATACATAGGTTCTATCAATGTAGGCCTACACATGTAAATGTAGGCCTGTAAGTTTTCTACAAATGTGAAAGTCAGTGTTCGCGTTATTATGGCCTCGACCCGGTTCAGTTTCCAATGTGATTCTGAGATGAAGTCTACATAAATCTTTTGGATTATAAATCTTTTGGATTGGTCATAGATTGATCACTGCCCGTTTGAACGGTCTCTACGCCATGTTTAATTAAAGGTCCCTAAGTGACAAGTTTCATAATCGTTATCTCCAAATTTAGAGAGCCAAGCGCAGGGCACCAGCTTATTCACGAGCGCTAGAAAGCGTTTACGCACGACCGACCTGTGGCTTGGTATGTAGACGTTGTTCTGTATCATATTTATTCGGATGATGTCGCCCAGCATCTTGTCGTCATAATCGAGAAATGTCTTATGCTGCTGATGCTGCTGCTGATGCCGGAGCAAGTTACGATGTTCGAGGTTCCGCATCATCGCCTCAAGAGATACTTCAGCATCCGACGAATCCGCTGCTCCAGCTGCTAGTCACAGAATTATATTAATTTGCTTATTTTTTGCAGTAGGCTTATTTATTTAACATTTATTATGTTAAACTACTTGTGCGACAGAGTAACAGTAGAAACCGATGTTAATGATGATACTGAACTTGATTTGGTGTAGGGCCTAGGACTATTCGTATTCTACGTTAGACTCAACTAGGACTAAATAGTTAGGATCGACTACATATTAGCCTATAATAGCCTACATAGCGCCTCTGATTGGTGTGCACTGTGATAAGCGCTTTATAAATTTATAGATAGGCTACAATAGGCCTACATATAATCAGCGCATAATTTTTATGAAGCAAATGAACGTTTAACATAACATCGCAAGTCGCAACCTACCGCTGATACAATTGAACCCAGAGTGGTCATTTCGGCCATCTATCGTCCGCTTGTCATCTACGCATTGTCTCCTCCTACCATCGATCTTTCCCCTTCCTACATCCGGCATCTTCGATTGCTTCAATCCTATTCCGGAAACACTGCAACACTTGCAGCCATTGCTTCTTCTTCTGCTAGAATTGTTGCTGGAACCCATCCGATGTTTCTCGCTTCCACTTGTCCGTCCATCCATACACGCGTCAATTATCCAGGTGAGTGCCCTCCACCTGGATCCGCAACCACCCTTTAGTTCCACGTCATCGTCTCTCGTCACCCGGCTTCTCCTCGTCCTCAGAATCTTCCTGTCGTTTTCCATTGACACGTCATCGGAGGCATGTGACAGTTGTGACACATCCTGTAATATACGACATCATTGAAAACATACAAAAAACGATTAATAGATTTCACGAAAACAACGATAATTGCAGTAATTTCCATGTATTGTATAGTTTCTATGTACAGTATGGCTGACGTGTCGTTTCGTCCGCGCACGCGCAGATAGCTGTCGTCTGCCATACAATGGCCGTCATTCTCAATTGGCGGGAAGACGCGTCAGGACAATGCATTCACGCCATTTTCTCCCTTTTTATTATTATTACCAGATGGCACAGATCCGTCACCGCCGCTCGATACGCGTATGCATAATTCATTGCTCGCTTTTATAATCGTATTTGCAAATTTCCTTCGCAAAAATAATCTGCCGTTCCTGTCGTCCGACGATTGTCTGTGCATGCGTGATGACCTATTTGTGTATAGAAACGCGAGCGAACTATATAATAGTCGCACGATCGGCAAAGTATTGCGCCGAATGTTCATTCGTTCAATTCCAATGCACAAAATAATCTCTATGGGTTTAGGCCGGGATTTGCGTATCCGGAAATGACCATTTCGGATAGGATAATGGAAATCACTGGCTGTATTGGAAATCGCGGACCATCATTGCATGTCAACTTGAATAAGTATGTCGTGAGTAGCGGACATTTTGGTATTAAGCAGGCGTGGTGCTCATCTGTTAGGACTAATTGCATGCATGGATTTCTGGGTATTATGGGTTACAAAACTCATGCACGCAGGCCTACATCTATGCTGCTCATATTTATTAATGGACAAAACGTGCACGATTCCTCTTAAAAGGCCCACCGTATTTGTTTTTTGATTAATTAATTAATAAAACTGCATCTGGTATATAGTCACGTTTTCCCTATGCGTTCGTCTCAAATCTTATCTGTCATTTTTCTGAGGCTGGGTAGGAAGGGTTCCTGAGTAGAATGCCTCACCTTAGAGGTGCGCTAGGCTATATAAATCCTCGCACTGAATTAAATTGTCTGCGTACAATCATCTGAAATTGGCTGACTGAACTCTGAACGTTCAACTGCCAGACGAATGCTCAGATGCGGGAAGTCTATACTTCGGGTTTGTTATAATATAGCTCGACAACATAGTGAATCGCATTTGACGTGGACTCTAATTCTGTCATTTTATAGGCCATATAATTTGGTCACTTAGGTCATTATACGTAGGCTATTAGCCTATACTGGGCAATAGATCATACAGATACCCTCAATTACTAAAGCCGCAGAGGACCGCATGACGTCGCACACACACACACACACGCACACACATCATTCTCCATTTCCTCATCGCTTCCCTCTCCATGGATTCTTCCTGCGCCAGCCCCCCACTCCATATATTTCCGTGCAACATTTTATACTATTTAGTCCTTTGTTGTTGCACATACATGTAGGATGCAGGCTAAACTGTCTAGTAACTACGTATTAATAAATAATCGTAGGCATTGTCATTGATGATGACCACGAAATCGCTATAGGCCTATCATATATACACAGGCGACAGCATATTGTTATTATTAGGATCTAGTACATTCTGGTCTGTGTCGTCAAGGGTATTGTTATCTGGGATAAGGCCTACTACTACTAGCAGGACTACAGCCTGCTGTAGCCTGTAGCGCTGTAGTCTATAGCAGCCTTTTCCTCCTTTCCATCCCTCTTTCTACCACTCCCACCTTACTTCCTCGTTCCCTCTTCTCCATCTCCTTCTCCTCTCCTCATCCTCCTCTTCCCCAAACCCATCCATTTTCGCCGATCCCGTTGATGGTGTTTTCATTTCATTACGGACCCTTACCCACACCACCCTCCCCCAAGTCTCCCCCCACCTCTTCCACCCTCCTTCACTCGTTGAGTGACCACAAAACGGAGAAAGGCGAGAGCGCGTGTTGTGGCGTCGGGGAGTACAGACTGTACGCAACAAAAGCCATCTCGTTACAGCGGGAAAAGCCGATTACGGCCTCAATAATAGCCATTAAATCTGCCGCCCTCCGTCCGGCCCACCACGCCATGCATTAAATCGCCTTAGAAGACGAAGAAGATGCCAAATCGCACTGGATGCGATAAGATTTAGTCAGCCACATCAGATAATAAAGGAAAACAACTCCAAAACCATCTCCTACCTAGACTCGCAATTTTACCCCACCAACCACGGTATAAAATACCCCAATCAGGTGCAGAGCGTTTCTTTATCATGGTAAATGGCAGACTCATATCCACCGAACATCTGCGGATACGATTTTCTTCCGGATGGTCAAAACGGAACAGCGGCGTTTATCTTAACGACACGACGGCTCTTCTACCGGCTGCCTTACCCCCTCCTCGCCATTATTCGCTGCTCCCAACACCACCACCCTCCCCTGGTGAGGTCCCACGTGAGAAAGTCGCTCTCCTCTCACACTCTTAATTGCCGCACTTGTCCCGTTCGCATGCGCAATGACTTTCTCTGACACGTCCTCGAGCTATATGGCTGGCTAACTGGCTGTGTGGCTGTCTGGCTGGTTGGCTGGTTGACTGGCTGGCTGGCTAATGACAATCGTAACAGTTGGACGCAACGAATGCCATGAATGAAGCCATTAAGATGCCACGTCTGCATCACGTGACCTATACACTAAGCGTCACTACAGCAGCGTCTGTTTGCCCGTGACTCCTTGCAAGCAGCAAGCAGCGTATGCCATTGTGTATTATTATTATTCTTATTATTGTTTATTGGAAGATATAAAAATACATATTTCATAAATATGTTAATTGATATGCAATCCCATGCATATATTATTTTATTTATTGGAAAATATAGAATACATTTTTCATAAATATGTTACATGATTGATAGGCCTATGTAAGCGCATGCATGCACGCTATAATGATTTTTATATGTAGCCTATCACATAGGCTATCAAACTCCCCGCAGTCGTTTATAATTATAAATATTATACAGAAAGCCGCAGCTACAACATGCAATTGACACGAAGAGTGTGCATCATAATATCATGTCAGACTAAGTATCTAAATACTGTACACGCTTAATAGGCTATTACAGGAAACACAATTCTACTCAATTCGTAGCAAACGCTTGTCAGCGTACGTGCTATAGCATGGGCGTGCGTGCGTTTTTCTTTGTGTGTTTTTGTGTGTGCATGTGCGTGCGCGCGTGCATGTGTGTGTGACTGTGTGTGTGCGTGTGAATGTGTGCGTGTGTGTGCGTGTGTGTGTGCCAATGTGTGCGTGCGTGTCAGCTTGCGTATCGTGCAGCCGTGTGCGCTTCTGTGCTTAGCCTATGTTTGTGTACGTGAGCGTGCGTGCGCCCGTTACATGTGTGTTTCTATGTGCGTATTCGAGTGTACGCTATGTACGCCTGTGTGTGCCCATGTGCATGTGCGCGCTACATCCTATAGTACACATTGAACAAGCGTGAATCGTAATGTTCTTAATGGTTTCCACTATAATAGCGCGGTGCATGACGGGCGGGCGGGGGACGGGTTTCTGGACGGCACTAAACAGCTTTATATTGGTGCTCAACTATAAATAATAATAAGCGCAAATGGCACATTATACATTCACGGAAATTGCTAATCCCGCCATCTAAGACAATACTTCAAAGAGCGAGATCAAAGCGAAGCCACCGCCAACGCCAACGTCACCCGCATTACTCCGTCAACGTCACCAGTGGCTGCTGCTGATGATGATGAAGCCAAAACCATTAATGGCCAAATGCATAAATATGGCGACCGACAGACCGCTCGTTCGTTCGCTCGTTCGTTCGTTCGTCCAGCGGGCATATCCGGAACACTGGCGACAGTGGCGTCATCATGCGACGATGATGATAATGCATGCATAATAACAGTACTATGGCTTCATTTATACAGGCCTGGACCTATATTTTATGTGTATACACATGTGTGTGAGTGTGTGTGTGCGTATGTGTGTGCGTGTGTTTGTCATAATGCGTATGTGTGTGTGCGTGTGTTTGTCATAATGCGTATGTGTGTGTGCGTGTGTTTGTCATAATGCGTATGTGTGTGTGCGTGTGTTTGTCATTATGCATAAATTAAACTTCCATCATTAGGGTGCACGATTCTCGATTTATAAGCTTTTAAAAAATATTTGACTCTTTTCATCAATAATTCAATGGATTGTGCATGTTTATTGCCAATACACTCAAATGTGGCTATATCAATTATTGATCAGTTAAAGAATATAAGCCTACTCCTCTCTTATCTTATCTTATAAATATAACACTCGCGTGCAGAAATGCTTCTCAAATATTATTATTCCTCTCTTATCTTATAAACATAACACTCGCGTGAAGACAATGCTTATCATACCCAATTATGCGAATTTTGTTCCTTATTTGTGTGCCTCAAAAGGCTGAATTTTTATGAACAGAAAGCGAATAGATGGACTACTGCAGAGATACACGTAGCCTGTAATACGGGCTGAACGTAAAGCCTATTATACGTCTGTAACAATATACGGCAGCAGAACGGTAGAATTGATGTATGACGATTGGCAAAGTAGCCAATTAATAACTGGAATGGAATATGAAACGCGGTTGGGCTTATATAGCAATGCACAGTCACAGTATACATAGGCTACATATATATAGTTATATACTGTATGTATTATATGTATTATATGTATTATATTTTTATACATAGGCCTATATTATATATATATATATATATATATATATATATATATATATAATATATATATATATATATATATATATATATAATAGCCTACTGTAGGCATATTTGCAAGAATCTAAATGTATCGCATGCGCATAGATATTTCATAATTATATAGACACAATAGAATAGAAACATAAAAGTCGTATAATGGTAAACATCGGATGAATAGTAAATAACGACAATAATGCAGCTATATATATATATATATAATACAGTGTATAACACTATATATATATACAGTGTATAACACTATATATATATGTATATAGCCTATATATATATATATATATTCATACTCTCAGAAAATTATAGGATAGGCCTAGGTTTGTCTGCTTTGTACTCGGACGCGCTCCATGCTAACCGCAGTGATACAAATATATGTTGCCAACGTAACTATAGCACAAACACACGCACCAACCCACACACCCACCCACCCACCCACACACACACACACACACACACACACACACACACACACACACACACACAGTCACACACACACACACACAGTCACACACACACACACACTATAATATTATACACACTATAATATTCGCGATTATAGGCCTACTTGATTGTTCATGAATTTCTGGGAAGTCCTACACAGACCGGCTCTATACATATTAACGACCAATTTGGTCATTGGCCATTCTGGATCTCATCATAATAGTCTTAGGACACTGAATCATGAAAGAGCTGAAAACCGTTCTCGCATTCCCCTACCCCTACAGCCAATCTCTACCCACACGACCGCCCCCCCCCCCTTCCACGCCTCCTCCTTCCTCTTCCAGTATAGTCTCTGGAAAGGACGCACAACAATTCCACGTATTGCCGCGCAATTAACGTCTCCGCTTTCTATGCAACGGAAGCGGATAAATTCTCTTTGATCTCTGACGTTATAAGGAACGCCGCGCCATTATCAGCGGTGGCGCAAAACAATAGCCACGTAATTAATGCAAATTATATAGCGCCTCGATATTTCCTTCTTATGACTGTTGACGTCTAAAGCGCTGGACGAAGTATAATAGAGGCCTGCCATGTATGTAGGCCCTACTACAATGTTATTATGCATTTATTAGGCGCTCTAATAAAGCGACCAAGAATTAATCGATGTCGCTAAGCAGTTTTCAGCGTAGGAATTGCTCAAGGTCTCTAGTCACAGCACAATAGCGCTACAAAACAAAACGCTCGAACCAATATCACAGACCCATGCACGCTCACACACCTACACACACACACCTACAGACACAAACACACAGACACACCAAGACAGGCACGCTTCTAAATATACATTACCATTCATGCGCTAGAATGCTTATAGATTACATATTTACATTTTATAATCTGTATCCTTATTCTGAAGTGTCAATGGCGCGGTCAGTCACGCGAACAGCCTGTATGCGGCAATTGCAATTAATTGGTCGTAACAGTGAATTCATTTGGCACGCTGCCAGCTATTGATCACGTGATTCATACAACATGATCTGTTGGAGTCTCTTCCGATGCTCCTAAATTATTCCTAATCGTGACCTAATTAAACAGCCAATGACGACGCTTGTAACTGTGTCGTCATTGATCAGTTTAATTATTCATAAATGCGAACTAATTAGACAACCAATGATTATGGTGTCAGTTTGAGTACACGTAGGCTACTCACACAGAAATCTAAATTATCTAATTAAGCATAGGCTATAATTATATGGCAATATTAGAAGGTATTATTACGACAATTCCTACTTGCGTTGCACATGTATAATGTATGACTTGTTTTGCTAATTTCTTTGATTCCTATAGGCCTAATAGGTTTCAAACTTTCAATCGTTCCTTTTGTACTGTAATAGTTTGCATTGTTGAATTAATCATACATGCTGTTAACATTATCTCATTGTCTCAATCACGCATGCTGTTAATCAGGGCTGTTTTAAAGGAATTTTTAGAACTGCACAACTCCTTCTTTCCTTTAACATCCTCCCTGGTAAATTACTTCCAATCGGAGGACAATGACCATTTTTCGCTAGTTTTAACTGTACAGAAGCGCTTCTGCAATTGTACAAATCCATTTAGAACTGCACATTTTGTGTACAACTGCACGTTAAAAAGAGCCCTTCTGTTAATCTCGTTGTCCTAATCATTAATGCAGTTATCAAAATCTCATTATCTTAATCATACTGGGTGCTGTCGTTGTGTTTTCTTACCACATATGAAGCGATTCCTTTGGCATCGATGCAAGACAATGGCGTTCGATGACGGTTCCTGTGAGTTGAGTCTACAGCAATAGGAGCAGCAGCAGCAGCAGCATGGAGGTTGCAGATGCATGGTCGGCCACATCCAACGGACTGAGCAGGAGGATGCTGTCTTTGACGCTGCAGCCGAGGATGCTGACAAATATATTCCACAGATGATGATGATGAGAGACTACAATTGGATGAGAAGGTCATGGAAGAGGATGAGGAAGATGCGGTCGTCCATGACTCCAAGACAATAGCATCCGGAAGACAATTCCTCTCATCTTCATTCTTTGTCTCCTTTGTCGTCGTCGGGTGCTTCGTCGCATCACAGCTGCTGCTGCTGCTACAGATGTGCTTCTTGGCATCGTCTGTTGTCGCATCTTCCCGAGGCTTTAGTCGTCTTCGACTTTCTGATATGAAACAATGAAGAACACGAGTGGATTAGTTTGCCTATTGGTTAGAAAACTGGACTTGTAAGGTGGAGAATGCAGATTAGAAATTCCATGAGCAGGTCCGCAACTCACAGCGCTCAAAGCAATCAATAGTAACCGTGTTTGGTATTAACTAAAAAAATAAACGACTATTAATTTTGGATAATATTTAACTACTTCATGACTATTTACCATAATTATAGCTATTATATTCAATAGTAGTGCAAAAGGACCGAGGGAGGGAAAGAGGGAGGGAGGGAGGGAGAGAGAGAGAGAGAGAGGGACGGACGGACGGAAACACACAGACATAGACAGACAGACACAGACAAATACAGACAGAGACAGACAGAGACAGACAGAAGCAGACATGCAAGACGGTGCAGTCATAGGCGCAACCACGTCCTAAAAGTTGGGGGGGGACCGGGACCGATGGAAATTCTTAGTACGGTAGGAGTAATAATAGTGAGCGCGAAACGCGTGGAGCCGCGATTACCGAAGGAAATAAGCCCTAACGACTTTAGGCCTAGGGGTATGGGGATTGTCGTAAGCTCCCCATCGGGGTCTGGGGCGGAGCCCCAGCAACTGATGCAATTTTGAGCATTTCATGCCAAATCGAGTGCATTTTGGGTTCTAGTTTAACTGAAATTTTGCAACGATGATATGGAAATAGAAGTACCTAAACCACCTCAATCTGTGAAAGTTTAAATCTAAATCACTCAATGATCCATAAAAATTGACATTAATTTTTACATTGCTTTGCAAATAAAAAATTCACAGATTCTGCGGATGCAAAGCTTACCCTAAATGGACCGAAGTCAACTTCAAGTCATGCAACAAATACTCAATAATTTTAACAGAGAGTCTAAAGACTATAAGAACTTTGATTTTAATGTACACATAAATTAAGACACAATGAAACCAAAGAATGAGAATCATCAGTGTTCATTTCCATCTAACCGGAAAAGGGACATACATGTAAGTCCCGCTTATTTTTAGAGAAACCTATCTAAAAACGGTAAAATGGTAATTTTTTATTGTCTAACAACAAATATCCCTAATATTCATTTATTCAATTGCACAATGCCCATATAAATCAGCACAGAGTGGAACTAGAGATTTAGAAACATTACTATGTGTCCATTTCTATCTTTTGACTGTATAATTATATCCATGCAGGCATTGATATGTATTATATTAGCTGGATGAGTAACGCTTCGTATAGTGGTCCATGGCCGACGGCGAATCAGTCGCGACTTACGCTAAGGGCAGCGTGTGCTTGTTCCTATCTAAACCCATGTTAAATTCATCAACTTTGAAGGTAATTTTCAAGAAATCTGGTCAGTGGCCGCTAAATACAGTTAAGTTGATTGTTTTGTATGTCATTCAACTCAAAAACCCTAAGCTGGTTTTGAACAATTGTCTATCATTGCTGAGAAATTTGTGTTTTAAAGCGAAGTGTTGTGACGCCTATCTTTTACTATGGTTTGCCGCTAGGAATTCTGGGAGTTTCCCCAGAGAAATCTGGGATATGCTCTAATGAAACATTGTCTTTCCCTTAGTGAGCGATAATCCAAACTTTCATTGGCTATCAGCGTTCCAGTAGTATATAGTACATTTCAGTGCATGCAGGTCTCAAAACACGATATATATCATAAGCTGAATGCTTTGTGTTGACTTGGCGGTGAACGAAGGGCCAAAGGACGATAGGCGAGGCGCGAAGCGCCGAGCAGGGAAATTTTTGAATTTCCACACTGCAATGGTAGCATTTTAGGCTGTCATTTTACGAAAATGCTCATCATTTCAGTGCTGACTTCAGTGGTTGAAGACTTAAAAAGCGTCTCCTGAAATTGTCATTTTTTTCTCCAAATTTCCATGATGTAAAATTTGATGTTTAAAATTCTAAAACTATAATGATATAGCATTTTAAGCTGTCTTTTACTCAATCATTTCAGTGTTGATGATTGTGATTCTGTGACTTCAGAAGCGTCTCCCACATTGTTTAAATATTTTCAGATTTCTCAATTCATCATCTCAAACTAATTTCTCAAAATTTAATTGAAAACATTGCATGATTTAAGACTTCAATAAATGTCTCCTCCCTTTGCTTAATTTTCTAATTTTTATACTGCTATGGTAGCATTCTTAGCTGCCATCTTAACTAAATTGATAATTACGTAGAAACAAAATATTTCTGAAATATTGGAGATAGATTTAAGCACCTCTTTCTTCCCGTCAGAAACGTTGGAGAGCAAGGCCGTAGCCAGGATTTGATTTGGGGGGTGTTTCTTCGGCGGAGAATTTCTGACGACTTTATTTCTGAAAACACATTTTTTAGTCGTCAAAATGTCTGAGGACACCTTTGTTTAGTCGTCAAAATGTCTGAGGACACCTTTGTTTAGTCGTCAAAATTTCTGAAGGCACTTTATTTTAGTCATCACATTTTTGAAGACACCTTTTTTAGGTGTAAAACATTATAAAGACAGGTTTTTTTAGTTGTCAAAATTTCTAAAGACCTTTTTTTAGTTGTCAAAATTTCTGAAGATATCTTTTTAGTTGCCAAAATTTTTGAAGACACCTTTTTAGTTGTCAAAATTTCTGAAGACATCTTTTTTCAGTTGGCAAAAGTTCTGAAGACACCTTTTTTAGTAGTCAAAACTTCTGAAAACACCTTTTTTAATCGTCAAAATTTTAGAAGACCATCGCAAACTGCTTTCTTAGTATCTTTCGCTTAATTTCATGTTTTTTTATTATGTGCTAGTGAATAATGTTCTATTAATTTTTACATTTTCCATTTTGGATGGTGTTTTCATGGCTTTATTTCATGGTTTTTACATCATGTGCTAGTAAATGCATTATATTATTTTTTACACTTTCCATTGAGGGGGGGGGTGTTCAAACACCCAAAACACCCCCTGACTACGGCCTTTTTGAAGGGAACCGTCCCCGATGTTCCTCTGTGTCTACGCCCGCGGTGTATAGACATACCACAGAAACAAGACTGTAAGAATAAAAAGGGTAATTGAGAGACCTGATTAAATTAATCCTATGTGCATATCATTATTATGATAATTTCTGGCACATTGGACTGCAAAAGACCTGGTATTTTGCATTTGAAAAGACAAAAACATTCAAACCAGAGAAGAAAAAGGCCTTAACCCTTTACCAGTTCATTTTTAAATTTTAGGCCTAAGCCCGTTTTCATCGGATATTCACGGGGCAAACGGGTAAAAGATTAAGAAAGAAAGTCAAGACTGAGGAGTCACTTTTATATAACCAAATTCAGTATCCGTGATTTACACTTAGCAATACACTCATGTGCAATCTGTGGGACACCAACACTGTCGGGGTAACATGCCTGATAAAAACGTTCTTGACTCAGCCTTAATGAGCTGAGAAACTATGTTTTTAATATGCCAATCTGTAGTCAAACGGCTATTAGCAGCAGTCACTGGCAAAAGTTGGAAAGGACCTCCCAAGCCTCGTCGAAAGTTGGGGGGGACCATCCCATTAATGGTCTCAAACCTCTCAAAAGTTGGAGGGGACGCGTCCCGTAGGTCCCATAGGGTTGTTGCGCCTATGGGTGCAGTGTCTGATTACACGAGGCAGACAGCCAACCAGACAACCAGACAGACACGCAGACATGCAAAGGGACAAACGAGACCGACAGAGAACTTTGTCTTGCTGGTCACGTTCGACGTCGGCTTCCAAGTCTTATAGGATCGCGTCTGTGTGTCACTATCGCCTCATGACAAGTGGTTGGTTGGTCGGTCGGTCGGTCTGTCGGTTGTCAATGGAGTCTGCTGACAACTGCAGCCTTCAGATGCTGCTGCTGCTGCTGCTGCTGCTGCTGTTCTTCCAACAAAGATGCAAAGACAACGATGGATGAATGAACACATGGCGACTTTTCTTCTGCTTAATACATGCCACGCGTCTCTCTCTTTATATCTCTTTGCTGTCTGTCTGTCTGTCTGTCTGTATGTATGTATGTATGTATGTATGTATGTATGTATGTATGTATGTATGTATGTATGTATGTATGTATGTATGTATGTATGTATGTATGTATGTATGTATGTATGTATGTATGTATGTATGTATGTATGTATGTCTGTCTGTCTGTCTGCCTGTATGTATGTCACAGTATCTGTCTGTCTGTCTTTCCGTGTGTAGCCAATCGTCTGTTTCTCTGTCTGTCTATTTATCAGTCTACACACACAATTACTCGCGTACGCACACACACACACACACACACACACACACATAATATATATATAATTATATATATAATTATATATATAATTATATATATTTAATTATATATATAATTATATATATATACAAGCCGACGCACACATACACAAACGCACACATGCAACCACACAAACACATTCGCACGCACTCACACACAGACACACTCGGGCACACGCCCGCAAGCACACACTTAATATGTATCCATTATGTTCCTCGTGTAACAATTCGTCTGTCTGTTTCTCTATTCGTCTGCCTGTGTGTGTGTGTGTGTGTGTGTGTGTGTGTGTGTGTGTGTGTGTGTGTGTGTGTGTGTGTGTGTGTGTGTGTGTGTGTGTGTGTGTGTGTGTGTGTGTGTGTGTGTGTGTGTGTGTGTGTGTGTGTGTGTGTGTGTGTGTGTGTGTGTGTGTGTGTGTGTGTGTGTGTGTCTGTTTATTTATCCATCCATCTGTAACTGTTCGTCTGTCCTCCTCCAGCAGCAGCAGCAGCAACAGCAGCAGCACTGCAGCAGCCTCTGTCTCTTTCCATCTCAGACTATCAAGTGCTTCTATCGATCCTCCTCCTCTGAATCCGTCGTCGTCTTTGCCCTTCCTCCCCCACCTTACCCCACCCACCCCACTCTCTTCCCACACCACCCTCTTCTTCCTCTTCCCTACTTCCTTCCCCCGGGCGGCCCACCAGCCATTGACGCTCCATTACGACGCACCCCCTCCTCCCCCATCACCGCCAGAGGAGAGTCATCCCCCTCCTTCTTCCACCCTCCCCCGAAGAGCGTCAGAGCGTCATGCGCCACGTGACGCGTCAGATGACACGTGTCACGGTCTCCGCCACCGGGAGGAGTCGTCATCAGCGGAGTCAGCGGACGACGGGAAGGGAGGATGTGGAGGGAGGATGGGGAGGAGTGGGGTAAGGGGATGGGGGGAGGGTAAAGATGTCAGTCAGTCATCGACCAACTACAGACAACAGACGTGTCTAGCATCGTTGATGGTCCCACCCCGACACACGCACGCTATATATAATATTGTATAACGGACAGATAGGCCTATATATATATATATATATATATATATATATATATATATATCATGTGTGTATATATATATACAATTATATACATATATGTATATGGTCACAGACGTTTAATGGGTGGACAGACGGATGGACGGACGGACGAACGGACAGATATGACAATAATAGTGAATGAAATATTACATTTACAGTATAATTTCTCGCTTCCTAGGATCACTTTGTCTCTGTCTGTGTGTCTGTCCGTCTGTCTGTGTGTCTGTCCGTCCATCCGTCTACCTGTCTGTCTCCAGCTCATCTTTTCTGTTCATGTCTCCTTCTCTGTCTCCTTCAATATCTGTCTTACTCCCACTCCACTTCCTGCACTACTCTGACTGCACCTCATCCCTCATCCTCTTTCCATACGGCACCCTCCCCTCCTTTCATTCCTTCCTCTCAGCACCCTCCGCCCCCTTCCCCCCCCCCCTCCGTCGTGACACTTATTATTATATTCCGAGATTCGATTAAACTTTGGCGCCGTGGCATCTGACACCTGTTCCGCTGGAACACGGAACAGGAACAGGAACCGTCTACTACCCTCTGGAACAGGATCTTCCTCCACACCCCATCAGCGCTGCGGGGGGTGGGGGTGATCGAGATAACGCCCCATCAAGCCCAGCGTCGGCCTGGGACAGAGGGTGCGGACTGCAGAGCAGCGGGGGAGGGGTCTGCTCGCTACCCTACTCGAGGGTTAATAGCGACTCTCGAAGCGCCGTTGGGGGAGGTAGGGAGGGGTGGTAATTGCGGGTTCCAGGTGTCACGGCGCGGGAAGGGGTGAGTACTGGAGACTGACGCAGGACATAAGCAAGACAAGGTCACGGGGGGTTGAGAGCGGGAAAGGGAGAGAAATTCGATACTCGGTTGATGTGCTTCAGTTATTAAACTAGGTCATAAATGGAACGCGGAATAAGGGAAAGGGCAGGCAGACAGAGAGGTAGACAGGCGGATAGACAGACATACAGCAGTCAGTCAGTTAGTCAGTCAGTCAGCCAGCTAGCCAGACAGCCAGCCAGTCAGTCAGTCAGTCAGTCAGTCATTCATTCAGTCAGCCAGTCAGCCAGCCAGCCAGTCAGTCAGTCAGTAAGGCAGGCAAGCAGGCAGGCAGGCAGACGAAAGTGAAAAGTCAAGAAGGTAGAGAACTAGGCAGGAAAACAATAGAACTCAGGATAGGCAAACGTGAGGGATACGCTGTCTAGCTGAGGAGCAGGCTCGGAGGAACAAAACAATTCCCCTACCCCTGCCAGCAGAATATTTCAGGGCTCGATGGTCAGCTGTATTAGGGGGTATACATGTTTACCTGTCCTAGGGCTTATGTGTCAGCCAGATTTCGAACCCATGGTCACTGGCCGGCATTGGTAGGCCAGGCTAATCTGCATACCGAGACCCACTCAGGGGAGTCTATAGAATCTTTACAGAACAATTCCTCGACCTAGCTTAGACAGCCTAGCAATCTAAAGCAGCTGCCAGTGCTTTCATGTGAACTTGGAGCAGATGCTGATTGGTCAGCGTCACGCCCACTAAATAGAGACGTGCTGACCAATCAGCTTGGTTTCTGGGGAAACTGAAAAAGGGCCAACTTGGCCTTTAAGAGGATAATGCTCATTTTATTACTTAATTACCTACGTCGACTAGTAATAACTCTCAGGAACGCTATCTGTGCATTGTATTGAATTGTCTTTTGGTCCAAATAGAGCACTATAGCAGTTCAAGTAATCAAGGCTTAATGCAAGGCTACATGTAGGCCTACACAACATCACAAAGGATGTATGAACAGTGACATACGCTGGATCCTCTCTGCTGTCCCCATGTGGTATTACCATCTAGTCTCCATCCACGGGGGGGGGGGGGAGAATCGATGTTTCTGGAGGAGACAAATGAGCGTCAGGCAGACGATCGTCGAGACGCGTAGAGCCGAGAGGAGGGTTTTGGGAGGATGGCTGTGCCCCCTCGAGAAATTTGTTAAGGAGCGAATAATTTGCGACGCTAAAATGCACTTTTGCCGCTTCGTGCAGGTCTAATATAGCTCTAATATCTTTGCTATGTTGAGCTCACCTACTTGTACGAGCAATCTAAGTAGCCTGGGCTACTTTGAATGAGACATCTGTTTCGAAATTTGGCGTTCCATACTTAACATTGGCACGCCATAAAACAGAGGCTACTTGGCCTACTCTTCGTGGAACGGAAATCTACAGACATTTCTTATTCTGCAGTTGCAGCCAATGAGGTGTTTTATATTAGCCTATAAGCGCGATATATTTATATGGGCTGCCGCTATAATACATCTCAATGGTCGCAAAAGTCCGGATCTAACCGGCACTATCACGCAATTGCATATTACGCTTCCTTGCATAGCCTACGTAACAATCACGTAGGCCTGACTGGGGGCTGCACAATAAATATAGAAAACTTAATTAGCGCATGGAGTGATTACACGCTCACATCCGGGTACGTTCAGAGGCGGAAGTCGCTGGAAACGGTGGAAAGTGGATGCAGACTTCACGCTTTTTTAACAGCGACCGTAGGCTATAATTATAGTAGGCCTATATAGGCTACGATATCGACCTTGATAATTATTATTAGCTGCAGGAAAAATCATATCGGAGGCAGGCTTTACCAATGGACGTGATTACAAAATAGGCTGCACAGAATTAATTTAACAAATTCAGAAAATATTTATTTCGCTTAGCTGAATCCGTAACCCGGCCTCCACAAACGGGCTATAGCCTAAGCACGTTGATGAGTATTTTAAGATATTTATAAAAGTCCTCTCTAATGTCTCTTTCTGCTGATGCTAAGTTCGTGACAATAGACTAAATGCACTCTGGAATGAACTGCTGCTACAAAATAGGCCAATCTTGGATAGATTTAACCTTAACTTTATCATTTATGGTTAGTATTTTAAAATAATATCAGATCTCTTACTGGTCTGGAAGTTAGTATTTTAAAATAATATCAGATCTCTTACTGGTCTGGAAGTTTCAGTTAATACTGAGCTCGTAATCGTAAAACTCGAAATTTCTAACGCGCTACTTGAAAGCCAAGCGCGGGGCACCAGCTTATTCACGAGCGCTCAACACAGTAGGGCTGTAAATTATATAGCCCAAGTGTTCTGGAATGAACTGCAGTTAGGTTGGCCTGTACCTTGGATAGATTTAACCTTCCTTTCTTGGTTTTTTCCGCTTAGAAGCGACCATCAATTCATGTTTTGTGCAACACTACAATCAGCGCTATAAAAGTCTACGTGACTTATAACAGACTAGACCGTTTGCGAGTGGGGGAATAAATAAATTACACAATGATGTGCCGCCAGTTCTGGGGATGTCGTTGGAGTTGGTGGTTGTATTTCCTGTGGCTATGATAGCGGAAGTGGCGAGGGTTTCGGTCTGAGTGATGGTGGGGATGGTGTGAGTGGGAAACGGGTCTTGTTTTTCGAGGGGCGACATCTTGCGACTCATCATTAATCATTTCATCGTCGTTGTTGTCTCTCATAATCCACTCAACCACTCTATTCATCGCTCGTTTCTCGTTCACCTCACGATGTCGGTGGCGATGCCAGTAGTGACACGACGACATGACAGCTTCTTCTTCCGGTCGTCGTCGTCGTCGGCCATCTTGGATCGATGACCCAAAGTAGTTCGCTACGTCTGCGTTAGATGTCGTATCGTTACGCCGTCGCGGAAGAATATCGGTGGTGGTTCGGCGGTCGAAAGAGTGCGCGTCGTCGAAACTGTGGACGATTCTGAGTTGGATCGAGCTTGGACCCCCGCGGACATCTTCGTTGGGACCGGGTGAGGTGCAGCACGGGCGACGGAGGTGCAAGTCCGATGAGTGGTGACCTTTCGCGCCACTACTTTCGATGCTGTCGTCTGCTATGGACGGCAAGATGTAGATGTTCGTCTCATTCTCCTGATGTTCGTCATCTTCTGTGGTCACCTTCTTCAATGTCGCATCCATGTGCCACCAGCGAGGCTCCTCCACTCCCTCTCCTCTCCCTCCTCCAGCGCTTCCCTTTTCCCGCCCTCCTCCTCCGCTTCCTTTCGTCGGTCGTCTGCTCGAATGTCTTCCGCAGTGCGCATGTCTTCCAAATGCGTCAGAGAACCGAGCGTGGCTGTACAATGCATTATTAATAATGAAATCAGATATCATCATGCCAACATTGTTTATATTATAATAACGCAGATGTCTATGACAGTAGCAGCAGCTCTCCAGTCTTATACACAAAGCCTACCCCCACGCCTCCCCCATCCACCACTCCCATAGCAGAAGAGTCATCGACCAAAGTCAAAGGTCACGTAGGAATATCCAGATCGTTTACATTTAATTCACATCTTGATTTATTCCACTGGCACGAACATTAAGAAAATGCTCTTCGTATTTCCAATCGTATACGCCTGTCGTATCGTAATAGGCTAGTAATCGTAAATTTATACAGCGCCATTCAAAGAAACTCGTAGGCCCTAGCCTATTTAGGCTAAATTGCGCATTTTTCTGTATGCCTACGTTTTCAAAAAATGTGAACGTACGTACGCTAAACGTCTGATGCAATATACATAGGTTCTATCAATGTAGGCCTACACATGTAAATGTAGGCCTGTAAGTTTTCTACAAATGTGAAAGTCAGTGTTCGCGTTATTATGGCCTCGACCCGGTTCAGTTTCCAATGTGATTCTGAGATGAAGTCTACATAAATCTTTTGGATTATAAATCTTTTGGATTGGTCATAGATTGATCACTGCCCGTTTGAACGGTCTCTACGCCATGTTTAATTAAAGGTCCCTAAGTGACAAGTTTCATAATCGTTATCTCCAAATTTAGAGAGCCAAGCGCAGGGCACCAGCTTATTCACGAGCGCTAGAAAGCGTTTACGCACGACCGACCTGTGGCTTGGTATGTAGACGTTGTTCTGTATCATATTTATTCGGATGATGTCGCCCAGCATCTTGTCGTCATAATCGAGAAATGTCTTATGCTGCTGATGCTGCTGCTGATGCCGGAGCAAGTTACGATGTTCGAGGTTCCGCATCATCGCCTCAAGAGATACTTCAGCATCCGACGAATCCGCTGCTCCAGCTGCTAGTCACAGAATTATATTAATTTGCTTATTTTTTGCAGTAGGCTTATTTATTTAACATTTATTATGTTAAACTACTTGTGCGACAGAGTAACAGTAGAAACCGATGTTAATGATGATACTGAACTTGATTTGGTGTAGGGCCTAGGACTATTCGTATTCTACGTTAGACTCAACTAGGACTAAATAGTTAGGATCGACTACATATTAGCCTATAATAGCCTACATAGCGCCTCTGATTGGTGTGCACTGTGATAAGCGCTTTATAAATTTATAGATAGGCTACAATAGGCCTACATATAATCAGCGCATAATTTTTATGAAGCAAATGAACGTTTAACATAACATCGCAAGTCGCAACCTACCGCTGATACAATTGAACCCAGAGTGGTCATTTCGGCCATCTATCGTCCGCTTGTCATCTACGCATTGTCTCCTCCTACCATCGATCTTTCCCCTTCCTACATCCGGCATCTTCGATTGCTTCAATCCTATTCCGGAAACACTGCAACACTTGCAGCCATTGCTTCTTCTTCTGCTAGAATTGTTGCTGGAACCCATCCGATGTTTCTCGCTTCCACTTGTCCGTCCATCCATACACGCGTCAATTATCCAGGTGAGTGCCCTCCACCTGGATCCGCAACCACCCTTTAGTTCCACGTCATCGTCTCTCGTCACCCGGCTTCTCCTCGTCCTCAGAATCTTCCTGTCGTTTTCCATTGACACGTCATCGGAGGCATGTGACAGTTGTGACACATCCTGTAATATACGACATCATTGAAAACATACAAAAAACGATTAATAGATTTCACGAAAACAACGATAATTGCAGTAATTTCCATGTATTGTATAGTTTCTATGTACAGTATGGCTGACGTGTCGTTTCGTCCGCGCACGCGCAGATAGCTGTCGTCTGCCATACAATGGCCGTCATTCTCAATTGGCGGGAAGACGCGTCAGGACAATGCATTCACGCCATTTTCTCCCTTTTTATTATTATTACCAGATGGCACAGATCCGTCACCGCCGCTCGATACGCGTATGCATAATTCATTGCTCGCTTTTATAATCGTATTTGCAAATTTCCTTCGCAAAAATAATCTGCCGTTCCTGTCGTCCGACGATTGTCTGTGCATGCGTGATGACCTATTTGTGTATAGAAACGCGAGCGAACTATATAATAGTCGCACGATCGGCAAAGTATTGCGCCGAATGTTCATTCGTTCAATTCCAATGCACAAAATAATCTCTATGGGTTTAGGCCGGGATTTGCGTATCCGGAAATGACCATTTCGGATAGGATAATGGAAATCACTGGCTGTATTGGAAATCGCGGACCATCATTGCATGTCAACTTGAATAAGTATGTCGTGAGTAGCGGACATTTTGGTATTAAGCAGGCGTGGTGCTCATCTGTTAGGACTAATTGCATGCATGGATTTCTGGGTATTATGGGTTACAAAACTCATGCACGCAGGCCTACATCTATGCTGCTCATATTTATTAATGGACAAAACGTGCACGATTCCTCTTAAAAGGCCCACCGTATTTGTTTTTTGATTAATTAATTAATAAAACTGCATCTGGTATATAGTCACGTTTTCCCTATGCGTTCGTCTCAAATCTTATCTGTCATTTTTCTGAGGCTGGGTAGGAAGGGTTCCTGAGTAGAATGCCTCACCTTAGAGGTGCGCTAGGCTATATAAATCCTCGCACTGAATTAAATTGTCTGCGTACAATCATCTGAAATTGGCTGACTGAACTCTGAACGTTCAACTGCCAGACGAATGCTCAGATGCGGGAAGTCTATACTTCGGGTTTGTTATAATATAGCTCGACAACATAGTGAATCGCATTTGACGTGGACTCTAATTCTGTCATTTTATAGGCCATATAATTTGGTCACTTAGGTCATTATACGTAGGCTATTAGCCTATACTGGGCAATAGATCATACAGATACCCTCAATTACTAAAGCCGCAGAGGACCGCATGACGTCGCACACACACACACACACACGCACACACATCATTCTCCATTTCCTCATCGCTTCCCTCTCCATGGATTCTTCCTGCGCCAGCCCCCCACTCCATATATTTCCGTGCAACATTTTATACTATTTAGTCCTTTGTTGTTGCACATACATGTAGGATGCAGGCTAAACTGTCTAGTAACTACGTATTAATAAATAATCGTAGGCATTGTCATTGATGATGACCACGAAATCGCTATAGGCCTATCATATATACACAGGCGACAGCATATTGTTATTATTAGGATCTAGTACATTCTGGTCTGTGTCGTCAAGGGTATTGTTATCTGGGATAAGGCCTACTACTACTAGCAGGACTACAGCCTGCTGTAGCCTGTAGCGCTGTAGTCTATAGCAGCCTTTTCCTCCTTTCCATCCCTCTTTCTACCACTCCCACCTTACTTCCTCGTTCCCTCTTCTCCATCTCCTTCTCCTCTCCTCATCCTCCTCTTCCCCAAACCCATCCATTTTCGCCGATCCCGTTGATGGTGTTTTCATTTCATTACGGACCCTTACCCACACCACCCTCCCCCAAGTCTCCCCCCACCTCTTCCACCCTCCTTCACTCGTTGAGTGACCACAAAACGGAGAAAGGCGAGAGCGCGTGTTGTGGCGTCGGGGAGTACAGACTGTACGCAACAAAAGCCATCTCGTTACAGCGGGAAAAGCCGATTACGGCCTCAATAATAGCCATTAAATCTGCCGCCCTCCGTCCGGCCCACCACGCCATGCATTAAATCGCCTTAGAAGACGAAGAAGATGCCAAATCGCACTGGATGCGATAAGATTTAGTCAGCCACATCAGATAATAAAGGAAAACAACTCCAAAACCATCTCCTACCTAGACTCGCAATTTTACCCCACCAACCACGGTATAAAATACCCCAATCAGGTGCAGAGCGTTTCTTTATCATGGTAAATGGCAGACTCATATCCACCGAACATCTGCGGATACGATTTTCTTCCGGATGGTCAAAACGGAACAGCGGCGTTTATCTTAACGACACGACGGCTCTTCTACCGGCTGCCTTACCCCCTCCTCGCCATTATTCGCTGCTCCCAACACCACCACCCTCCCCTGGTGAGGTCCCACGTGAGAAAGTCGCTCTCCTCTCACACTCTTAATTGCCGCACTTGTCCCGTTCGCATGCGCAATGACTTTCTCTGACACGTCCTCGAGCTATATGGCTGGCTAACTGGCTGTGTGGCTGTCTGGCTGGTTGGCTGGTTGACTGGCTGGCTGGCTAATGACAATCGTAACAGTTGGACGCAACGAATGCCATGAATGAAGCCATTAAGATGCCACGTCTGCATCACGTGACCTATACACTAAGCGTCACTACAGCAGCGTCTGTTTGCCCGTGACTCCTTGCAAGCAGCAAGCAGCGTATGCCATTGTGTATTATTATTATTCTTATTATTGTTTATTGGAAGATATAAAAATACATATTTCATAAATATGTTAATTGATATGCAATCCCATGCATATATTATTTTATTTATTGGAAAATATAGAATACATTTTTCATAAATATGTTACATGATTGATAGGCCTATGTAAGCGCATGCATGCACGCTATAATGATTTTTATATGTAGCCTATCACATAGGCTATCAAACTCCCCGCAGTCGTTTATAATTATAAATATTATACAGAAAGCCGCAGCTACAACATGCAATTGACACGAAGAGTGTGCATCATAATATCATGTCAGACTAAGTATCTAAATACTGTACACGCTTAATAGGCTATTACAGGAAACACAATTCTACTCAATTCGTAGCAAACGCTTGTCAGCGTACGTGCTATAGCATGGGCGTGCGTGCGTTTTTCTTTGTGTGTTTTTGTGTGTGCATGTGCGTGCGCGCGTGCATGTGTGTGTGACTGTGTGTGTGCGTGTGAATGTGTGCGTGTGTGTGCGTGTGTGTGTGCCAATGTGTGCGTGCGTGTCAGCTTGCGTATCGTGCAGCCGTGTGCGCTTCTGTGCTTAGCCTATGTTTGTGTACGTGAGCGTGCGTGCGCCCGTTACATGTGTGTTTCTATGTGCGTATTCGAGTGTACGCTATGTACGCCTGTGTGTGCCCATGTGCATGTGCGCGCTACATCCTATAGTACACATTGAACAAGCGTGAATCGTAATGTTCTTAATGGTTTCCACTATAATAGCGCGGTGCATGACGGGCGGGCGGGGGACGGGTTTCTGGACGGCACTAAACAGCTTTATATTGGTGCTCAACTATAAATAATAATAAGCGCAAATGGCACATTATACATTCACGGAAATTGCTAATCCCGCCATCTAAGACAATACTTCAAAGAGCGAGATCAAAGCGAAGCCACCGCCAACGCCAACGTCACCCGCATTACTCCGTCAACGTCACCAGTGGCTGCTGCTGATGATGATGAAGCCAAAACCATTAATGGCCAAATGCATAAATATGGCGACCGACAGACCGCTCGTTCGTTCGCTCGTTCGTTCGTTCGTCCAGCGGGCATATCCGGAACACTGGCGACAGTGGCGTCATCATGCGACGATGATGATAATGCATGCATAATAACAGTACTATGGCTTCATTTATACAGGCCTGGACCTATATTTTATGTGTATACACATGTGTGTGAGTGTGTGTGTGCGTATGTGTGTGCGTGTGTTTGTCATAATGCGTATGTGTGTGTGCGTGTGTTTGTCATAATGCGTATGTGTGTGTGCGTGTGTTTGTCATAATGCGTATGTGTGTGTGCGTGTGTTTGTCATTATGCATAAATTAAACTTCCATCATTAGGGTGCACGATTCTCGATTTATAAGCTTTTAAAAAATATTTGACTCTTTTCATCAATAATTCAATGGATTGTGCATGTTTATTGCCAATACACTCAAATGTGGCTATATCAATTATTGATCAGTTAAAGAATATAAGCCTACTCCTCTCTTATCTTATCTTATAAATATAACACTCGCGTGCAGAAATGCTTCTCAAATATTATTATTCCTCTCTTATCTTATAAACATAACACTCGCGTGAAGACAATGCTTATCATACCCAATTATGCGAATTTTGTTCCTTATTTGTGTGCCTCAAAAGGCTGAATTTTTATGAACAGAAAGCGAATAGATGGACTACTGCAGAGATACACGTAGCCTGTAATACGGGCTGAACGTAAAGCCTATTATACGTCTGTAACAATATACGGCAGCAGAACGGTAGAATTGATGTATGACGATTGGCAAAGTAGCCAATTAATAACTGGAATGGAATATGAAACGCGGTTGGGCTTATATAGCAATGCACAGTCACAGTATACATAGGCTACATATATATAGTTATATACTGTATGTATTATATGTATTATATGTATTATATTTTTATACATAGGCCTATATATATATATATATATATATATATATATATATATATATATAATATATATATATATATATATATATATATATATAATAGCCTACTGTAGGCATATTTGCAAGAATCTAAATGTATCGATGCGCATAGATATTTCATAATTATATAGACACAATAGAATAGAAACATAAAAGTCGTATAATGGTAAACATCGGATGAATAGTAAATAACGACAATAATGCAGCTATATATATATATATATAATACAGTGTATAACACTATATATATATACAGTGTATAACACTATATATATATGTATATAGCCTATATATATATATATATATTCATACTCTCAGAAAATTATAGGATAGGCCTAGGTTTGTCTGCTTTGTACTCGGACGCGCTCCATGCTAACCGCAGTGATACAAATATATGTTGCCAACGTAACTATAGCACAAACACACGCACCAACCCACACACCCACCCACCCTCACACACGCGCCCACGCACACGCACACACCCACACACACACACACACACACACACACACACACACACACACACACACTCACACACACACACACACTATAATATTATACACACTATAATATTCGCGATTATAGGCCTACTTGATTGTTCATGAATTTCTGGGAAGTCCTACACAGACCGGCTCTATACATATTAACGACCAATTTGGTCATTGGCCATTCTGGATCTCATCATAATAGTCTTAGGACACTGAATCATGAAAGAGCTGAAAACCGTTCTCGCATTCCCCTACCCCTACAGCCAATCTCTACCCACACGACCGCCCCCCCCCCCTTCCACGCCTCCTCCTTCCTCTTCCAGTATAGTCTCTGGAAAGGACGCACAACAATTCCACGTATTGCCGCGCAATTAACGTCTCCGCTTTCTATGCAACGGAAGCGGATAAATTCTCTTTGATCTCTGACGTTATAAGGAACGCCGCGCCATTATCAGCGGTGGCGCAAAACAATAGCCACGTAATTAATGCAAATTATATAGCGCCTCGATATTTCCTTCTTATGACTGTTGACGTCTAAAGCGCTGGACGAAGTATAATAGAGGCCTGCCATGTATGTAGGCCCTACTACAATGTTATTATGCATTTATTAGGCGCTCTAATAAAGCGACCAAGAATTAATCGATGTCGCTAAGCAGTTTTCAGCGTAGGAATTGCTCAAGGTCTCTAGTCACAGCACAATAGCGCTACAAAACAAAACGCTCGAACCAATATCACAGACCCATGCACGCTCACACACCTACACACACACACCTACAGACACAAACACACAGACACACCAAGACAGGCACGCTTCTAAATATACATTACCATTCATGCGCTAGAATGCTTATAGATTACATATTTACATTTTATAATCTGTATCCTTATTCTGAAGTGTCAATGGCGCGGTCAGTCACGCGAACAGCCTGTATGCGGCAATTGCAATTAATTGGTCGTAACAGTGAATTCATTTGGCACGCTGCCAGCTATTGATCACGTGATTCATACAACATGATCTGTTGGAGTCTCTTCCGATGCTCCTAAATTATTCCTAATCGTGACCTAATTAAACAGCCAATGACGACGCTTGTAACTGTGTCGTCATTGATCAGTTTAATTATTCATAAATGCGAACTAATTAGACAACCAATGATTATGGTGTCAGTTTGAGTACACGTAGGCTACTCACACAGAAATCTAAATTATCTAATTAAGCATAGGCTATAATTATATGGCAATATTAGAAGGTATTATTACGACAATTCCTACTTGCGTTGCACATGTATAATGTATGACTTGTTTTGCTAATTTCTTTGATTCCTATAGGCCTAATAGGTTTCAAACTTTCAATCGTTCCTTTTGTACTGTAATAGTTTGCATTGTTGAATTAATCATACATGCTGTTAACATTATCTCATTGTCTCAATCACGCATGCTGTTAATCAGGGCTGTTTTAAAGGAATTTTTAGAACTGCACAACTCCTTCTTTCCTTTAACATCCTCCCTGGTAAATTACTTCCAATCGGAGGACAATGACCATTTTTCGCTAGTTTTAACTGTACAGAAGCGCTTCTGCAATTGTACAAATCCATTTAGAACTGCACATTTTGTGTACAACTGCACGTTAAAAAGAGCCCTTCTGTTAATCTCGTTGTCCTAATCATTAATGCAGTTATCAAAATCTCATTATCTTAATCATACTGGGTGCTGTCGTTGTGTTTTCTTACCACATATGAAGCGATTCCTTTGGCATCGATGCAAGACAATGGCGTTCGATGACGGTTCCTGTGAGTTGAGTCTACAGCAATAGGAGCAGCAGCAGCAGCAGCATGGAGGTTGCAGATGCATGGTCGGCCACATCCAACGGACTGAGCAGGAGGATGCTGTCTTTGACGCTGCAGCCGAGGATGCTGACAAATATATTCCACAGATGATGATGATGAGAGACTACAATTGGATGAGAAGGTCATGGAAGAGGATGAGGAAGATGCGGTCGTCCATGACTCCAAGACAATAGCATCCGGAAGACAATTCCTCTCATCTTCATTCTTTGTCTCCTTTGTCGTCGTCGGGTGCTTCGTCGCATCACAGCTGCTGCTGCTGCTACAGATGTGCTTCTTGGCATCGTCTGTTGTCGCATCTTCCCGAGGCTTTAGTCGTCTTCGACTTTCTGATATGAAACAATGAAGAACACGAGTGGATTAGTTTGCCTATTGGTTAGAAAACTGGACTTGTAAGGTGGAGAATGCAGATTAGAAATTCCATGAGCAGGTCCGCAACTCACAGCGCTCAAAGCAATCAATAGTAACCGTGTTTGGTATTAACTAAAAAAATAAACGACTATTAATTTTGGATAATATTTAACTACTTCATGACTATTTACCATAATTATAGCTATTATATTCAATAGTAGTGCAAAAGGACCGAGGGAGGGAAAGAGGGAGGGAGGGAGGGAGAGAGAGAGAGAGAGAGGGACGGACGGACGGAAACACACAGACATAGACAGACAGACACAGACAAATACAGACAGAGACAGACAGAGACAGACAGAAGCAGACATGCAAGACGGTGCAGTCATAGGCGCAACCACGTCCTAAAAGTTGGGGGGGGACCGGGACCGATGGAAATTCTTAGTACGGTAGGAGTAATAATAGTGAGCGCGAAACGCGTGGAGCCGCGATTACCGAAGGAAATAAGCCCTAACGACTTTAGGCCTAGGGGTATGGGGATTGTCGTAAGCTCCCCATCGGGGTCTGGGGCGGAGCCCCAGCAACTGATGCAATTTTGAGCATTTCATGCCAAATCGAGTGCATTTTGGGTTCTAGTTTAACTGAAATTTTGCAACGATGATATGGAAATAGAAGTACCTAAACCACCTCAATCTGTGAAAGTTTAAATCTAAATCACTCAATGATCCATAAAAATTGACATTAATTTTTACATTGCTTTGCAAATAAAAAATTCACAGATTCTGCGGATGCAAAGCTTACCCTAAATGGACCGAAGTCAACTTCAAGTCATGCAACAAATACTCAATAATTTTAACAGAGAGTCTAAAGACTATAAGAACTTTGATTTTAATGTACACATAAATTAAGACACAATGAAACCAAAGAATGAGAATCATCAGTGTTCATTTCCATCTAACCGGAAAAGGGACATACATGTAAGTCCCGCTTATTTTTAGAGAAACCTATCTAAAAACGGTAAAATGGTAATTTTTTATTGTCTAACAACAAATATCCCTAATATTCATTTATTCAATTGCACAATGCCCATATAAATCAGCACAGAGTGGAACTAGAGATTTAGAAACATTACTATGTGTCCATTTCTATCTTTTGACTGTATAATTATATCCATGCAGGCATTGATATGTATTATATTAGCTGGATGAGTAACGCTTCGTATAGTGGTCCATGGCCGACGGCGAATCAGTCGCGACTTACGCTAAGGGCAGCGTGTGCTTGTTCCTATCTAAACCCATGTTAAATTCATCAACTTTGAAGGTAATTTTCAAGAAATCTGGTCAGTGGCCGCTAAATACAGTTAAGTTGATTGTTTTGTATGTCATTCAACTCAAAAACCCTAAGCTGGTTTTGAACAATTGTCTATCATTGCTGAGAAATTTGTGTTTTAAAGCGAAGTGTTGTGACGCCTATCTTTTACTATGGTTTGCCGCTAGGAATTCTGGGAGTTTCCCCAGAGAAATCTGGGATATGCTCTAATGAAACATTGTCTTTCCCTTAGTGAGCGATAATCCAAACTTTCATTGGCTATCAGCGTTCCAGTAGTATATAGTACATTTCAGTGCATGCAGGTCTCAAAACACGATATATATCATAAGCTGAATGCTTTGTGTTGACTTGGCGGTGAACGAAGGGCCAAAGGACGATAGGCGAGGCGCGAAGCGCCGAGCAGGGAAATTTTTGAATTTCCACACTGCAATGGTAGCATTTTAGGCTGTCATTTTACGAAAATGCTCATCATTTCAGTGCTGACTTCAGTGGTTGAAGACTTAAAAAGCGTCTCCTGAAATTGTCATTTTTTTCTCCAAATTTCCATGATGTAAAATTTGATGTTTAAAATTCTAAAACTATAATGATATAGCATTTTAAGCTGTCTTTTACTCAATCATTTCAGTGTTGATGATTGTGATTCTGTGACTTCAGAAGCGTCTCCCACATTGTTTAAATATTTTCAGATTTCTCAATTCATCATCTCAAACTAATTTCTCAAAATTTAATTGAAAACATTGCATGATTTAAGACTTCAATAAATGTCTCCTCCCTTTGCTTAATTTTCTAATTTTTATACTGCTATGGTAGCATTCTTAGCTGCCATCTTAACTAAATTGATAATTACGTAGAAACAAAATATTTCTGAAATATTGGAGATAGATTTAAGCACCTCTTTCTTCCCGTCAGAAACGTTGGAGAGCAAGGCCGTAGCCAGGATTTGATTTGGGGGGTGTTTCTTCGGCGGAGAATTTCTGACGACTTTATTTCTGAAAACACATTTTTTAGTCGTCAAAATGTCTGAGGACACCTTTGTTTAGTCGTCAAAATGTCTGAGGACACCTTTGTTTAGTCGTCAAAATTTCTGAAGGCACTTTATTTTAGTCATCACATTTTTGAAGACACCTTTTTTAGGTGTAAAACATTATAAAGACAGGTTTTTTTAGTTGTCAAAATTTCTAAAGACCTTTTTTTAGTTGTCAAAATTTCTGAAGATATCTTTTTAGTTGCCAAAATTTTTGAAGACACCTTTTTAGTTGTCAAAATTTCTGAAGACATCTTTTTTCAGTTGGCAAAAGTTCTGAAGACACCTTTTTTAGTAGTCAAAACTTCTGAAAACACCTTTTTTAATCGTCAAAATTTTAGAAGACCATCGCAAACTGCTTTCTTAGTATCTTTCGCTTAATTTCATGTTTTTTTATTATGTGCTAGTGAATAATGTTCTATTAATTTTTACATTTTCCATTTTGGATGGTGTTTTCATGGCTTTATTTCATGGTTTTTACATCATGTGCTAGTAAATGCATTATATTATTTTTTACACTTTCCATTGAGGGGGGGGGTGTTCAAACACCCAAAACACCCCCTGACTACGGCCTTTTTGAAGGGAACCGTCCCCGATGTTCCTCTGTGTCTACGCCCGCGGTGTATAGACATACCACAGAAACAAGACTGTAAGAATAAAAAGGGTAATTGAGAGACCTGATTAAATTAATCCTATGTGCATATCATTATTATGATAATTTCTGGCACATTGGACTGCAAAAGACCTGGTATTTTGCATTTGAAAAGACAAAAACATTCAAACCAGAGAAGAAAAAGGCCTTAACCCTTTACCAGTTCATTTTTAAATTTTAGGCCTAAGCCCGTTTTCATCGGATATTCACGGGGCAAACGGGTAAAAGATTAAGAAAGAAAGTCAAGACTGAGGAGTCACTTTTATATAACCAAATTCAGTATCCGTGATTTACACTTAGCAATACACTCATGTGCAATCTGTGGGACACCAACACTGTCGGGGTAACATGCCTGATAAAAACGTTCTTGACTCAGCCTTAATGAGCTGAGAAACTATGTTTTTAATATGCCAATCTGTAGTCAAACGGCTATTAGCAGCAGTCACTGGCAAAAGTTGGAAAGGACCTCCCAAGCCTCGTCGAAAGTTGGGGGGGACCATCCCATTAATGGTCTCAAACCTCTCAAAAGTTGGAGGGGACGCGTCCCGTAGGTCCCATAGGGTTGTTGCGCCTATGGGTGCAGTGTCTGATTACACGAGGCAGACAGCCAACCAGACAACCAGACAGACACGCAGACATGCAAAGGGACAAACGAGACCGACAGAGAACTTTGTCTTGCTGGTCACGTTCGACGTCGGCTTCCAAGTCTTATAGGATCGCGTCTGTGTGTCACTATCGCCTCATGACAAGTGGTTGGTTGGTCGGTCGGTCGGTCTGTCGGTTGTCAATGGAGTCTGCTGACAACTGCAGCCTTCAGATGCTGCTGCTGCTGCTGCTGCTGCTGCTGTT
Organism: Lumbricus rubellus; assembly: GCA_945859605.1. Taxonomy (NCBI): domain Eukaryota; kingdom Metazoa; phylum Annelida; class Clitellata; order Crassiclitellata; family Lumbricidae; genus Lumbricus; species Lumbricus rubellus. Next base: position 12,097,627 of record OX243824.1, on the reverse strand, counting down.
CTTCCAACAAAGATGCAAAGACAACGATGGATGAATGAACACATGGCGACTTTTCTTCTGCTTAATACATGCCACGCGTCTCTCTCTTTATATCTCTTTGCTGTCTGTCTGTCTGTCTGTATGTATGTATGTATGTATGTATGTATGTATGTATGTATGTATGTATGTATGTATGTATGTATGTATGTATGTATGTATGTATGTATGTATGTATGTATGTATGTATGTATGTATGTATGTATGTATGTATGTATGTATGTATGTCTGTCTGTCTGTCTGCCTGTATGTATGTCACAGTATCTGTCTGTCTGTCTTTCCGTGTGTAGCCAATCGTCTGTTTCTCTGTCTGTCTATTTATCAGTCTACACACACAATTACTCGCGTACGCACACACACACACACACACACACACACACATAATATATATATAATTATATATATAATTATATATATAATTATATATATTTAATTATATATATAATTATATATATATACAAGCCGACGCACACATACACAAACGCACACATGCAACCACACAAACACATTCGCACGCACTCACACACAGACACACTCGGGCACACGCCCGCAAGCACACACTTAATATGTATCCATTATGTTCCTCGTGTAACAATTCGTCTGTCTGTTTCTCTATTCGTCTGCCTGTGTGTGTGTGTGTGTGTGTGTGTGTGTGTGTGTGTGTGTGTGTGTGTGTGTGTGTGTGTGTGTGTGTGTGTGTGTGTGTGTGTGTGTGTGTGTGTGTGTGTGTGTGTGTGTGTGTGTGTGTGTGTGTGTGTGTGTGTGTGTGTGTGTGTGTGTGTGTCTGTTTATTTATCCATCCATCTGTAACTGTTCGTCTGTCCTCCTCCAGCAGCAGCAGCAGCAACAGCAGCAGCACTGCAGCAGCCTCTGTCTCTTTCCATCTCAGACTATCAAGTGCTTCTATCGATCCTCCTCCTCTGAATCCGTCGTCGTCTTTGCCCTTCCTCCCCCACCTTACCCCACCCACCCCACTCTCTTCCCACACCACCCTCTTCTTCCTCTTCCCTACTTCCTTCCCCCGGGCGGCCCACCAGCCATTGACGCTCCATTACGACGCACCCCCTCCTCCCCCATCACCGCCAGAGGAGAGTCATCCCCCTCCTTCTTCCACCCTCCCCCGAAGAGCGTCAGAGCGTCATGCGCCACGTGACGCGTCAGATGACACGTGTCACGGTCTCCGCCACCGGGAGGAGTCGTCATCAGCGGAGTCAGCGGACGACGGGAAGGGAGGATGTGGAGGGAGGATGGGGAGGAGTGGGGTAAGGGGATGGGGGGAGGGTAAAGATGTCAGTCAGTCATCGACCAACTACAGACAACAGACGTGTCTAGCATCGTTGATGGTCCCACCCCGACACACGCACGCTATATATAATATTGTATAACGGACAGATAGGCCTATATATATATATATATATATATATATATATATATAATCATGTGTGTATATATATATACAATTATATACATATATGTATATGGTCACAGACGTTTAATGGGTGGACAGACGGATGGACGGACGGACGAACGGACAGATATGACAATAATAGTGAATGAAATATTACATTTACAGTATAATTTCTCGCTTCCTAGGATCACTTTGTCTCTGTCTGTGTGTCTGTCCGTCTGTCTGTGTGTCTGTCCGTCCATCCGTCTACCTGTCTGTCTCCAGCTCATCTTTTCTGTTCATGTCTCCTTCTCTGTCTCCTTCAATATCTGTCTTACTCCCACTCCACTTCCTGCACTACTCTGACTGCACCTCATCCCTCATCCTCTTTCCATACGGCACCCTCCCCTCCTTTCATTCCTTCCTCTCAGCACCCTCCGCCCCCTTCCCCCCCCCCTCCGTCGTGACACTTATTATTATATTCCGAGATTCGATTAAACTTTGGCGCCGTGGCATCTGACACCTGTTCCGCTGGAACACGGAACAGGAACAGGAACCGTCTACTACCCTCTGGAACAGGATCTTCCTCCACACCCCATCAGCGCTGCGGGGGGTGGGGGTGATCGAGATAACGCCCCATCAAGCCCAGCGTCGGCCTGGGACAGAGGGTGCGGACTGCAGAGCAGCGGGGGAGGGGTCTGCTCGCTACCCTACTCGAGGGTTAATAGCGACTCTCGAAGCGCCGTTGGGGGAGGTAGGGAGGGGTGGTAATTGCGGGTTCCAGGTGTCACGGCGCGGGAAGGGGTGAGTACTGGAGACTGACGCAGGACATAAGCAAGACAAGGTCACGGGGGGTTGAGAGCGGGAAAGGGAGAGAAATTCGATACTCGGTTGATGTGCTTCAGTTATTAAACTAGGTCATAAATGGAACGCGGAATAAGGGAAAGGGCAGGCAGACAGAGAGGTAGACAGGCGGATAGACAGACATACAGCAGTCAGTCAGTTAGTCAGTCAGTCAGCCAGCTAGCCAGACAGCCAGCCAGTCAGTCAGTCAGTCAGTCAGTCATTCATTCAGTCAGCCAGTCAGCCAGCCAGCCAGTCAGTCAGTCAGTAAGGCAGGCAAGCAGGCAGGCAGGCAGACGAAAGTGAAAAGTCAAGAAGGTAGAGAACTAGGCAGGAAAACAATAGAACTCAGGATAGGCAAACGTGAGGGATACAGTGGCTGGTAATTCAGAGGATGGATGCAAAACTACATAGGTGAATCAATAAAAAAAGGTTGACGTGTTGACAGACACAAGTGACGTACACCCACACACCCACACACCCACACACACCCACACACACATACACAGAAGAACCCGTAGGCAGTCAGTCAGACAGACGTGGGTACTTCAAGACATAACAATAATTATCTCAAGCAGAGGAGGGAGGGAACAATGCGAACGAACACTTCTATGGAAGATGATAATAATAGTCCAATCAGTCCAAGTGTCAGGTGAAGACAAAACGGTTGTCACCATGGTTTACAAATGAATGGTCATGCTGAATGCAGCATATACAGGTATACACGCGCGTATGAGTGTCACTCCGTATGCTTGCATGAGTGCGGGAGTGTGTGTGTGTGCGCGTGCGTTTGTGCTTGGGTGTAAATGTGTGTGTGTGTGTGTGTGTGTACGTCGGTGTGCGTGTAGCTGTGTGCATGCGCATGTGTGTGCGTGTGTGCGTGTGGCTATGTGTGTGTGTGTTTGTGTGTGCGTATAGCTGTCTGCATGTGTGTGTGTGTGCATGTGTGTGTGTGTGCTTGTGTGCGTATAGCTGTGTGCGTGTGCGTAGCTGTGTAACTGTGTGTGCGCATGCGCATGACTTCCTTGTAACATGGCTCGTTATAAACTTTGGAGTCTGATTTCACACGGTCGAGTATATGAATTTCAATTTTCGTTCAGCTTTTGAAGAGCAAACAACTATAAACTGTTACACACGGTCATCGTCATACGACCCCAGTAGGGTCAAAATAATAATATACGAGAATTATCAAAGCGTGACGAACACGATGAATTAATCCATCGAAACGATCAAAACTATATAAACAACGGTCAATTCGGTTTCCGGATATTGTACAAGAAGTGAGATGGAAAGCTGCTTACACTATTCAAGTGTAGGACATTAGCCCCCCCGGACAAAAACTCCCCGGACATAAGCCCCCCGGACAAAAGCCCCGATTTTGCGTAGGACGTTAGCCCCCCGGACAAAAGCCCCCCATGTGCAAATCATATAATAGTACGGTAACTGATGACTTAATTGTCACTGGCATTCACATGCAAACGAAAGTTCTTACTGTCATTTTTAGGTCCTAATTGTGTCAGTAGGCCTACATACTTATATTTGAAATGAACGAATGGAAATCGTATGTAGGGCCTATACAATCTATTTGTTTAGTGTCCTGCAACAAAGGTTTGTTAACATTAGTTAGGCTACGTCTCAGCTTCATAGACTTATTAGCGTCGTTTCAATTCAAAATTAGATTCAATACATTAGAGTAATGAACGACTGGGACTACTTGTTAGTCTCAGTTTTGGCTACAACGATGTTGACGAGCGCATGCGCGATCATGCGACAGTAGGCTACATAGATGGCACTAAGCCGCGTGGTGCGCGGTGGTGTAGTCGGTATGTTCGTTGCCTTGCAGCCGGAGAGCTGCAGGTTCGAATCCACCTGAAGTCGCCGCGTATGAACCTTGGGAAAGTCATTCACTCGCAATAATTTGCTCAGCGCATCGGCGTGAAACTCCGATTCAGTGTCCGCTCTGTAGTCGGAAGCGCCTCTGAATAGAGAGCTTGAAATTGAGGGGGCGCTATAACAAGTGCACATACAGACAAACTAAGCACTTGTGTGTAAATGATTTGATCATAGGTCAACACAATAACGACAGTCTGCAGAATGATGCAATACCTTTCCCACTAAATTCCAGCTTAGTAGCCTATCTTAGTGCATTAGGGATTTTTTTTACATCTGACGCATAAATAATTCCGATAACAAGATACCGCAATAAATAAAATAATGAATAATAATAATAATTATAATAATTATAGTAATTAAACTAATAATGATAATAATAATAAAATGCTGATAATAACCAAGTTCCCAGGTGGTCATTAATTTTGTACATTAATTTTTTTTGCGTGTTTGTTGTCTTACTTCGTTTGCTGTGACTCGTTCCCATTTGACTGATGCTCCGAAGACGTGACGGATAATACTTCAGCTTGATGCTCTGCAGCTGCTGTATCTAGCTGCTGCTGACGCTGACAACCTTTAGTTCCAATCAGTTCTATCTCCACTGTTGTAGTTACTTCACAAGTATCGGCCGTGATGACCACTGTTGCTGCAGCTGATGTTCAGTGTCCGTTGTGTAAGTCCTTCCTCTGCCACAGCATCACCATCTTCTCTTTCTCTTTCGAGTTGACTGTCTTCAGCCATGCGCTCTGTCACTGAAACCAAGCGCCGTAGCTGCCGAGGGGGCGGGGCTTAGAACGGTCTGATTGACAGCTGGCAGGCACTCACTCTAGCGGCAATCAACGTCGCCTGGTCTGTCTATGCTCAATACTGCCGCAGGTGCTAAGCAATAACTTCTGTCAGCCTGTTCTATGGAACGGGACGGGAGAGTGGAAGCGTAGGCGCTTCTGGGTCTCGCCTGCTTTCAAATTAACGATAATTTATGATGGGTTCAATTTCCGGGTAAGGACTGCTGACACAAGTGACATAGTACTGACACCTAACTTCGGCTTCGTCTTTGTCCTTCTCTTCCTTCTCTTCCTCTTTCCAGTCCTTCCTCTGAACTCCTTCGCATTTTCTATGTATCCCTAAGCTTATTTCTGGGTCCTGCAGGCTGCACTCATCTGGTCGTTCTATGGCAGTGACCGAAATTAAGGTAGGCCTATAAGGCCCTATATGCTAAGGGTGCTGCAGAACCCGGGCCCGCAGTTTTATAGGGCCCGCAATTTTGAGAGCCGAAATTTTCGGAAATGACGAAATTTCTTAGCAAGATTGCTGCAACATTAAGACATTCGATGTCCTTCAAAATTGCTCCCACACATCAGATTAACTAGAAATAGGTCTTTATGGATTGGCTGAAATCGCAGGAACTTATTATTATTGTAGCATTTTATCTTTGGGAAATTATGACCTTTCAACAGTGATAGCTACGCCTAGTGACGTTGAATTTATTTTAGAAAATGGGCTACTCGAAAAATGGAAAGCAGGAAATTAAGAACAGGCTATGTGAATTTTTAATACAGGTTTCTAAATCGGAATTTATCAGCTTCATTTTGCACATCGCTAATATAGCCTAATTAGTGCGTTAGTGCGAAGAAATTTGTTAAAACCCAAAAAGGCTATTAGTTTTAAAAATTTCATTTTCCCTATGGCCACACGTCCACGTCTAGTTGTTTACGAATGCGATGTTATCGGCTATGACTGGGTGAAATTTATGAGCGCTTGGTGCAGCTTCTTTGTAGGTTTTGTCTCGCAATGGACTGTTGACGAATAGGTTCTGTGTAAACGGATATTATCGCGTCACATTAAGATTTATTCTATTCTATTCTATTCGTACATCGTCTCTCACAGCAGGCCCTTACAGCTTATTCAGACTTCAGAGGTGTTCCCAGTGCGAAAAGGAAGTCTTAATCAGTGGCGGCGCCGAGGGGGGGGTGCTAGGAGGGCTAAACCTATATGGCGCTTAGCCCCCCTCCCCCAATGCGAAGAATGTCTACAACCATGGGTAGCCTACATAACGTATACTGACCTGGCAAAGAGCAAAGTCGGGAAAAACAAAGCCCAAAGCCATTGGACGACTAAAAAAGTCGTCGTATTGTTTGACGGTGAAATTGGATTATTTTCGTGAGTCTTCAAAAGTAGCATTAGCACGAACGCTGCACGACCCTACGAGACAATATCAATGGCACTCAAGATTTAGCCTACAACTACATGTAACCGCGTCGTAATCGTAATTTCAAGATTTATACAGCGCCCACATAAGCGGAGTCACGGGAATTAGCTTATTTAGCCTAAAGGCGCTCTTAATCGAGACGAAATTGATATAGGCAGAGGGTCAAGATCTCGAGAGTCAGACAGACGGACGGACGGACGGCTAGGGTGAGTGATGTTCACTTGTTCAGAGTTGAAGTGCCGAGTGAGGTGCAGGAGGAGAAGAGAAAGAATGAGGATAGAATTTGTGAAAAGCCAAGTTTTCAGTTTTAATTGAAAGACCAGCGGAGAGATTTTAAGAGGTGAGGAGGCTTGGGTGAGTTCATTGGGGAACGGACATTATCCCCCCTGGACATTATCCCCCGGACATTATCCCCCCCGGACATTATCCCCCCGGACATCTTCCCCCCCCCCCCCCGATTTTTCGTAGGACATTATCCCCCCGGACAAAATCCCCCTTCATCTACAAATCCTAGAATAGTGCCATACATACATACGAACATACATACATACATACATACATACATACATACATACATACATACATACATACATACATACATACATACATACATACATACATACATACATACATACATACATACGAACATACATACATACGAACATACATACATACATACATACATACATACATACATACATACATACATACATACATACATACATACATACATACATACATACATACATACATACATACATACATACATACATACATACATACATACATACATACATACATACATACATACATACATACATACATACATACATACATACATACATACATACATACATACATACATACATACATACATACATACATACATACATACATACATACATACAATCATACATACATACATACAATCATACATACATACATAGTTACATATATACATACATACATACATACATACATACATACATACATACATACATACATACATACATACATACATACATACATACATACATGCATGCATGCATTCATGCATGCATGCATGCATGCATGCATACATACATACATACATACATACATACATACATACATACATACATACATACATACATACATACATACATACATACATACATACATGTACATACATGTACATACAAACATACAAACATACAAACAATTTATGCATGTATATATACATACATGCATAGATTGTTTGTATGTATGTATATGTACATGTACATGTATGTATGTATGTATGTTTGTATGTATGTATGTAGGGATCATTTTTAGGTAATGACATAATAGACTGGGGGGATAATGTCCTACCCCGGGGGGAATATGTCCGGGGGGGATAATGTCCGGAGGGGATAATGTCCTACACCCGAGTTCATTCTGTGAATCAGATATTTGTCTCAAAACTGGGGAGAAACTCGAACCCTTGACCGTAACTTTGTGTATCGTCACTGCAAAAGACTCTCCTCAGAGGTGCACGCTCCGGACCTGACATAACCATGCCACGATCAAAAAAATGTGTTTCTAACGCCTGATGAATTAAGAGCAGCAAAGAATGACCAAAAAGAAAAAGTTCATTAAGGATTTTGCTATATAGTTAACCTATTCCAGAAAGACGGACCTACCACGAAGAGGCTGTTATGGAGCAGTGTGGTAGTTCTAGACAACCCGATCGTCTTGTGTGGCAAAGCGAAGGAATTATCTATGACCTGGTATGGATAACACCGGCACACAAATTAAGCTCCCTTAAAAGATAAGCTGGCTCTAAGTCTGCAAGACAATTGCGGTAAAAAAGCATTGGAATCTTAAATTCATTAACAGCCATTGCATATGCAGTTTCTGTCCTATAAAGTTAGATATAATGCCCGAACTTTGGTATTCCGTCTACATGCCATGCATCTATCACGCGAGCCGCAGACTGGAACTGATTAATGCGCAACATCGAGTTAAGCCCACTTAGATAGCACTGACATCAGGGCTTTTTAGTGAGCAGTTGCACACAAAATGTGCAGTTCTAAATGGACCTGTGCAGTTGTAGAAGCACTTCTGTGCAGTTAAAACTAGTAAAAAAGGTCATTGTTCTGCGAGTCGGATTAATTTAACAAATTAACATGGAGCATATGGAAGGCAAAGTAGGGGTTTGTGCAGTTCTAAAAATTCCTTTAAAACAGCCCTGCAGAGAGTCTGACATCAGTGACATAGTCAGTTCTGGCACATGTGAATGCATACATCAGGGTCGTATTGAGGCTTTTACCCCTATATATACATCGACCAGTATGTAGGCTAACTCTGCTTAATATGGACTAAAAAAACTGACTCTAACCATGTTTGACAGAAATTCAACGTTAAATAAACGTTGCAATCTCTCTGGGGTTCAGTTGTTCAGCGAGCGACATAATTATATAGGCCTATACCGGGCGAACCGCACGTAGACCTATATATAGACTAGCCGTATATAGAACTATACATGGTAGATGCAGTACATGCATGATGCATGCATGCGACTTACATTCCTCACGTAGGCCTATAGTTCTAGCCTACGTGCTCTCCATTTTGTAGGCTGAACGCTCGGAGACGCACGTAGATTTTTTGCAGGAGGGATAAGACACACTATTATGGTCTCCATTGATCTTTTTAGCAAGTGCTTGAAAATGCAATTATAGGCTGATTAAAACGCGAAATAAAGAACATGGGTAAACGGCCTACATTTCTCATAGAGTTTTCTGACCGGTAATTTCTCAATTTCACCGTGTGCACTATTGGTGCCTTAGTGCGAACACATTTGTTTATGAAAACTTAATGGTTACAAAATAAATGTAAATTTTCCAGAGGTGAGTGCTCTCTTGTCAGTATGTGCGCATTGTGCGGGTACCGAATGACGTATAGGACTTCCCCAAGGCCCAAACCATTGACTACACTTTGGCAGCTCCCCCATCCCACCCCTCCCCTCCCCCATCTCCTCCCCTTCCCTCCCCCTCCGCCTTATACATGCGGCTAACATCTACATTTGCAGGTTCTAATAATCTAATTGGCGTCGTAGAGTTTGAACGTAGGCCTGCCTGTAGTGTTCACTGTGTTGTCTGTATAGGCCTACGCATTTAACAATGGGCTGCTGCAGCAGACGAAGCACAGATCGACGACGTCTTCCTCTTCAGCCACCATGCAACTCGAGCATCTTCATCTCCAGTGCACGGTGCATCGCATAAGACGTACAAGTGTCAGAAGAACACCTTGACCACCTGCTGTGAATGAGCAGCTTAAGCTTCAGGGCAGCGCTTTGATGTACGACAAAGACTTAGCGAAGACAAACATTCCCAAGACAACTTAAGCTGAATTCGTCCATCACAAAAAAACCAATTGGCACTATAAGAGGTAGCCTAAATAAAATCCGCACACCAATTACTCGCGCTCAGTTGGGGGAGGTGGGGGTAAGAGCGTCTACTTGACCTACTTGACCAGTTAACCGGATTGTGACGAGCAGGCCTCAAATGGTTGCTGTGCAGCTGCGAAAAATTATTCGTTTCTAATCTAAGACACCCCGTAATTAGGCCTACCTACAAAACATTCTAAAACAGGCAGCTATAGGCCTAGGTAGGCTATTGGAATGATAGGCCTACTTAAAATGAAAGCAATATTATATGCCGCGTCACAAAAGTCCGGACTGCTCAAGAGAGTCAAGAGTGCGGCATGATTCACCGCCAGGGGTAAGATCAATGAACGAGCGGAATAAATGAATATATAAGGCAAGACTCAGTCTCAAGCCTGCAGATGTCAATTTAGGTCTGCAAACTGAAAACTGGAGCACGTAGGCCTAGTATAGGCTAGCCTAATGACTAGCATAACATAGGCTAGCCTTGATTCCATTGTAAATATGATTCCTTATCACGCTTCCTTCCTCATCCTTAGACGGTTTTATCTGAAATTTTAGCGTTTAGGCCTACTATCGGTGGAGGTAACCTGTCAACCGGATTGTTGAATAGGCTAAACGAAAACTATTATTATCACGGGGATTCACGGCGTTTCAAGTTCCCCCTTCTTGTCAATTCTAGGTAAATGACGTTGTTATGAGGCAAGGCGACCACACCTTTTAAAACAACAGACAATTAATCGCAAAAGATTCTACACCGTAATTGACCAAAGGCCATCTAATAACCACTGTCTATAACTATAAACCAGTATTTAACTTATGCAGGTGTCGTTGCAACTTTGAATTTTTTTCTTGCGTCTAAGATGAATGACATCCTACGTTTTAAACAATTGAATTGCGAGAGACAAACCATCGAAAGCTCGACGTCGTAAACGCTAGCAGGCAGTCACCGGGCGGCGCCCTGCAACAAGTGTGCGAATTTTGCAATAACATGTACATACGGTGATACAAGTTCTTCTGTACACCTTGAAAATAAGTCATAAAATTACAGCAGCGGAAGTTAGTTTTTTCTGTTTACATGTCGAAAATGGGTCTTTTCGGACAATCAAAAAAGGCAGACCCTAAAGAACTGGTAATGTGTAAAATTCTTCGACCTGTGCTCCGTTTCGATTGTAATCACAAAGTCACCTTTCAATTTGCGCGACTATAATCGGTTGTAAACTCATTTTATCGCTCAAATTAAATGTAAACAGTAGCGTACTATAAATATTGGAACCCGTGCGTAATTATTGTTGATTGGTATTATTGTCAACAAATTGTCAATAATATTAGTATCGTCTCGGTTCACTTGTCTTAACTAAGAGCTGTGATTTCGTTAAACCTATTATTGATGTTATTATTACAAAATTTGAAGCGCGCACTGTCACTCAGAAATGTAACTAGGATGCAATACGGGGCTAGGGTTAGGCAGTCGCCAGACGAAGAGCTGTTACATACATGCAGATTCTTGATAGTCAACGAGAATTAGTGGTTTTAAAAATTTCTTAAAAGAAGGGAAATACTTTTAAACTTCACACAAAGATTGTCGTTAGGTTTCTTTCCTTGACCCCAGTAACATGGAATTAACGAGACAGTGCTATATCGAGTCTTCAACCAAAAGAACCACTGCAAAATTGCAGATTATGTGGTTTGAAAGCACAGAAATATCTCTAAGGCACGAAAACTTAGCTACAGTACCGGTAGTTAACTAATGTTTAACTTAACCACTTGACGTGAGCTTGTATGGACCTGCCCTGCTTGAATTCATGGTAAATAAAAATTTTATTTTTGCACCACATCTTGATATGTCTATTTTGATATGTGCAGTATGTGCAGTACATCACTGCTTTTTCAGAGCGAAAGTTTTCAGTATCATGTCTAACATCAGAGACTCACTTTCATAGAACTTTGGAATAGCTCATGAATAAGCTGGTGCCCTGCGCTTGACTTTCGAGTGGCGCTTTAGAAATTTTGAGATTACGATTGCATTAAATTGTGTATTCGTGATTAAACATCTTGATACTTTCAGGTTAGAGAATGGCAGTCAAAACTAAGGAAAGAAAGCAGACAGTTGGACAGACAGATACTTGGTGATTTGAAATATCTTCTCGTGACTTTTAGTGTAATAAATATCAATTGAATTGTAGCTGTCAATATCACACAAGTTTCTAGTGCTCCAGGAATGTCAGATTATAATTTCTTATAGACCCTGCCTTTTCATATGATTCATTTGAATTCATCTTGTCTTTTTATATGTTTTGGTCTAATGTCATACACGGTATGCATAACTGATGTTGTGAATTATGCAAGGCAGTAGATGTAAAATATAGCTTCAGCGTTCCATTTGGAGTGCAGGGAGGCACTTTTTTATACTCTTGGACCTTCATCTGCAATGGACTTATCCCATTAACTTCATTTGGTGCTTAGTCATATATTTTTGCAAGATAGATATTTTTGCAAGATGGACAGAACACAATGATCATTTATAAAAGTTTTTAGCAGGAGCTTGAAAAATGCAAAGTATGGAATGAGGAACGTGGGTATTTTTTATAGACTTTTCTATTTCAATTTCTCGGCTTCACTTTGTGTATCATAGGTGCTTTAGTGCAATGAAATTTGTTAGAAGCCAGAGTGGTAGTTAAAAAAGATGTAAATTTTCCAGGGGGCAAGTGCCCTATATGCGGGTGCCCATGGACCTGTGACATTTTGCAAGTCTGCGTGAACGTCTTGTCCAAGTCATTACATGGTGTACACATGGCATGTTTGAACCTGCATTATTTCAAATTCATTGCAGGGGTTCTGCTAATAAGACCACTGCAATTGTAACAACACATGCATATATAATCACCATTATAATGTTTGATGCAAAAATCTCAGTGACACATATACATTGCATAATTATGTCTACTGTACATGTATGTGTGTTATATATATATGTGTTTCTTCTAGGAATTCAACGTGAAGAGGATAAGATAAAGCGGTCGATGAAAGATGCGGCAAAGAAGGGCGACAAGGATGTCTGTCGTATTTTGGCGAAAGAAGTGATTCGATCTCGAAAAGCAATCAGCAAGATTCATTCGGCGAAAGCACAGATCAAATCGGTGGAATACAGCATGAATCAACAACTTGGTGAGATTAATTTAACGAAGTCATTTATTGTATTGTATTGTATTTATAAAGCGCCTCTAGTAGGGTGAACTGTTCAGAGGCGCTCCCAGTCATAGGTGCAATCACGTCCTAAAAGTTGGGGGGGGCATAATGAATCACGTCCTAAAAGTTGGGGGGAACCATAATAATAATGTTAGGGGACCACTCAAAAGTTGGGGGAAGCGTCCCGTGGGTCCCATAGGGTGGTTGCGCCTATGCTCCCAGTGCGCAAAACCTCGCGAGAAGAAACAGGTTTTGAAAAGAGACAGAGCAAAGAATTAAATCTCAGTTCAGCTAAGATCAATTTCAACATAATTTTCATTTACCCGAAGCATGCCTTTTCACTGTCTCAAAATAAATTTCTTTTGTCTGGGTCTTTTACACTTAGAGCCAAGGCCGTATTTAGGGGGGTGTTTTGGGTGTTTGAACACCCCCCGAAATGGAAAATGCAGAAAAAAATCTATTGCATTTTCAATTTCGTGATGCAAAAAATCAAGAAAAAGTAATGAAAACACCCCCCGAAATGAAGTAAAGAAATTTGACGGCGAAAATATTTAACAGATTTTGACCGGATGACTAAAAAAAAAAAGGTCATCACAAATTTAATTTTGGCGGCGAAAATGGAAAATATTTAACAGATTTCGACCGGATGACTAAAAAAAAGGTCATCACAAATTTTGGTGGCGAAAAGGAAAAATATTTTTTTATTTGGCCGCCACTGAAAACACCCCCCGAAATAAAATCCTGGCTACGGCCTTGCTTAGAGCACCTATGATTTATAAATTTTCAGATACAATACAATATGTACCGGTATCTTTTTTTCGTAAAAGAGTGTTTTGTTGCACATTTCTGTGATTATGTATTCTTCAAGTTGTTTAAATGGTAAAGGGATTCAACTCTGTCATTCTCGTATAGTTTCTTTGCTACAATTTGCAAGTATGTTAGAATTACGTAAACCTGGAATGATGTTAATTAAGTATAGACTTTCTGATGCTCTGATTTGCTTTCAGCCACTCTTCGCTTGTCTGGGTCACTGCAGAAGAGTGCAGAGGTCATGAAAAGCATGCAGGACCTCGTTAAAGTTTCCGATGTTGCGGCCTCAATGAGAGATCTATCGAAAGAAATGATGAAGGTACCAAGTCTTTGTTTAAATTACATGTTTGTTGGATTTCTAAAGAGTATTATCAATCCGGTTAGATGGGTCATAGAGGCAGTCACAGGTATGAAGTGTTAGCAACTTCATTTTCTTAGCCTCAGCATATGAGGGTGGATGGCCAGTCCTCTCCCTCACTGTCTAGTCAGTGTACTCATTGTTAGTGAGTTAACTAGGGGCACAAGTGGAACCAGTAGCTGGACTTTTTAAATGAAGTCATGCACATGTTGAAAGAAATTTGAACCTCTGATTGAAAGTTTGGCATAACCTACTTACAAGACACAACACGAAGTGATGACCTGATGCAATAGCTGCTCGACTTTTGTATCATCCTATCTGGCTTTTTCAAATAATTTTTATTCTGTTACTGTTGTGTTGTAAAATTCAAAAAATTTTAAAGTATACTTTGGGGGCTGTAGAAAACAAACTTGCACCTCTATGCTCGTTGATTTTACACTGAAAAAAGTTTAAAAACCACAGTTATATTAAACTAAGTATCATTCATTTTGGACTCAGAATAAAGCAATATTTTTAGTGTGTGTGTGTGTTTCTGTAAAGGCTGGTCTGATTGAAGAAATGGTTGATGATGTCTTCGAAAGCATGGACGACCAGGAGGAACTGGAGGAAGAAGCTCAGGAAGAAGTGGACAAAGTTCTTTGGGAATTGACCGCAGGTTTGTTTAGCACTATTTCAATGAGAAGGGTCTTGCAGCAGATCATTCATATCAAATTTAATTCATTGGAATCGATTCAGTAGAGAATACATTCGAAATGCGTATTTTTTAATTACAAGTATTACATATGGCAAGCAAGACCTTTACCAGACAAAGTCAGTTAGGCTAGAGAATGATGTAGCAGCAATGTGAATGACCCATGAGGAGAAGAAGCTCAAAGTCTTTAATATCTAGTTATCCTCATTATATACACTGTGTCCCAATAAATCGGGCACCCTTTTTATAATGTGAATAAAACTGGTAAATATTCATCGATTATCAAAATTTTAAAACAGACTTGATCATGAGATAATTATCTACAAATTGGTAATTTATGAACGGCCCTAACTAAAAAATTACGTCATAATGACGTCGTTAATTTACATATTGAAGCCAAATGTCAACAAAAATCGTTAGAATATGGCGTTAACATTTGAATTCTCTGATGCAAATGACGTAATTGTGACGTCAATATTCATGCCAAAAACTTCATATTTGAATCAGTGTAAGATAATTATCTCAGGATAAAAACAGTTTTAAAATTTTGAAAATCGATCAATATTTGCCTGTTTTATTCACATTATAAAAAGGGTGCCCGATTTATTGGGACACAGTGTAGTTAGACTGATTGAGGAAGCAAAAAATCGACACTGCAGCTTATAAATTCTGACTGATTGTTTTGACGAGTTTCCATCTTTCCATTTGCCCATATTTTCTTCTTTTTTATAGCAATTTCGATATTTTCTACAGCTGATCGCAAATACATCTCCAGCTTATTGGCTGATTATGAGAGATTCATTGACTATTGTTTTGTTGTAGGTCAAATCGGTCGAGCACCGGATGCGGTAAGCGATTCGTTGCCAGTGCCGCCATCAAAACAAAAGGCGGCTGCTGCTGCTGCTGACAGCGACTCGGACGAAGAGGATGTAAGCAAGATGCAAGAACGTCTGGAAGCCTTAAGGAGTTAACCACTCTCCGTAGAACAACATGACCTTCAGACTTGAGCTAGAGACAGTCTCAATACGGACAAATTTATGCTTCTGTGTAATTTATTTTTGCCTGGTTACGACCTTTGAATATGTAGATATGTCTGGCGACAATGTTTGACGACAAAACTGTTTTTAATTTTTTCTTTCTTTTCTCGACTGTTTCCCTCTTTTCATCTACGTTAGGTAGGTAGGAAACTCTTAGCTGGTTTGGAATAATGAAGAGTTTACGATATTGTGATTTGTGTGTCAGATTTACTCTAGAGAATTTCTTTTTTCGGCATTGTTATTAGGACTGTGTCAAAAAGGTGGTTATCAATTTTCGGCCGAATTCTAATAATTATTTGGAACAACTATTTGGCTGAATGCGAATAGGGTATTAACATTAAAAATTTCAAATGTAAGCAAAGTTTGGTTTAGTAAATTTAATACATAATTGAAAGTAAAAAGTTAACTACATTTTTTCTGATGGATACTGTGACCGACCTAGTTAGGGTTACGCCTTTGATCTGATATGGCTGACTGTGCCAAAGGGTGTGGGCATTCAAGCCCAATTCTGGCTTAAATTTATTATTATTAGTATATAATATATTATGTGATTATTAATTAGTTCGTGCCCAGTACAGGCTGATTGCCTGCTTACGTGGAATTTGACACATGTGAACTAGGCATCTCGGGCAATTTGCTTGAGACTTTCATGGTAACTGTTAGTCTGTCTTTGGAGCTTAAATTTCTAGTTGCGAAAACAGGGTCGATTCTGTGAAATACTTGATTTAGCATTATTGTTGGGCATGTTGCTTTTAGGTGCGTTCTTGGTACATATTTTTGCTCCTAACTTCTTTGGGAGCGTTGATAACTATGCTTGTAACTGAGCTTAATCTCTTTTAGTTTCCTTTTTGAAATTTTCAATGCATTTACCTTACGAAACCTAATTATCTGTCTTTCTCTGCCATCACGGAGCTGTACAAATAACTATCATTCAGTGTGAGACAGTTACAAGTGTATGCATTAAAGTGTGGTATAAAGTTGCATTTGCTGTTGAATTTGCAAGTAAATGATTATAATTATAAAGTATTTGCTGCAAATAATTTGACTGTGAGCTGATTTTCTGAACAGATCATTTAAGAGAGGGTACATCTAAATTTGCCTTAGCCTAAGAGTGGATATAATTGTTGACAATAGTAAATGGATAAATAATTGAATTGAATATACAGGAATGTTTTGTTTGTATGTGCACTTGTTATATCGTCCCTTCAAGCTCACTACTCAGAGGCGTTCCCGCATACAGTGCAGACACTGCATCAGAGTTTCACGCTGAAGCGCTAAGCAATTGCAAGTGAAGGACTTGCCCAAGGTCGCTACACGGTGACTTGAGGTGGATTCGAATTTGCAACCCTCCGGCCGCAAGGCATCGAGCATACCGATCACACCTCCGTGCCCCACAGATGTGTGCGTGCACGAGCGTTACTGAACATCTATAGCACTCTGTGTATTTCTGAAAAATGTTCATCAATAGTCTGCTAATGTTAAGAGTTCAATAATTTGATCTAATTAGTCCATCAGCCTGGTTAATCATAATGCCAAATTTTCCAAGGTATTTGAGAGATGCTTTAAGAGAAATCGCAATAAGTCTGTTGAAGAAGAAGCATTGATTTCCACTAATCCACTATTTTTCTAGCACCTCGATAATCAATGTTTGTTGCTACGCCAAACAATCTACTCGTTCTTCCTTTATCGAATCAATCAAGATTTCACTGCAGACGGTAGATTCTAGGTAGGCCTATACATGGGCATTTCATTTACTTCGGGATGACGAAATTTGTCTCGATTGGCCGATAAAAGCAGAAATCGAATATTCCTCGACTATTAGCTTTTGTGGACGCGAAATAATGTGAAGTTTGCAATTGCATCAGTCGTTGAATTGGAGCAACAGGCTGTTTTGAGTTTTTACTTACTTACGCCATCAGGAATTACATTTTATATTTACACTCTTTGGTGTTATAATTCACGTGACTCATCTGGTCACCTGGTGCCGTCAGCTTCTGGAGCTCTGGCGAAAGCCTTGGTGTATTCTCTCCAACGTCTCCTCTCTCTAGTCGCCTCTCTTAGTTCCTCCAGTCTCATGCCAGACTTTTCCTGTACCTCATCCAACCATTTCTTCCTAGGTCTTCCGCATCTTCTCCTTCCCTCACCGCATGCCGTCATCAGCTCCTTTTCCAGACCGTTAGATCTCATCACATAGCCAAAGTAGCTCAATTTTCTCCAAGTTGCTGTTTGCTGCAGTGTCTCCTCCCTCTCTATTCCAAGCTCCTCGCGCACCGAATCGTTAGTTCTCTTCTCCGTCCATGAAATCCTTAGCATCTTTCTCCAAATCCACATCTCACACGCGTTGATTTTCTTTTCCATATCCCGTGTCTTTGTCCATGTCTCGCATCCATATAGGACCACTGGGAAGATCAGTGCTCTTACCAGTCTTTTCTTTGTTTCCCTGCTCACGTATTTATCCTTCCAAATCTTTTCCAGACCGTTCATTGTCGTTTTCCCCATTATTACCCTCCTCCTTATTTCCATATCACTTCTTCCCTCCTTCTCTATCATAGATCCCAGGAATGTGAAGCTCGATACTACCTCTATCGTTTCTCCATCCACCTCAAAGTTTTTGTATGTTGCAGTTGTCATAACCTTTGTTTTCTTTACATTGAAGTATAGTCCCGCCATTTCGCTTTCCTTCCTGACTCTTCTTATTAACTCAACTAGGTCGTCCCTCTTACCCGCCAATAATGTCGTATCATCGGCGTACCTCAGATTATTCAGTATTTTCCCCGCTATCCTTACCCCTTCTGTTGCCTCCTCCAATCCAGCCCTCCTCATGATTCTCTCGGCATACAGATTGAACAGGAAAGGGGACAAAATGCACCTCTGCCTCACTCCTTTCCTTATTTTAAATTTCCCTGTGTCACCATATTCAGTTCTTATTACCGCTTCTTGATCCACATAGAGGCCCTTTAGTAGTTTAACCAAATGCTTCGGAATTCCCATCTCAATTAGCGTCCGCCACAGTAGTGTATGGTCTATGCAATCAAACGCCTTGCTGTAGTCTATAAAACACATATGCACCTGTTGCCCGTATTCCCTCTGTCTCTCCATAATCCACCTTATATTGGCGATGTGATCGCGCGTTCCTCGCGCCTTCCTAAATCCCGCTTGATTGGTTGGTAATTCCCTTTCGATTGTCTTCTCCATTCTTTTGTGGATTATTTTGAGAAGTATTTTGCTCGTGTGTGATATCATCGCTATCGTTCGATAATTTCCACACTCTCTCGCGTCTCCTTTCTTGAATATTGGTATGAACACGGACCTTTTCCAGTCCTCCGGCCACTGCCCAGTTCTCCAGATTTGATTGCATAGTTTTGTAATAGTTCTCACCACTGCTTCATCTCCCGCTTTTACCAGTTCTATAGGTATTCCATCATGTCCTGGCGCTTTGTTGTCCTTGAGCTGTTTTATCGCCCACTCCACCGCTACCTCTACCTCCACCTCTACCTCCAATATCTCTGGTTCGTTTTCGACTTTTATTTTCTTCACGTGACTAGTATCGTTTTATAACATCTTTGTAAAATGGAGGTGGATTTCGGACAGAGTGACCAAAATGGACTTAATCTGCAGGTAATATGTCTAATTTGTTGTTAAATTGGGTAGAATTATGATTATATTATTTTAAAATTAGTCATAGGCTACCACTCGATGTAGTAAAAAGTGAAGTTTTGATCTAGTATTCGACCGTCTGTTACAGTGCGCATGAGTGCCGCTGATGTGTTCAATTAGGTACTGATGTTTAGTCTAGCCATTTAGTTTAAAATAGACAAATGGAAATCATGAAGATTGCCTGCTTACGAGTTTAAGATACCGGAAAGAAACAAATTCATGATTTCGTATGTTTTGTAGTCGCTGCAGAGTGGAAGCGAATTGCAACCGGGTACAGTGGGAATAACGAACAGCGCAGGAAGTATTATTACCATGGCAAACAATACAGGTAAAGTGATTTTAAAGGTAGATTAATTAAACAGCGGTTTACAGTTTTGCTGGTTTAAAGTCGTTATATAATATCGCACTATCAAGCGCAAGTATTCTGCCCCAATCTGCGATATTGGCGGCCAAACCGATTTACTTTTTTACCTTATTTTCACTGTATAAAATATTTGAGATTTCCTGTGAAACTTGATTTTATATTTTAATTGTTAAGTTATGAATAAAGCTGACCAAAACTTTAGGCATCACTGCGGAAAATCACCAACCAAATATACATTTTTGGTCATAGATTATTGGTATTTTATAAAGGTTGAAACATATGTTGAGTCATCTATGGGTAGGATTTTAGATTATTGCGATCATTGAATAATATTTGTCAAAACATCCGGATGGAACAGATGCGTTCCATTCTATGTACATGTTTGCATGTTATGTATGTTTGGATTTGTATTATTTTGTAGCAAATAATGTAGCTGTGAATTTATACCTCATGATTGAAGAAAGTGAAGTTAGGATTACAAAGGGTATAATATTAGTAATAATAATAATAATAATAATAATAGTGAAAATAATATGGCATTGTAGCTACAGGGGCGCCTCATAAACCTACATGTATAGTAAATTAAGCGTGTACTTTTTGATAATGCATTGTGAATCAATTTGTGTTTTTGGTGTATTTGCCTATTATGTCTAATTGTCTATGTTAGTAGCTAATTATCATGTTTAAAAACTTTGTTGTATAAAAATTTTGCTATGAAGCCACACAGATAAACTCTTAAGTCATGCAAAATTGTCTGTAACGAAAACAATTGTACAATTAGTATCTGTTGCATCAAATGGTAGATTATCTTGTATCATTTAACACTGTATAAAAATGTATAAAAATGTATTGTATTGTATCTGACCATTTATAAAGCGCTTTCTATATGTGTACATGTTTAGATATGTATTGCTGTCCTTCATGCATGTTGCATCACTTAATACTAGAATCAGTTATAGTTCTGTTGGGCCATTGTCTAAGGCACGAGGCATGTTATTTCTTATTTACTTTCTACCACTTCTTGCTCATTTTCTGCCATGCTAGCCTTCTCTCTTATGCTTTTGGCCTTATCTTGCATTGGCTTTTTCTCTTGTTGGATGCTTTTCATAATTTTTGTCATGCATCTTCTCAAGTCCATTATTTCTTTTGTTGTGCACCTGAAACCTACATGTTGTTGTCAGAATTCTTTCCTATACTTGCTGCAAATTTCTGACTTCGTCTGAGTTTGTCCAAAGTACAGCTTGGCAGTTTGATTCTTTTTGACCTTTTCAGTCTGTTGTGGATTACTGGGTAATCCTGCGTTAAATTCTATGTATATTTTAAATTGATGATGCTATAATTGACCTAAGCATCTGAGCATGGAAGTATTTAGATTGCAAAATAGAATGCTTGGTTCTAGTAGTTGCTGGCTATTTAAATTTTGTGTGTTGTAATTTATAACTTCTATTGCATGAGTGCCCAAGGCATGAGCTGTTAACGTACGCTCAACTTGGTATTTGTTATTGAACTTCTTTAGCACTGGAATCCTCTTGGTAGTTGAATGAATATGCTTTGGAAATGCGAAGGGAATAGTTTTCAGTTACGATACATTAACAAACTAGTCACAAACGTCTCTCAATTGTATTTTGTAGGAAGAAAATGACAGAGGCAATGTTGGACTGATGATTCATTTTCCTGCAATCTTTGCAATGAATTTAATGTTGTTTTCTTTTGCAGAAATGTTGTGGATGCCGTATTTATGCCGTGTATTTCTGTGGTGCTTTCGTATTTTTATGTAAATGAATGATATTTAAATGTTGTCACAGTGTAAAAATTTATTGAGGCTGGCAGTTAGTACATAAGGTGCAGTCCAGCTTTCTATTTAGACAACTTTCTGTGATCCATTCTTCGATTTGGTGATTAATTGGGCAACTAGTGTTGCATTATTGTGCATGAAAAGTGTTTTCTTTAGGCCCATCTGATTGTCATTTTGATTTAGTCGGCCCCGGTCACAACTCTTCCAAGTACACTGGTCACGTAACATTGTAGAACTACTTTTGAACAATTAAAAACCAATGGGCTCTACGATACGGATTTATTTGATCAGGTCTAATGGATCCTTTCTTCATATAATGTTCGCCTTTATTATGCGCACACTCCGGTAGTTTGACAGTAACTGCCAATATTTATTATGACTTAGAACCAATCCAGTTTAGAATTGAAATATTAGAATTCATGAAATTGAAGGTGCTGTGGTATGTTGCAAACAAAAGAAGTACTACTGAAAGTGCAAGCAATATAGGCATTTCAAGGTGTTGTGTACTGTGTGCTTGTACAGCACAGTACAGGTCTATGCTTGGCTTGATCTAACAGCTCAAACTCCTCTGAGTAATGACAAGTTTCAGAAACAAATTGGCAAATAAGTAAAGTTAATTTGAAGCAGAGGTTGCAAAGTCTAGGTCTGTCCATCAATTTATGGTACTTGAAGAAAATGTGATGTGATGTGGGCGTTTTCATGTTACTGGTTACTACTACACTCTAAAGGTCGAGTATATATGCTTGCTGGTACTTGCAGGAACTTCAAAGTTGTGGATCATATAACCTTCGCTGCTATGCAACAATACATTGGTCCTGTGAGTGGCATTAGCCGTGGCTATCAGACGCCTGTCACCAAGCCATGTGTCACGAAACCATGTTCAGTAACTTGTATTATTGTAATATATATCTCTGACCCTCCTGTCTTGCCTCTTGAACACTGCGATGTTACCAAACCGTTGTATTAGAACTCATGTTATCCTCTGCCTTTGTTCCACACAGTTGTTGATTCTAGATTTTGTGTTGTTTCGAATAGTTAAACTAGCGTTGTTCTGTGTATTTTCTACTTTGACTTTCATTTGATTAAAGTTCACCTGAAAATGAGTCACTTAGACACCTTTTTTAAGCAGTCCAGGTATATGTTCAAGTTTATAGTTTTTGAAACGTTGATTTAACTTTATTTGAACCTAAATCTTTACGGGAGAGAGCCTCGGTGATTTTACTACTTTCAGGGCGTAGAGGTGTCCCAGTCCGACTACAAACCGAAGTTTTATTGACCATAGCTTCTTGCCGGGTTCATGCGTGTTGAAGATGGCTCTAATCGTTTCTATGCAGTCGCTTAAAAAGGTTTAAAGATTCACTTTGTTTCGCAAAAAGTGTTATAGGGATGATTCTTGTGAATGGTTGGAGTAATTTTGTGGCAGGGCTTAGATTTTATCCACGAGTCTTTCAAAGTTTGGCATTTTATGCAGTCACTGCTTGGCAGACCATCCGTACTGTGACATGCTGTCCAGATTTCCATGGTTTCCATCTTTGGATCCTGCAAACTGGATTAATTTCGCTGGAATTATATTGTTAATGTATTTGCAAAGTTTTTGCACACATGCTGAGTCCGATAAATTCCAGGCATCTCTTAGAGTGCTTCTCAGACTTTGCTTGGCTAAGTTTATTCTGCTTGCTAATGATAAGTCGTGTGTTATTCTGCATTGACGTTTCAGCTTTTACTTATGCAGGCGAGATGCAGGAGACGAATGCGAGGCAGTTCGGCCCGATACTGGCCGGACCCGGCGCCAAGCGCGAGAAGAAGCCGTACTCGTTGCCGAAGCTGAGTCACTCGCAGAAGGATGCGCTTCAGAGGGCGAGGAAGTACGCGATGGAACAAAGCATCAAGTCGGTGCTGCTGAAACAGACAATTGCTCACCAACAACAGGTTGGTCATTACGAGCTGTGGCTGTGCTGGGAGCGCCTCAGAGTTGAGTTCTTGAAGGGGGCTATGTAAATTTTTGAAACGAATGTATGAATTACTTCTAAGAGTGCTTTCCATTGTCTTACCTGGAAAATTAGTTTTGTTGGTTATAGATTTCAATCTTTATTTTTGGAAATATGGCTTACATTTACTTTGTCGAAAAAGATATTTCCATGTTTTGATAACTTTGTTGAGAGTAAAAGTATTCAACTTTTACCGAAGTGTTGTAACGTTACTTTTACTTCGGTACTGTACAACACTGGCAGTAAACTTGATGCCTTGTGTGTAATGAAACAACATGCAGTTACAGATCAGTTTGCTTCTGGTTACAGACGGTAAAAATAGGTTGACACCTTTTGTAATGTGTTCCAGAAAGACGTTAGGTTGTTGTGTATTTTATAGAATAGGCCTACATATGCATGCATGATTGTAAGTGTTGTGCGTTTATTCTGTAGATTGTGTAGTACATTTTAATTAGCGGTGTTCATTAGTTTATAGGTGTACGTTAATCATAACTAGCAGTGATGCATTATACGAGTATATGTTTGTATTTCAGCAAATGATGAATATGCAGACATCTGTGCAGAGGCAACAGGCTTTGGCTCTGATGTGTAGGTGAGTGATGGATGTGTATGGTTTCTGGTTTTTTATACAACACAATTTAAACGTTAAATTATTCACAATTCCAAAACAGTTTTCTCTGTACATTGGTTAGGCAGCCAATTGGGTGCATGCCATAAACGAGAGTTTAAGTAATTAATGTATTGCTGACATTTTTGGTAATATATTGCTAACAAGTAACTTGGTCAACGTAATCTGTGTTTCTATGACACAGAGCAACGGTGACGGAAGTTGATGGGTCAGATCGTGAACATGGCAATTGATTGATTGATTGATTGACATGGCACTATAAGAAACCAAACACATCCATTACTCAATACACATCAGAGTCAAAGCCTGAATTGCCTCTGTACAGAAGTCTGCATGTTCATCATTTGCTGAAATACATAAAAATATCTACATCACTTCTAGTAGCAAATGATGAATATGCAGACTTCTGTACAGAGGCAACAAGCTTTGGCTCTGATTTGTAGGTGAGTATATGGTTTCCTGTTTTTTTAGTGCAATGTGCACGATCTGATCCATCAACTTCCATCACCATTGCTTTGTGTCATAGAAACTTCCATCACCATTGCTTTGTGTTATAAAAACTTCCATCACCATTGCTTTGTGTCATAGAAACACAGATTACGTTGACCAAGTTACTTGTTAGCAATACAGTACCTAAAATCTTGTTTACGGCATGCGCCCAATTGGCTGCCTAACCAACATTTGTACAGAGAAAACTGTTTTGGAATTGTGAGTACTTAAACGTTTTTGTTTTTTTTTCATAAGAAAAACTTAGTGGTGTTAATTCCAAACCTTGACAAGTTGGGAATTTTGATTAGGTTTATGTCAGGCTGCAGGGAAGCTTGTTTTATTCAAAGTTTCAACTTTTATTTTATCCTTCAAAAGTAGTGATTTCAAATCAGTGTAACAATTAGTGATTGAGAATTTCTGTCAAAGTTGAATTAATCATTTTAGCACATTTTTGAAAGACCTGTAAGTTGTTATACCAATTTGAATGACTGCCTTTGCATAAATCTTCAAATGATAAGAGCTTTAAATGGACTGCATTTTAGAGTTTACGTTGGAACAATCAATTTTGAAATAAGAGAGGACACCATCAAGCAGGCATTTATACCGTTTGGCCCAATAAAGAGCATCAGCTTACCGTACGACTCGATCAGCAAGAAGCACAAAGGCTTTGCTTTCATCGAGTATGACATTCCGGAGGCAGCATCTCTGGCTCTCGAGCAGATGAACGGAGTTATGATCGGGGGATTTAGCATCAAGGTAGGACAGAGTGAATTTCACTGATTGGATTGTGTAGAAGCATTTTCTTTTCTAGAGAGGTTATTGAAACCTGAGCATGCGAGAGGACCAATTTGTCCGCTATTGTTCTTGCTTTTTTATATTGAAATTTCAATATAAATATTTTAAATTTAATATTTTTTTCAGATTGTTCTCGCATTTGCCGTAATCTCTTTTTTTCGTATAGTTCTTGCAGTTACCACAATCTCTTGTTTCTTGAGTGTGCACCTGCTGTAGTTTTTTGAGTTTTTCAGAAAGATGGTTTGTGCATTTACTGATTTACTCTGTATCTCTTGTTAGATTTTTCAGCTGTGGTTATTTAGTGGAACTAATTTCCAAATGTTGGAAGTACTCTGTTGATAATTTTAGCATATTTGTTACCAGGATGATTGTTTTTCTGTAGGTTGGTCGTCCTAGCAACATGCCACAAGCTCAGCCAATCATAGAGAAGTTGCTGGAAGAGTCAAAGCTGTTCAATCGTATCTACGTTGCTTCCATTCACCAGGATCTATCGGAGAACGACATTAGAAGGTGGAATTTGTTCAACATCATGAATTCAACTCAATTGTCAGTAACACAGTAACTGAGCTGAGGCTAGTGTTGACCGGGATTGCAAAGACATTGTAGAGCTGTCTTTACTGAATTTATCGGGTAGGGTTGGTTGTCCAACACTAAGTTGCTTATTTGTCAATTACGAAGCTGAGGCTGACGTCAAGGTTGCAAAGATTGTATGGCTTTCTTTAACATTATTATTATTATGTATTATTATTATTATGTATTATTATTATTTATTATTATTATTATGTATTATTATGTATTATGTATTATTATGTATTATGTATTATTGCTGACATTTTTAGCATGTGTTATGTCAAACAGACACTGTCCGGGAAGAAGCGTTAGATAGATGTCCAGATGCTTGGAAACCATAGTAGAATAGCACGTTTTGAAACTTTTATTGAAAGAGGAAAAGATGGGTAAATGGGATAAACATATTTAGTCATGGTTCATTTCCTTGCAGCAGAAGACATGGAATGCATATGAGAATATATCTGGTTTCGAAGATCTGGTTGCAGTTAGGTTTCTCAGAGCTGTTAGTTTTGGATGTGCTGTATGATTGTCATAATCATATATAGGTACTCTGTAGTTCGTATAGTTATTATACTCGTATTCTCTGATTTTTTCCAGTGTCTTTGAAGCATTTGGAAAGATCCAAACTTGCAAGTTGGCAACAGATCAAATGAGGCCAGGAAAACACAAGTATGTTTATATATATATATATATATATATATATATATATATATATATATATATATATATATATATATATATGCTCAACAGATGCATATATATATTTATATTTAAATACATGTATGTTTATCAGATTATATGCTCAACAGAGGCATTCATACATACTACTGAACTCAAGTTTGCCTATGTAAATTGTTCAACTTTCTATTATTTCATCAAGATTCTTTTATGAAACATTTTAAGCAGTTACATGGAAAATTTATATATAAATTGCAAAGATTCTAGGCTTATGTTGCAAATAAGCATTTGCGGGATTTATATTGGGGCTGGACAAATACCAAGTGAGTGTTTAATTTTTTGAATGTGATGTAAAAGTTTGGTGCAAGATTGGCCAGGATGAGATGGAATGTTGTATAGTGTGTTAACAGTTAAATTGACTTGAATTTATTGAAAGACAGAACTATGTTTAGAAGCTGTTTTCGTAGAAGTAAAAACGTTTACTTGACGTAAGTTAAATGATATATTTGTATGTTTTACTTCTGTGTATAAACTGTATATATTATAGCATATGTGTTTGTTATTGTGTTTTGAGCATTATATATATATATATATTATATATATATTATATTTATATATTATTTAATATATATATACTGACATCCATTTAACAATACATGTGTCCTATCTGCTGCAGCCATGACAGATGCTTTTGATGTTTCTTTTTAACAGAGGCTATGGTTATATTGAATACGACACAGCACAGGGTGCACACGATGCTGTCTCTGCTATGAACCTCTTTGATCTCGGTGGTCAGTATCTACGTGTTGGTAAGGTATGTATCAAAATTTGTATCATTGTATCTTCTGTTGTTTCCTTATTTCTGTTTGCTAACGTTTTGCTATGTTCACGTGTCAATTATTAAATAAAAATATTAATAATAATCTTTTCTTTATTCAATTCATTCCTCAAACACAGGATGATTACATGAAACAATATTAATTAAAATCAGTTTTATCTACTAACAAAACAGACAGCCTGCAATACATTGACACAAATAGCGGCCTACAAAACATGTTATTATATCTATCATACGGGGTCTTGAGAATCGGGCTTGGCTCCACTGATCTCCTTGCCAGTGTTTTATCCAATGTGCCACTGGGCCCATGCATTCACTGTATCATGTAGTTTCAGAACTGATTCAAGTTTAAAGTTTGTGATGCATTTGCATTTTAGACTTTGTGATGAGTTTGAATTGTGTAATTGAAGTTTTTTTTATTGAATGTCTTGGTTGTGCACTGCTACTGATATGGTGTGCCTGGTCTTGATGTTGACTCTTATTGATTGAATGTCTTTGATTGTAGGCTGTTACTGATTGAATGTTTTTGATTGTAGACTCTTACTGATTGAATGTTTTTGATTGTAGACTCTTACTGATTAGATGTTTTTTTAATTGTAGGCTCTTACTGATTAGATGTTTTTTTAATTGTAGACTCTTACTGATTGAATGTCTTTGATTGTAGACTCTTACTGATTGAATGTTTTTGATTGTAGACTCTTACTGATTAGATGTTTTTTTAATTATAGACTCTTACTGATTGAATGTCTTTGATTGTAGGCTGTTACTGATTGAATGTTTTTGATTGTAGACTCTTACTGATTGAATGTCTTTGATTGTAGACTCTTACTGATTGAATGTTTTTGATTGTAGACTCTTACTGATTAGATGTTTTTTTAATTATAGACTCTTACTGATTGAATGTCTTTGATTGTAGGCTGTCACTCCTCCAAACGCAGCACAGGTTCCGACGATGCAGAGCACGCTACCAACTGCTGCCGCCATAGCTGCTGCTGCTGTTACAGCACAGATAACTGCACTAGAAGCTGTTAACAAGGTAACTGCCAAGTACTACAACATGATATCCTACGACTTCATCACTAAAGGGTATAAAATGCTTTATTTTTTATTTCTGTGTCTGTCCTGCGTAGCGACCTTGGGCAAGTTGCTTACCCATCATTGTCTGTGGGGAAGGCAACGGGAAACCACCTCACTCATCTCATCCCCAGGGGCGTAAAGCCAATGAACCTGCCTTCGGGCAGAGAACCATCATCATCTGTCCAAATATAGTGACTTCTGTAGTACCATATTATATTATCAATCAATCAATTGATTAATCGATCAGGCGAGAGACCAGAGTCAGAATTGGAGACCTTAAGCCTTAGTCCTTCCCATGCTGGACTGTCCATCGCCCCCTTCATGCCCCTCCACAGCATATCCCTCCCACGTCAACTCCAGATACCATAGATCTTCTTGTATGATCTCCTTCCAATTCTTTCTTTGTCTTCCTCTCCCATGTTTCCCCTCAAGAATTCAATGTTTCACTGCCTGATCACTCCATCTGTGGCACATCTGTCCCATCCAATTGAGTTGGAGAAGACTGATTGAA
This sequence comes from Lumbricus rubellus, assembly GCA_945859605.1. Lineage (NCBI taxonomy): Eukaryota > Metazoa > Annelida > Clitellata > Crassiclitellata > Lumbricidae > Lumbricus > Lumbricus rubellus. The sequence continues at coordinate 12,068,384 of OX243824.1, read as the reverse complement.
ATCTAATATTAGATCAGATAACAGAGAAGTAGGTTATGGTCTCAATGGCAATTGGATAATTGGCAGAACCTGCAATGAGCTGGTGTTATTGGTTTTTCAGTCGATCGCACCTCCTGGAATCGCCATACCGCAGATTGGTATCACTACAGTCGTACCAACCGTCGTCATGCCAACGCAGCTCGGCATCAACCTCGGTCAATCGCCAACACTGATGCCAATGCAAACACGTAATTTCTTCTACTTTTATATATAATGTAAATCTATTCTAATATGAACATTTGAGTGCTTTTCACAGCAGAGCTATTCAGAAGCGCTCTCAGCGTGACAGGCCTATGAAAAGGAGAACGGTCTTCAAGCAGAGAAAAGATGCGGGTGAATTTCCTAGCAGAATACTGCCACGAATTCCAGAGGGAAGGTCATTCCACATTGAGGGACCCACAATTTAGCAAAAGCCGGATACTGGGTCACTGTGGTTCGTGATCGAGGTACAAATGGATCAAGGCGGTCAGCAGAACGAAGAGGGCGTGAAGATCTTGCAGAAGGAGGCTTTTCTTTATGTTTTGCGTGGATAATTTTTTTACCTAGACTTGTAAGCAAGTTCTTACAGAAAGTCTTTTACCATTCAGAGTATTTTGACGCTCTGTTGATAAACGGCTAGTACTTCCAAAAATTTATTTCAAGATAATTTAACCTGTGTTTTGTCACTCTTATATTTCTTTCACATTTTTTGTCTAGCGGTGCCAGTTGCTTCGTCCAGTCCGTTGATGCTGAGTGGCTCGGTCATGCCAGTTATGCCGCCACCACCATCGCTGCCGGCCACCCTGTTGGCCCCTCTACCGCCAGTTCTTTCCCCAGCTATGCCGCCAGCTGCCATGACAACAGCCATGCCAAATGTTGGCGTACCGTTCCCTATAGTTACAGCAATGTCGACAGGTTGGGTGCCATATAAATTTTCTTGATTATTATCATTGTCTTTAATATTCAAGAAAATGCAATGCAGTCAACAATAAATGGAAACGAGTGATTTTCAGTTGGTAAATGTTGACTCTGAAATTTCTTTAAAAAATTCTTTATATAACTTTCGGAACTGCAGTATGATGTACTTTTGTCAGAAGGTCATTTTCTTCAGCTGACCTTAATTAGCAATCTGTATTTTTGATTGCACTCTACCTCGTGTTGTTTGTTATCTTTGTAATAAACAGTTGTTTGTTTGGTTTCTAATCTATTGTAATTTTAATTGAACATTTATAAAGCGCCGCTCACAGGTTCAGTACCGCTCAATGTTGAATGCTTTTAGTATTTCTATGCTAGTCGTTTTCTACTATGCATTCGCTCAAGGAAACTCTTAATTCGAATGAATTTCTTGTTGATTTAAGCTGTCGGTAGTTATCATCCTGGGTTAGGGTTTGGAAGCAGCCTTCCTCTTGTGACGATGGGTGTACCTCCTCCGCCTACCGGCATTCCTCCCCCAGCTCCAATTGTACCAGGTAAGACGTCTTTATTGTATATGGGACTTGTTTGTTTTTGTTAAACCTTGTTAATGAGTTTGCTGTTTTGGTTCAGATGTCTATCTCCACTGATTGTCGTGATCTTTTTGTCTTTCTGGTAAGCACCGCTAATTGCACGACATTGTGCTTTTGCAACTGTGGAAGATGCCTTGTAGAATGACTCTCCTCTCACCTTGTGGAATACGCCCTCCCCCTCTTGTGCCGTTCTAAGATCCTGGAGTATTTTGCCACTTCCTTTTTTCCTTTGGGGCTCCCTTGCTGGGAGCATCTCTGAATAGTTCACATCTTAAGAGGTGGTTTGCAGATATGCCTCTGTCTTTCTATTTGAGGAGTTTATATAGCGCCCCCGCAAGATAGGTTTTCATAGAAGAAAGTATTGAGTAGTTTATAAAAAGTGTTGTTATGACAGGTCTCATGGAAGGGCAAAAGGCAACATATTCTATCGTCCACACAGAGAGAGAACCACTTGCCTGAAGATCTTTATTCTGTCAGGGCTCCCAAGCTGAGAGCATCTCTGATTAGTCTATGCTGTAAGGGGCAATTTACAAATATCCAGATACAATACATCATGTTTTGCTTCAAAAGAGTCCTCTTAATTCCTTTTGCTCGTACCGCTACCATGAAGAATCGAGCCTTCACTGTGGTTGGCCCGGTGGTCTGGAATTGCTTTTCTTTCGAGCTATGCCTACACTCTGGGACTCTAACAGGATCCTTTCTTACTATGCTTAAAACTGTTATTTTTTTGACGTGCTGGAGTCGGGAGCACCTCTGAATAGTTTTTATTGAAGTGTGCTATATAAATTTCCGAATGGATGAACGAATGAACTATGTGACTGCTGAAACATTTCTTGTTTTTTTAACTTTTTTAAAAATTTCTGTGGTTATTCAGCATTGCTAGTTTGATTGGTTTCTCTACACTTGTTTTGTTCTTCCTGTGTTTACAGTCGAGATTGTTAGGCCAGCTCCTCCTCAGTTGGTCAGCCAACCGGCTCCATATCTATCGCCTCTGCAGCTGTTGCAGCAGCAGCAGCAGGCCTACGTTCCCGAACTGCTGGAACCGTCGCAGACGTTACAGCAGCAGGAAGATATGCAGATCAAGGGCGCCCAGGCGCGACACATGGTGATGCAGAAGCTGATGAGGCCTGAGGAGGTAATCATATTTCGTGGCTTTCTCATCTGTTGATTTGCTTTGTACAAATTTCCATGCTGCATGATTTGATTTATTCCATTCTGAGCTACTTATTTCCAGCTACATTAGTTTCTCTGCGACGTAATTTCTGTCTTTATGTAGAATAATAATAATAATAATAATTTTCGTTTAATCAACAATACGGTTGACAGACCGCAACCGGTTACAGTGTACAATTATGCAATTTAAACAATTCACAAGAATGGAGATTACAGAATACACAAATCTTAACTATACTAACTGAACAGACAGCCTGCAATACACGGCGCTAATAGCAGCCTACAAAGCAAATCCGCCCAATGGGGGCTCGAACTCACTACCTCTCGCACTCTTGGCCAGCGTGTTAACCATTACTCTACTGCCGGTAATCAAAGATATAAACTGTTTGGTGAAGTGCATACCTTTTAACATGTGTTATAGTAGAGAGAGATTAGGTGATGTGAAATTTCTCATTACGTTGTGTTTCAGAGTCACGTGATGGTCCTGAAGAACATGGTCGGTCCGGAGGATGTTGATGAAGACTTGGAGAACGAAGTGACGGACGAGTGCAGTAAATACGGAAAGGTCGAACACGTTATTATTTATCAGGAGAAGCAGAGTGAAGACGAAGACGCTGAAATTATCGTTAAAATATTTGTCCAGTTCTCGTGTCATGAAGGTGAGCTACTGCTGCTATGTTTTGGTGTTGATCTTCGTCAATGTTACCTGTGTTGATCTTCATGAATGTTGCCTGTTTTGGCTCTATTTTTTCTCTCTTGTGATTTGGCAATTGAACAAAATGTTCTTAAAATATGGCAATATAATCTTAGTTTAATTACAAACTGACACCATGGAGTATGATTACAAATTCATAGTTTGAATGGATGATCACAAGTTATTCCAGGAGTCGGAACTTTCGACAGCCATGCAAGGCGTTCATCACGTCCTATTGCTCAGTTTACAAACGCCATCTGCCGATTGGAGGGTTGAGTGAACTTTTGGGAAGGTAGTGGGAAGCGATCCTGCATCTATGCGCTCTTTATTCCAGATTGCGTACCATTACCGAAACTTCTTAAATTGTAACGTTCAAAACTTTACATAGTTGCCTTCTGAATGTGCTAGTTTGTTTAACTCTTTAACAACGAGTGTGCAGTCATATGCGACTGTTAATTGAATGCCGCATGTCGTCAAAGGGTTAAGCATTCTCGCTTTTTACATGCCATTCTGCTTTTCTGTTGTGTTCCCAAAGCTATTAATGTAATTGTATAAGTATCAGTTAATTAATTGCGGTATGGGGTAAAAATAACCTTTTCGAGCACTTATCTTTTTATGCATGGTATGGTCTCTGCATTTATTGATGACTGTCTAATTATCATTTGGATATTTTTGTTAGAAATGAAAAAGGCAACGGCCGGTCTCAACGGACGATTCTTTGCTGGTCGATCAATCCAAGCCGTTTCCTACGATCAGAACCTCTTCGATGCCAACGATCTATCCGCTTAATATATCTATTTAAAATCATCTCCTTTATCAGCATCGGTTCGACAATAGTGATCAGAGACAATAGTCAGATGATCAGAGACAATAGTCAGATGATCACAGACAATAGTGAGATGATTGCAGACAATAGTCAGATGATCACAATGGTGAGATGATCAGAGACAATAAATAGTCAGATGATCGCAGCGAACGAATTTCTACAAAGGGATTTCTAGAAAGGGATTTAAATCGAAACAGTTTCTCGGATCGGACAATTTCTCAGTCTCACGTGCGTTGGTTGGATGCTTGCTTGTACAGAAATAATTAAATTCAAAAGAGATCCTACGTTTTGGTGTTCATCTTTTTGTCCTTTGTCAGTTTCATTATTCAGTGTTTTATGTTTTAACATTTGAAATTACTTTGTTTCATAAGCGTAAGAACAGTTTTTATGAGCATTGTCAAATTCCGAAATCCAGCCCTAATGCTGTTAAGCTCTCATGTCAGCATATATGTAATGTACGCACAGAGGGGTCGCGGGATCTAGACGATTTGCGTACGCTGTACAGATGGATTGGGGGTCCCTCCGCAAAATAAATGTCTAATTATGACTTGAACCGTTAACAAAAAATTCTTTATTCTCTTCCGTCAGTCGAGTGACGATGATGAGGCTCCTACATGACTTCTCCAAATTTCTCTGTTTCTGATGAGATCCTTTGCTCTTGACATGTCAATATACATCTCTTTCAGCCTAAGTTTCAGGTCTTCCTTGACGTTATCCATCCATGTTTTTGGTTGTTTAACAAAAATTTAACAAAAGTAAATAGCAGTCTACAGTAAAATATTTCGTACATGACATTGACTAAATTAGCTTTTAGATTCGGGGCAGGTCAAAGTTTATTATTATGCACACACAGGATAAGGCAAAAAAAATGTATGGGTGCGTACAGGAGGGGTCGAAAACATGCAATACATAGATGGCCCCAACCTGCAATTTCACTGGCTGGGTCAGCTGGGCAAGTGTCATAAGTGTAAGAACAGTTTGTTTGCGATATACTTGATTTATAATTAGTTATTGAGTGTTGTTAATTTTCTTATAATTCATGTTTGCTAATAATAGTGATGATATTACGTATGCAAAATATCGTATTTTCTACAACCCAATACCTCTGCTGCAAGTTGCAACCCGTACATTTGTGGGGACTCCATGTCCATGTACAAATAAGCTTCTGTACTCCTGTCTTTGCAAATAACTGCCACTGGTTTAGTTTTTGTTACTATTTTAATATATGATCAGGAATATTACATCGAGAACAAACTGTTAATAAAATATCTGCTCGTCGGTCATGGACGGCGTTCATGTAGGCACCTATTAGTACATCTTAAGGGTGTCCTGCCACTTATTTAAGATGGCACAGCCTATGAAGGTTAGGGCATGCAGGCACTATAAGTTATTTTTTCTACACTAGGCCTACTATGCCTAGTAATGTTTACTGTTGTAGACCTCGAAGCCACAAAGCAGATTAATTAGAAATGTAAGATGACATCAAGTTTTGAGATCTTCATTCTGCTGAAGTTTCTTGAATGAGTTGACCAGTTTGAATTTTATATCTATTTCTGCTGTGTAATCTAATGATAAGACAACTTTGTGGGGAAGATCATTCCATGCAGTGGGTTCTGCAACATAGGAGGGGCAATCGCAACCACGTGGAGACTATAAACTTTTTTTTATCACATGAATGATGAATGTAACATTTTAGTTACTTATTTGACAATTAAATATATCGATTTAAGTATTCTTGAGTTTTTAATGTTTTGTTTGCCAGACCATTCACTGTGAACAGTACTTGCTCACTGACAATGGTTTGGTACCATTTCTTGGCAAGCCATTCTTACAGTTGGAATAATGAAGAATGTTGCAACACAATGGAAGTTTTCTTATCCAAAAGAACTTTTCTGTACATTCAAGACTTTATTTGCTATAAAAAATATTTGAGACTACTTCTCCATTTGCTTAAAACTAACGATTATGCAGATCATGCAATTTAACACATCAGTGTGTGAAGCATCTAAAAAATTCAAAAACCTCGTCTTGCACCTTAACAATTGTACATCAGTCCTAAGTAGAGATCAACGCAGAATACCAGTGCAGAGTTACATAAACAAAGCAAATGCCATCTGTCCACATTGACTGTACAGTAACAAAATTCCAAGTAGTTCATCAATGTCCCAAGCCTATTTATAGAAACAATGCTCCATATTCATCACAAACACATGTAGGCTAATGTCACATTTGGTCTATATGGTTACACAACCTCAGATAAGTGAACCAACTCCACTTATTCGTGAACAACAAAGGAGCCGTTATATTGGAATTACAGATCGTTTCTAAAACGATCAAGATAAAATTACATAAACTTCAACAAGTCCCTCTGCAGTTTATCAGCTAGCAAGTTCCTTGCGTACAAGCCATGTGGCATTTCGGTACATTTCATAATGTAAGAGATAAGTGAGAGACTGTTAAACAGCAGATGTATGTTCCTTTCAGTTCTCAGAACTTCTATAGCGCACCATTATAATAATGCCCAAGGCAGATCTACGTTACCTCAAAGAACATGCCATGCAAAGAGTTTAACCCTTTACTGCCCGATGGTACAGGATTACCGATATCATTTACTACATTTTAGTCGATAATGGGTTGAAATGCTAAAAAAGTTCAACAAGTATGCACTTTGGCAGTGCCAGTCAAAAAAAGCTTACTACAAGGCTAAAGAATTTACAAGACTACTTTATATTGGCAATCACAGCCTTGCAACGTTACATCACGCCGACGATTACATCCTCAGTGTCTTTCTCCTCGTCAGTGTCATCGACTGCCGCTTGTCGTCGCCAGTCCAAGACTTGCACTTGAGCCTGAAGTGTCGCAAGTCGCTTGCGTGGTCCTTGTGTAGCATCGGTTTGTAGCTTTGCGGCTCGCAATGCTGCAGGTGACTTGCGAAGAAAGCCTTGTAGCCGCCGTCAAGAACGTATATCTCCGGATACTTGAGCTTCGGGTAGATGTGCATGGCGCGGTCACGGTTACGCACGAACCTCATACTACAAAATTACCAATAAGATTCTTATTATGTGCAAAGAAATATAAACAATTATTTTAAAGCATCCATCTTGGTGCCCTGTTTTTCATTATAGCCAATTTCCACTGCTCTTCATTATAGCATCATAGCTCGTGATGATACACAATTCTACAGGATATGCATGTGTACAATAACTGATCATGCTCATCCATGGCATACATTCTGCCCATCAGGCTTCAAGCTACAATCATTGAATGTTCATAAATAGAATAGACCCATTTGCCATACCTATAACTGCATAGTAGGCCTACTGACTTCGTTGATTGACTATTCTAAATGTCACACCTGACTATTCTAAATGTCACATCTGACTATTCTAAAAGTCGCACGCATCAAGGTACAGGCTACACGAGAAATAAGATTGTAGTATTGCAAGGGTACAAATTAAAGATTCTTCTGAACTAATATTAATGCAGTTTGCAAGCAGCGTCTATCTTGCTTTAAACGTGGCAACTTAACTGCATCCGGTGATTAGGCTATGTACCAAAATGTACACATCATCAAAAACTTTTAACACCGTAAAGATTCATAGAAAATAACGATTGATTGTCAATCAATCAATCAATTAATCAATCAATCAATCAATTCATTACTTACAGCTTTGGTGCTCTTTCTGAAGAGAATTCACAGTGAAAGATGAGAATGTTTGATTTGGATGACGATGCTTCTGATGACGATGACTCATGGTTGTGCTGATGAGAGCTGAAGAATTTCGCAAGAATGTCATCTTTTGTGCAGATGTTGAGTGCATTCTGGAGAAAATTAAATTTTAAAAACCCTTAAAAAACACTTTATGAATGCCCAGGTTGCAAGTTTGAAACCTTTAGGCCTATTGTCTCTGAGCATAATAACAAATTCGGCACACGGATTCAGCAAATTTAAAATAGCTCAACAGAAGTAGCCTATAGGCTATCCATTTCCACAGCAAGCACATTCTAAAGTTTAAATGTATGATTATAGCCTAGTCCTACTGAAAGTCCATGGATTTGGATTTTGTTTAAGACTTCACCTGAAGTGAACAATGTTTGATGGAGAAATAAATGAAATTTCTTTTCTGAATATAATAACATGCTCTTTTCCAGTTTACTTGATTGTTATCACAGTTAGATAGAAAATATTTAAATGAATACTGAAAAGTTATATGAAAACTGCAATGACACCAAAACAGAAAGACACCATATATGTAGTAAAGTCACTGCATCAAATACTTAATAGTGCAAGCTCATTTCCTAGTGTTAGTAGTTTCAGCTTGACATTGTGTGATAACAAAGATCATTAGCATCGCCCTCCTCCTTTAGCCATGCTTGGGACTGGCACTGTCAATGAACCGTCGAGGAGTTCCTAGTGTTAGTGAATGACACAGAAGTATTTATTTAAGGGGCAATTAAAGCCCCATGGGCAAATCAAAGAGCTCAATCACAAAGGAAGTGTTAGGTTATATTAGGTTAATATTCACAACCGGGGCAATGAATACTCTGTCCTTAGACCAGAATAGGATATCAGATCCTCTTCATAGTGTGTGGGTCACCCTACCTCCCCCGGAATAGGCTTTAAATAGAAGCCTTTCCAATATCACAGCCCCAATTAACCCACAGTTTACAACTTAATGACCTCTATTGGCTCTGCTTCAGTGAACACATTGTAGGCTCCCATAAATTTGCACCACAGGCAACTTTGCACTTGAGGGAGAGAATATTAAGTAATTCATGGTCTATCATGATGTACAAGTAGAACATGCCCTTCAGCTACACACATACACTGACAGAGAAATAAAGGGTAAGAAAACTAACAATAGTGTAGGCAACTAGAATTGATGGCAAAAATATAAGGCTTAAGCACATGAGTGGTGTAACAAGAATCTCACCAAGACAATCCTTGGACATTTAATCTAAGATCTCCACTGATTCCTGGACCTTACAGGTCCAAGGGGTTTGTCATGGGCCTCATGGCTGTACAATCATTGTAACACTGCAAGGGGCTTTCCAATCTTGGTAAACGGACATTATCCCCCCTGGACACTATCCCCCCCGGACACTATCCCCCCCGGACATTATCCCCCTCGGACATTATCCCCCCGGTTTTTCGTAGGACATTATCCCCCCGGACATTATCCCCCCCTTCATGTACAAATCAGGGTAAGCGTCGTGAGGGTCGGTTAGGGTCAGTGTGAGGGTCGGTTAGGGTCAGTGTAAGCGTCGTGAGGGTCGGTTAGGGTTAGTGTTAGGGTTAGTGTCGTCATTAGATGAATGAACGAATAGGAATCGTATACAGTCAGTAGGCCCACAAAGGTTTGTCAACGTGAAATGAACTTCGTAGACTTATTAGCGTCAATCAGTTTTAGGTAATAGACTGGGGGGATAATGTCCTACTTCGGGGGGGGATAATGTCCGGGGGGGATAGTGTCCGGGGGGGATAGTGTCCGGGGGGGATAATGTCCAGGGGGGATAATGTCCTTCAACCTCCAATCTTATTCTACAAATTAACAAGTCATATTTTCTCCATTCCCTACCATCTCCAAAATTCACTAAATATATGAATTCACTAAATATCAAATTACTTCCTGAAATAAGTCACTGTATCCTTATAGTTCACTAATTTCTCAGAAAATATAATTGGCCGAGAGAATTCAGCTGGACCTAAGGGCATATCCACAAAACAATTTTGTGGAGTTCCATTTAAGGATTCCAATGGAAAACCAATGGTCCCAAATACACAGAAAAGACTTTAAAGAAATTGGAAGTTATTCATAAACGAGGGTCTGAACCCATGACCCCACCTAAATACGCTCATGATAGCCTGGGCCCTTGGTTCGTGAACTCATGACCCCACCTAAATACGCTCATGATAGCCTGGGCCCTTGGTTCGTGAACCCATGACCCCACCTACATACGCTCATGATAGCCTGGGCCCTGGGTTCATGAACTTATGACCCCACCTAAATATGCTCATGATAGCCTGGGCCCTTGGTTCGTGAACTCATAACCCCACCTAAATACGATCATGATAGCCTGGGCCCTTGGTTCGTGAACTTATGACCCCACCTAAATACGCTCATGATAGCCTGGACCCAACAGCAAACACAAGAATAAATATTTTTTTAATTAAAAACTAGAATACCTGGATGTGACCACCGTCAAATTCATACGGATAGCGACAATCAATGATGGAATAGGATCCAATCAAATCAGAATATTCATCATTCAAGATGGCGGCCAGCTGAAAAAAGTTTAAGCATCTTCCTGAATTGCTCACATATAATAATCTTTCTATCTATCTAGGGACATTATATATAGCGCTCCTTAAAGATAACTACTCAGAGGCGCTCCCGACCCAGGTACAGCCAACAAGGAAAGTCTTGAGTAGTTTATAAAAAGAATCCCGCGAAATAATACATGTGAAGAGAAATCATATTTTATAACATAATAAATATTTAAATAATAAAACTGGAGATAAGAATTCCACAATGATTTAAAAGTATGAGCAGATGAAACAGAAAAGTTTTGGGATGAAGGATGAGCCTCAAGTTGTAAGGAACCAAAGTTGTCATGTGAAAACAATAATAATAATAAAAATCTAAAAAATATTCGTTTATTTATTCAAACTGACAAGTAAGCTGATAGATTAAATGATATAGCAGTAACAGGTGATAACACGTTTAACAGTAGTCGAATTGAACTGTATGGCAACCTGCAAGGAGACAATCTGTCCTACTACTCATAGTTACCTAGAATCCTAGACAGTAGAAGGCAGGGCTTGTGGGTATTGAACCCGCTTCCTTCTAATATTTGTGCCAACAATCTCGCCACCTAATATTAATCCTTCAATGTCAATGACACAGTGGTGGGGCTCGGTGGTGTAGTGGTGGCTTTGTTGCCCTGGAGCCGGAAGGTTCGAGGTTCGAATCCACCTCGCCGCGTTAGGACCTTGGGCAAGTCCTTCACTCACAATTGTTCAGCGCTTCGACGTGAAACTCCGATGCAGTGTCCGCTCTGCATTTGGGAGCGCCTCTGAATAGGGAGAGCTTGAAGAGGCGCTATAGCAAGTGCACATACAAACAATGATGAGAATGAGACAATTGACCAAAACAAAGTAGAAAATATTTATCTACCGTATGTGGAGTGATGGACTTGAGATCCGCGTGCTTTCCGATGATCACAGGAAGTGAGTGTGTCCTTGTGAAATCTCCAGTCATTTCCTCCGCATGGGTGCCTTCATGACTCAGCGCTCTATAAATGTGACATTCACTGGATCTTGTTGTGGTCTGAGATGACATTGAAGCCGCCGATACAGCTTCTGAGCAATTCTCATCTATTTTCTCAAAGCATTTCTCATCCAGCTTCCCTTTAGGGTAGGAGGGAGAAACAAACCCAAACCCCACGGCACATGCGTTTAAGGGAATCTGTGCGCTGTATCCATCATCACCATCATTCCGAATATAATCCTGAATAAAAGCTGCTCCAGAGGAACGATGGTGATCTTGATTCTGTCTCACGTATTCAGAATAAAATGGCGAATTAGGCGGAATGTTCTCTTTGGTGTTAGAATCGTAGAAGCTCGAGTAACCCTTCTTCTTTGTGATATGGCGCCTTTTAAACTGTTCTCTGCTACCGAACTTCGTAAATGGTGACACGACATCGCCTAGAACACTGTCCTGATCCGCAATAATTCTCGATGAGTTCCACTTCCTGTTCTTGTCCGCGTTAGTCGATGATGTCTTTGGTCGTTTCATGTGCGGAGAAGTCCATTCGCAGACAAAGGACGACGATGAGTCGTCGACTTCCATTGTGTTTTCTGTTGGAAACCATTTCGAGGCACCTTCGTCGTTGTCGGATAACAAGCTGTCGAGCTCGTCGTTGGAAATGTGCTGCGGAAAGAAGCAGATCGAGCTGAGCATTACATTACAGTGAATGTAATTTGCCAGAGCATTACATTACAGAAAAGGTCTTCTGCAAGAACATTAGATTACAGAGAAGGTCTTTTGCTAGAGCATTACATTACAGAAGGTCTTTTGTCAGAGCATTACATTACAGCAAGCCATTAATTTTGCCACCAGAGCATTGCAATACATACAGTGCAGGTAATTTGCCAGATCATTATATTATGGTGAATATCATTTGCCAGGGAATTACATTACAGTAAAGGTCGTTTACCAGAGCATTATATTATGGCGAATGTCATTTACCAGAACATTACATTACAGTGAAGGTCAATGGCAGAACATTGCATTACATTTGAAAATTCACAAGTGCGCAGTGATTTTAGAGATGCCCTACTTGGATACTTCTTTATGCTACCGTACATATCGACGAATGCATTCAGTCTCTGCCACGCGTGAAGGGCATCTATGCTCAATGGCCTACATAGGCTACTTATTAAGATATTAGTCTAATTAAAATCAGTAGAGCAGTGATGCAAATGACATGTTGCGTTGTTCCACAAAACGACATAAAGTGAGTTGCTACGTAGAAGGAAACAAGCTGGGTAAAATATGTTTTATGTTCAAATAAATTGTAAGAAGGGGAAAGACAACAAGCAACCCTTCAGACCATTTTGAAATTTCCCTCTCTTGGACCAAAACCATTACTCTTTTTCTGTTCTGTTCTGAGCCATCCTCGATCCGAGGGTCGGCCGCATCATGTACAATGTTCCTCCAACGCTTCCTGTCTTCCGTCAGTCTTATCTCTTAACTCTTTTTAGTTTTTGCTAATTAATGAGTAATGACCACAACATAGTAAGTAATCTGGTAAAATCTTCAAAATGGAGTTCCTGCAGTGGCCTGCACGAGTTACATAGGAAATCCTACATTGAATATTTTGCATTCCCATGTTGAATTAGGCTCATTCTTCTATCACTTTGTCTTTTGATTAAACTACAGAGAAGTCGAAAAATTTAATTGCTCCACGCACTGCACTTGGCTAGCCTCTCATAATTATTTTCTTCTGCACTCATCAAGTACTAAATTTATGATTGTCAATTTGTCATGCGATGCAAAATGAACAGTTAGGAAGAATGCAACGGGTCTTTCGTGCATCAGGGCCCATCACTTAACGATCTTTTTCCAGATACAAATGGACTGTCTGTCTTGCCAGCTGACTACAGCAGCAAAATCCCGGTGGTCATAGTGGTCACAACTTTTTATGACAGGAAATCTTTGTCTCTGATACCCTTTGATCCTAGACTTATGAAGTGACCGGTCCTTTCTAATTCACCCACGAAATGGCGATAAAATCACATCAAATAAGGCCAGACAAATATGTAGATCTCGGGTGAGACATTAAAATGCAATTCGTAGCAAACGAGTGCAAATAAACTCATGCGTGTGAGGCTATTCTCTCACAATGAAAAAATTAGCGTGCACTGCATTAAGCCATAAAATGCCTGTTATATGGTACTTGATACGAGCAGTAATGCTCACTCTCACACAATAGCTCAGAAGTGTCTCCACTCGCTACGCAGCTGCGGTTGGTCAAATGTGCCAAACTTATATTTCAGTTAAAAATCTATGCAGAATACATAATGTACCATAGCACACACATTGGCGTACATTACAAAGAACTGCAAACACACACATTAACACGCACGCACACATATACAAATACGCATACGTTCACTCATTCATTCCTTCATTCATTTGGAAATTTATACAGCGCCTTCAAAAAAACTACTCAAGAGGCACTAAAGACTCCAGCACGCCCCAAAATAACAGTTTTAAGTTTATTAAGGAAGGATCCTGGATTCCTGGTAGAGTCCCAGGGGGTAGGCATAGTTCAAAAGTAAGGACATTCCAGACCACTGGGCCAACCACAGAAAAGGTTCAATTCTTCATGGTAGTAGTACGAGCAAAAGGAACTAAGAGGACTCTTTTTACAGCAGAGCGTAGCTGACGACGTACACACACACACACACACAAACTAATACACACACAAACTAATACACAAGCATACAAATACACCAACAAACATACATACATCTACACACAGACACCTACACACACACAGACACCTACACACACACACACACCTACACACAAACACCTACACACCCACACCTACACACACATATACATACACACAGAGAACTACTGAAACTCGTATTCTTACACATGAATCCGTCAACGCAGGTCGCTTCTTCTTTTTTGACTTCTGATCACTAAAGACGAGCTGCTTGCGAGTGGGAGACCTGTCACATCCAGCGACACCGCTGTCTCTCGAGCTTTCATCCGAGTCGCAGTCCGACAGAAACTTTGGCATGGATGGAAACACGTTGCGGCGATTCTCTGTGTCTCGATGCTCCATCTCCATTGACATCATCGGACTAAACTCCATTTTCAACAACTAAACACAAACACGTTCGGAAGGATAGAAGTGCTTAGTATTAACAATTATGATTAGCAAACCACTTTTTAAGTACACTATTATAGTATAGCACATAGATGTAAAAAACGATGAAAATAAAATTTAAAAAACGGTAAAAAAACAACGTTTTTTCAAAAGAATAAAAAAAGGCCAAAAAACGATAAAAAACGGAAACGGAAAATAATTTGACTTTGCTACATCTAAAACCGCATTTTACCCTTGAAAACCTTGATCAGGAACCTACTACACGCAGACTATCTCTTAAATGATGATGTTAGACGATGAAATAATGACTTTAGTTAGCTGAATCCTTGAGAGTTGGCGGAAAACATAAGGAATATCAGAAAAAGTTAAAATTAAGTGAAGTAATAACAGAAAGTAAATGAATAAATAAAGATAAAGAAATAATAAAAAACGATAAAAAACGATGGGAAAAATAAAAAACGACGTTTTTTGGAAGAGAATAAAAAACGGGAAAAACTTTTTTACAACTATGGTATAGCATAGGCCCCTATTCGCTTACAAGTTGGTAAAAACATGATGGACACTGCAATCAGGTCTGTAAAAAAATCTATTAAATTTATCTTAGGGTGATTGTAAAAAATTACATAAATTACATAATGATTTATGTATTTTTACCTATTTTTTATATACTAGGCTTATAACTAACTAGCTGTACCCGGCCACGCGTTGCTGTGGCAGAAAAGACCGTCCTCTGCCTCCAACCCTCCTCCTCCCCTCCCCTCCCCATTCCCTCTCCTCCCCTTTTGGATAATTTCCATAAAATGATGTTCAAATTTAAAGTTGGTATCTGTAAAACACATGTTGCATAAGTTTGATTGACAACCATTATCATCATTAGTACTGTTCAGATGAAACACTGTGCATCGGTATCCTGAGACTTTCCAACCATTAAAAATAATTTAGTTAATTTATCTTTTACTTAATTTACTTTCAGCATCTTCAGTTTTATTCATACTGATTATTGATATAAATGAAACTGAAATATTAGCATAAAATATGTAACTATGTCCATCTTTACATCATAATATTATAAATCAATGTTCTCAGTTTGCTCAATCCGGGATTTTTTCCCAGAAAAAGTACTGAATATTATTTTTTAATTTGGTCAGAACTAGGCATATGAATAAATGCATTCACAAGTAACTTATAAGCTAAGAGTAGACTACTACCACAAGTATAAGCTAAGAGTACTACATCAATCTAATTGTGAATTTATCCGACCAAAGATATGAAAGCCCTTTAGAAGTAGATACCTATACAGAACATAATCCTGAACACATACGAATCCCAATAATGGTGTCAAAGTTCACAGGTCACCGAGTCGGTCATCTAATACGCACACACACACACTCATGCATACACGGACACCCACACACAGGCGTACACCCAAACACACCAAGACTTCCCGTATAGCCTACAGCCGAAAAAGTCACGTAGCCTAAAGACCGCGAAAGCACACAATCTAAACACAGTCCTAGTCAAAGAACCACACGAAACCCATTCACAACAGCAGCAGGCCTAACTGGTGACTGCGGTCAAGATTTTCTGAATCTCAATAAGATTTTGAAATTGAAACCAATCAGTCCAGCTTTGCTACCCCAGACAGCGTGACAAGAGACATGCTGAGCTACGAGCTATAGCCTATAATTTATTCCGGGCTGAAAGGCTCGAGCCCTTCTCTTATCTATGATCGATACGCGCTGGTGACTCGGTCAAATGCGACGCTACATTGCCTGCCAGGGCACTTAACCCCTTTACAAAACGAGAGATAACACAGTGCCAGTCCAAAGCTTGGATAGAGAAGGAGGGCGACACTAATCATCATTGACATGGTAGTGGCGTTAAACAGCAGGTTACCACATACATAATAATCATGGGAGCTTGTATGCCCTGCAGGTACTCCGCCACTGGTTGTACTCTGCCAGTGCCAGTCCCAAGCCTGGATAAAGGAGAAGGGCGACACTAATCGTCATTGATACATGTATGGTAGCATCGTTAAACAGTAACTAAACGTAGCCTACTGCCCCAAATATGTTTGCACGGGAGGGGGGCACACAATGGTCACTGTAAGTTGTTAGCAAAAGCTGGAAAAATGCAAAGCCGGAAATTAAGAACACGGTGTTTTTCATAGAATTTTCTTGGTGTAACTTTGTCAAGTAAGCTTGTTAATTTGGTAGGCCTACATCAATTAATTGCTCCTGGCCTAATATGCCAAGGCGTGCTCTTTCCGTCTCTGCATGAAACATTTTGACAAAATAAAGAAATTGCATTAGCTCACTGCCAAAGTAGCATTTTAGTAGCAATTCAGTGCAAAGAAATTAGTTAAAAATCACAAATTAGTAGTTAAGAATGCGTGTCAATTTTCAATGGGGGGGGGGGAGTTGCAAGTGCCCCTCTAGCAATATTATGTGTGAACGTCCATGCTAAATATTTTAAACTTAAATGGGTGAGAGGCAGCTGAAAGCAGGGTAGCATGATCCAACGGCTAAACTGATACACTCTCACAAGAGCATTCCTTCCCCACCCTTCTAATTTCTATATTGGATACCGAGCACTGTATAGTGTATACGTAGCCTAGCGCTTAGACGAAATTAGTTTCCTTAACAAATTCGATCCCCATCCCGGCAGCCACCCCTGCACTTGCCTTGTAAGGCAGACCGTCTATACACACTACATAGTAGGCTACAACGGCTCAAGCCTCCCCTGTTGTGGCCTGTAGGGACCTTAAGCAATGAGCATACAACTAATACTTCTGTTCCATCGATTGATGCTAATTGGTGATTAGATCTCTAGATCCGCTTAATAAATGCGTATAGTGAATAACAACAATAATAAAACACCAGACAATAGTAAAAGGTGCCAACATGAGACAGCATCCAAATTATACAGATGTCACATTATATCATAAGGGCAATGCAAGCATGATCATGTGAATTAGCAATGTAAACAAACATCAGACATTGTGTTATGCAGTGAACATGCCCGAGCATACACTTACATCAGATAAATGCACAAAACAACAATTATTAAGTAGTTCCTACTACCATACATATCTAGATTCTTCTCTGCCTCAGATTTTCATTACCGTGTGACTCTTATGCAGGGTAAAAATTGCTGGGGATTCTGGGGTTTCAACCCTCCCACTGCTCCCAGTCTTTCTTGTAGCCCCATAGTAAAGTAAGTTTTTCACACCCCAATTCCAAGTGGATCATAGTCCAACCCCCAATTATTTTTCCACAATTCTCATACTACTTTTATGTGAATAGCCCTTAAGCTAACCCCGAGCCAGCCATGCGTATGAAATGTTATTGACTCTGCATATGAATGTGGTTCCAGTCCTCTCCCTCACCGTCTTATCCTCCCTCCAACAAAGTATGGCCAGTGTGCTCATTATAGATGGGCTTTTTAGTGAGCATAGGTGGCTTAGTGAACCAAATGTCTGCTCTGGCAAGGATTAGAACCACTGACCTCTCGATTGAATCCAGCAATCTTGCCTCTACAGTCTACACTATCGAGCGCCTTTGATTGATAGCACCTCTGATTAGCGTGCACTGTGAGAGGTGCTATGTA
Source organism: Lumbricus rubellus (assembly GCA_945859605.1). Lineage (NCBI taxonomy): Eukaryota > Metazoa > Annelida > Clitellata > Crassiclitellata > Lumbricidae > Lumbricus > Lumbricus rubellus. Next base: position 12,050,149 of record OX243824.1, on the reverse strand, counting down.
AATTTATCGATGCAATGCAATACAATACCCTAATAAAAATAAATATAATAATAATAATTATAGTTACAATAACAATGATAATAGTAGCAATAATAATAACAGAAAATAATTATAATAATAAAAATAAATAATGATTATAAAAATAATAAAAAAATATAACTGACATACAGAAATAGTGTAAACAAATACGGTAATCAAACATCCAGGAGAAATTTTAGGAATGACCATTGAGAAACAGATAATCCAGCCACACTGACAAACAAGCAGACATACACACAGTCAGAGGAGTGTATGACAGAAAATTTAATAAGATCCTAGCCTAGATAACGCGACTACTGAGATACGTAATTATCACACAACAACAATTATACGGCAATCCTGTCAACGGCGGTTTTTAATTATTTCACACAGATAATGTAATCCTGTCAACGGCGGTTTTTAATTATTTCACACTCAAAATCAGATATGTTCGCCGATGACTCTACTTTGTGATGTGGTGGTGGTAATGGTGGTGAGTGTGGTGGCGGTGGTAATGGTGGTGGTAATGGTGGTGGTGGTGATGGTGGTGGGTGTGGTGGCGGTGGTAATGGTGGTGGTGGTGGGTGTGGTGGTAATGGTGGTGGTGGGTGTGGTGGTGATGGTGGTGGTGGTGGGTGTGGTGGTAATGGTGGTGGTAGTGGTGGTGGTGGTAATGGTGGTGGGTGTGGTGGTGGTAATGGTGGTGGCGGTACCACCACCATTACCACCACCACCACCATTACCACCACCATTACCACCACCACCACTACCACCACCATTACCACCACACCCACCACCACCATTACCACCACCATTACCACCACCACCACCACCACCACCACCACCACCACACCCACCACCACCACCATCACCACCACACCCACCACCACCACACCCACCACCACCACCATTACCACCGCCACCACACCCACCACCATCACCACCACCACCATTACCACCACCATTACCACCGCCACCACACTCACCACCATTACCACCACCACATCACAAAGTAGAGTCATCGGCGAACATATCTGATTTTGAGTGTGAAATAATTAAAAACCGCCGATGACGGTGTCAAATAATCTGAATTTCAGTGTGAAATAATTAAAAACCGCCGTTGACAGGATTGCCAATTATACAAGCGATGATTTGACTGATGATGTCAGACTACAAAAAACCTACCTCAAGTCCACTCTGAAGTCCTCAAAGATCAGACTGATTTCGACAGTTCATAGATCGTCAAGTCTTCTCTCATGCCAGACCAGGGAGACGGTCGATCGAGGAGGAGAACCCCAATAACTGGCAAAGCACCCGCAAGCACCCGGTTCCATTTATAAACAAATAGGCCACCCCGCCAATGGACCACTCAATGGCCGATCTACCAAAGATACCAAACGCTGTGATTGGAGGCGGTCGCTCTCCGCAGTCAAGAGTGACGTCATAGCCCGTAGCTGCTGCAGGCTAATTAAGCCCCCGTGAGCCCCAATTTGTGACGGCCCTGACGATTCCCACCTTAGACCGCGATTGCCGCGAAAAAGGGACCAGGCCTCCACCCTCCCTCGGGACCGACCAATGGCAAAGTCCTCCCTAAGCAGATATCCGGGTCACAATACCCCAGACGTCGGAGAGATGTGGGGGGGGGGTGTGTCGTGTGTGTGTGTGGGGGGGTGGATGTCGGGGGTGGATGTGGGGGGGGGGGGTGGATGTGGGGTGGGTGTTTGGGGTATATTGACGACCTCGAGATCGAATGAATATTTGTCTAAATAATTAGTGCAATATCTTGTTTAGCCCCCCCCCCCACTCCCTAATTCCAGAGGGTCATATAACACCTATCGTACCCAAAAGCTCCTGTAAAATAGGCGGAACGTTCACATCTAAAAAGCGTCTGTGATGAACCCCCGTTAATCCAGCCCTTCGTTAATAGGACCGCAGCGGGTCATGAGGGTGCGAATGGGGGATTTGAGGAGGGACGATTGTTTGCACAGCATCTGCAATAAATCCCGTCTCGCGATTTATAAGACAACCATGGCCTTCTGTCTGGCTCGGATAGACTAATAACAGTGGAGATGGAAGCCTTGAACGGCGATGGGAGAAGGTGGACTGACCAGGGAAAACTTCAAAGGCGGTGTCTGGCAAATAAAAATCCGTCTTCCGTAAACACTATGTTGACTATGACAACGAAGAATGGATGAAGAATGACTGGAAAAGACGATCAATATATATAAAATATATATGCTCCCATACACATACATAAATAAACAAGGTGGAAGGTTAAACATGCACCCATATAGACTACATATACATCGATCCATTATATGTAGACTATATATATAATTATACAATACAATACAATACAATTCACTTTATTGCAACCAGAAAACAAGAAAACAATAAAAGTACAAAACATGCATGCATTGGCTACAAAGGGGGGCCCAAAAGGGATGGACATCCCGCTGGGAAGGGTCACCCAAGTAAAAAAGTCCCAAGAAAAATTAATCAAGATAGCTTAAAAGAAAGAGACTAAAACAAATTAGGTGATGACAGATTGCAGAAAAGCTTATATTGTCAAGAGCATATAGAGAAACAAACTTAACTAAGTACTTAACTAAAATCTTAACTACACATGGTCATGTGCACTTCAAGTAGCATTAGTGGAGGAGAGTAGAAGAACACGAAGTTTCTTTTTAAATACCTGCAGACTACTCGATTGACGAATGTCAATTGGTATTGTGTTCCATACTTTAGTGCCATAAGATTTAACAGTAAACCGCCTAGTATTAGATTGAGCTTTGACAGGGCGAAAAGCAGAAGAATTCCTAGTGAAATGCGAATGAATGTCAGAGGCGTGAGGGAGGTAACCTTGGAATACCGAAGGAAGGAGACCGTGTTCGAGTCGAAAAAAGAACTCGCTAATTTGGAGATCCTTTATCTGGTCAATTTTCAGGAGATGAAGTTCATTAAAGGAAGGGCCAGTGTGTTCCCGTTTACGAATACCCGCAATTATACGAACAGCCCTCTTCTGTAAGATTACAAGTTTATGAAGCCTGGATTCGTATGTCGATGCCCAAACAAGGTTGCAATATGTGAGGTAGGGGTAGACAAGGGTATAATACAAATTCATTCTAATTGTCTTTGGCAAGATATAAGCAACGCGGGAAATAATACCAATATTTTTAGCAATTTTAGTTGCAATTTGATTAATATGAACTTTCCAGGTCAAATGTTGATCTATATGCACACCTAAGAATTTTGTAGATTCAACTTGATTGATGGAAATATCATCAATAAGCAAACAGAGATTGTCATTTGGCTTTATTTTCCGGTGGGATTTAAATAAAATAAAGTTGGTTTTATCTAAATTAAGGGTGAGTTTATTTGCATGGAACCAAACAGCTATGCTAGATAGTTCAACGTTCACAGTTTGAAACAACGTCTGCCATGAACCATTGGAGTAAAAAACGTTGGTGTCATCGGCAAATAGAATAAAAAACATTGTTGGAGAGACATTGGCCAAGTCATTAATATAAAGCAGGAAAAGGAGTGGTCCGAGGTTGGAGCCTTGAGGAACTCCATATTTGATCAACCCTAGCTCAGAAAGGACACCATTACAGAGAACTCTTTGTGTACGGCTCTCAAAATAGCTGGCAAACCATCTGAGCTGAGTCCCCCTAATTCCATAGTTGTCTAATTTTTTAAGCAAAATATTATGGTCTACCGTATCAAACGCTTTAGCTAGATCAAAGAAGATTCCCACTGAGTATTCATTATTTTCAATAGCCTTTGAAATCATGTCCTGCATATTTAATAAGGCCATATAGGGGGAATGACCAGGTTGAAATCCATGCTGAGATGGATAAATGATGTTAGAGTTTTTAACATAGCCATAGAGTCGATTATACATAAGTTTTTCATAGAACTTGGAGAAGTAAGGAAGAACGGAAATGGGTCTGTAATTGATTACATTGTCCTTATCGCCCTTTTTTAGTATTGGGACCACTTTAGCTATTTTTATGCCTTGTGGAACAATCCCACTACTAAATGAACAATTTGTATATATATGTGTGTGTGTGTATGGGATATATATATATATATATATATATATATATATATATGCTTATGTATGTATAATTCGGTTTAGTGCGATGAACCGTCATTGACCAATGTTTAAAACCCCTTGAAAATAGCCAACGTTTACAATGGCTTAAAATCACCGACTGTGCTAGCCAATGTGGGTTCGCGTATCTTGTTTCATGGTTATCCTACGCTTATGCCTCATCCAGTCCTTTGATTATAGCCTTGTGTATCGAATCTTCAATTTCAAAGGCAATTCAAGCCTTCTGAGGGCAATCAGCTGATAAGCTACACAATTTAACCCCTATCTGCTTTACATAGGGCTAATATGCATACAGACAGACAGACAGACAGACAGACAGACAGACAGACAGACAGACAGACAGACAGACAGACAGACAGACAGACAGACAGACAGACAGACAGACAGACAGACAGACAGACAGACAGACAGACAGACAGACAGACAGACAGACAGACAGACAGACAGACAGACAGACAGACATACATACATACATACATACATACATACATACATACATACATACATACATACATACATACATACATACATACATACATACATACATACATACATACATACATACAAACACGCGCATGCCACACACACGCACGCACGCACGCACATACAGTACACACTAGTCTTGTATGCAAGACCTGAATGCCGCTGATAATATTATTGACATCTCTTTTACAGCTTGAGCCCGGCATGGCTTCTTTTGTATTAGGCAGTGTTTAATCTAGTCCCCCTCCGCTGGGGGGGAATTCAGGTTTCTGGGGGGGGGAGACAATCGAGCGTCCGAAGGACGCTCGTGAGGCGCGTAGCGCCGAGACCGGTGGGGGGAGGGGTATAGGGGGAGGGGTATGGGGAGGGGGATGTGCCCCCTCCCACTAGAAACTTTTTGAATTTCCACATTGCAATGGCAGCATTTTAAGGTGTCATCTTAACAAAATACCTGTACTTTTTCAGAGCCTCATCAGAAACTTTTTGAATTTCCACATTGCAATGGCAGCATTTTAAGGTGTCATCTTAACAAAATACCTGTACTTTTTCAGAGCCTCATCAGAAACTTTTTGAATTTCCACATTGCAATGGCAGCATTTTAAGGTGTCATCTTAACAAAATACCTGTACTTTTTCAGAGCCTCATCAGAAATTTTTTGAATTTCCACATTGCAACAGCAGCATTTTAAGGTGCCATCTTAACAAAATACCTGTACTTTTTAGAGCCTCATCAGAAACTTTTTGAATTTCCACATTGTATTGGCAGCATTTTAAGGTGTCATCTTAACAAAGTACCTGTACTTTTTCAGAGCCTCATCAGAAACTTTTTGAATTTTCACAATGCAATAGCAGCATTTTAAGGTGTCATCTTAACAGAATACCTGTACTTCTTAGAGCCTCATCAGAAACGTTTTGAATTTCCACACTGTATTGGCAGCATTTAAAGGTGTTATCTTAACAAAATAGTTGTACTTTTCAGTGCTTATAAGAGTGGGCTAAGACTTCAATAAATATAAGCAACACTTAAAAAATATTTTGGGGAATTATTTCCACACTATAATGGTACCCTTTAAAGGTGCCATTTTAGCAAAATAACTTCATTAGACTATTCAGTACTGATAAAAAGTGCTTTAAGATTTCAATATATATTATATAGCCTATGATTATAATTACAATAAAAATATATATAGCCTATGATTATAATCACCAAAAAATATCTTTATGTATCGGGTTCAGCAGCTCAGTTCTCTTGTTGCTGAGTTATTCTAATGAATAAATGCAGACGTGAATATAATAGTAGCATATATATATATATATATATATATATATATATATATATATATAAACTGACTTTTCAGCACTATATCAGTTTAACCCTGTTTCCTAAGATGGTCCTGAATTGCTGACCAGGATATACTTTCTGAAATCATATTTAATGGTACACAAACCAACCAAGAACTAATAAACTACCGGTATACATACCAAATTCAGGAAGCCATGTGTAGTAATGATGTTGTTTTTATGTTATATAATGTGTTCAAATAATAGGACCAAACATTTTGAAATTTTACAATGTAAAATATGAAGGATACCACTGGTGAGAAACCATTCAGTTGTAAAAAAGTAGTATTTGTACAAATATTAGCAGTAAGTTATTCTCATTTTAGCAGGATTGTGTCATATATTATAATAGTAAATAATAACATTATAACCATTGACCATATAATAATAAATAATATTACAGTATATTATAACAGTTCACGTAATACGATGATGTAAACAGCAACTAAAACTATAATCATTTTGTCAAATTTTCTGGAGGGGATGTCATATCTGTTTTTAGTTGTGCAAAAAGGGTGTTTATACAAATATATACAGTAAGTTATACTAATTGCAACATGAAAGTATCATATATAATAATAAATAGTAAATAATAATCATATAATAGTAAATAACATACCGGTATATTTTAACACTTCATGTAAAACAATGATGAAAACAGTAACTAAAAACCAATATCATTTTGTCAAATTTTTCTGGAGGAAATGTCAATCCTGGAGGGGGGGAACTTTCCCACCCCAGAGACGTCTAGATTAGACACTGGTATTAGGGTGTCTTTGATTTGTTTATTATGTTTAATGGCGTCTTATGAACAAATAAAATAGATAATAATTAACTATTCTATCAAATTTCTATTCGTCGACGTGATTGACGCTGTAGCCTACGATCGAGATTTCTGCATGTCCATCATTTCGACCTATAGGCCTATATATATATATATATATACATATATATATATACATAGACATTACATATATACATTATGCATATGTATATATATATGCAATTTGAATTTAACGTGATTGGCAGACAGACGCACCTCCACCCCTTTCCCGCGTGCATAACGCTCATTGCGACGATCTGTATACATGTATCGTTTAATATAGCCTATAATATTGCAGGGCTTTTTTAACGTGCAGTTGTACACAAAATGTGCATTTCTAAATGGATTTGTGCAGTCGTAGAAGCACTTTTGTACAGTTAAAACTAGCAAAAAATGGTCATTGTCCTCCGATTGGAAGTAATTTACAGTGGAGGATGTGAAGCAAAAGAAGGAGTTGTGCTGAACTTGTGCAGTTCTAAATATTCCTTAAAACAGCCTTGTAATATTGGATAGCTAGCGCGAACGGTGACTATCATTGACTTTGTGCCATATTTGTCCCCACCTCCCCTATGTCTTTAAAGTTGGGCTTATCAACAATTAAGGGTCAAATGCTTACCACTCTATTTGCGCATACGTGAGAATTACCTTTGATTACAATCGCTTCGAATGGCATTATAATTAAGGCATGTGCATGGGGGCTTATGGGCCTTAATTTAAAGTCTATGTGTGACTGTTGGGTTCTAGGCGGCGGTCCCAGAGCCAGCAATTCACATGAGACTTAGTAAATAAGGCATAAGCTTATGTAGCCTACATATGTACCTTGTAACGAATGATGATTAGCCTACATAAATCATCTAATTTAGATATCTGTTGTTTGTATGCTTGGAGAGACAATTTGACAAAACCAATGCGTCTTACAGGTTACAGCTAGGCTATACATGTATATGGGGAGTAATTCTTCAATGTGTATGAACCGTATGAATCTATAATCACACTGCAGCCAATTAGCCGCCATAATTATTCATATTAATCTCAATAGGAAACATTATTGTATAACCTAGTTTGCTAGACAATGGCTGATGACCATTGATTGCTTATTTATAGGCCTACACTCAGGGTGAGAATTTGTGGAGGGGGAGTTGGGGGTTTCAACCCCCCAGTCTTTCTTAGAGCCCCATGTTAAAGTCTGTTTTTCACACCCCGATTCCAAGTGGATAATTGTCCAACCCCCAGTTATTTTTCCACAATTCTTACACTGCCTACACTACTGTAGCCCTACATGTCTGTATGTAGGCGCACACACTGGTTCAATAAAGAATATAAGCCTACTCAGAGGATGATGCCTTACCCCGGGGGACGGGTTATGTCCGTGGGCTTTGTCCTGGAGAATAATGTCCGTGGACAAAGAGTTGGGGGATTATGTCCGTTTACCCCCTTTGTGAATACAGCTAAAGTATAGGCTACTTCAGGGGTTGTAGTTTGCAGCAGCGCAGATTTTGTCCAGGGAGATTATGTCCGTGTCTCGGCTAGGACTCCTAGGAGAGCCTCTGACAGGGGCGGATCCAGGATTTCCGGTTAGGGGGGGCGTGCATACATACATACATACAATACATTCATAGGCCTACATACATACAAGCAAACATAAGTACATACATACAATAGGCAAATAAGCCCACACACATACATGCATTTGTTCAGCGCAGGGGTGAAAGAGTATAGGCCTGATTATTATAGTATGTATGTATGTATGTATGTATGTATGTATGTATGTATGTATGTATGTATGTATGTATGTATGTATGTATGTATGTATGTATGTATGTATGTATGTATGTATGTATGTATGTATGTATGTATGTATGTATGTATGTATGTATGTATGTATGTATGTATGTATGTATGTATGTATGTATGTATGTATGTATGTATGTATGTATGTATGTATGTATGTATGTATATATATATGTATGTATGTATGTATGTATGTATGTATGTATTGCATGAATGTATTGCATGTATGTATGTATGTATGTATGTATGTATGTATGTATGTATGTATGTATGTATGTATGTATTGCATGAATGTATTGCATGTATGTATTTATGTATGCATGTATGTATGTATGTATGTATGTATGTATGTATGTATGTATGTATGTATGTATGCATGCATGCATGCATGCATGTATGTATGTATGTATGTATGTATGTATGTATGTATGTATGTATGTATGTATGTATGTATGTATGTATGTATGTATGTATGTATGTATGTATGTATGTATGTATGTATGTATGTATGTATGTATGTATGTATGTATGTATATATATATATGTATGTATGTATGTATTGCATGAATGTATTGCATGTATGTATGTATGTATGTATGTATGTATGTATGTATGTATGTATGTATGTATGTATGTATGTATGTATGTATGTATGTATGTATGTATGTATGTATGTATGTATGTATGTATGTATGTATTGCATGAATGTATTGCATGTATGTATTTATGTATGTATGTATGTATGCATGTATGTATGTATGTATGTATGTATGTATGTATGTATGTATGTATGTATGTATGTATGTATGTATGTATGTATGTATGCATGCATGTATGTATGTATGTATGTATGTAAAAATAATATAGTCGATGCCAATTTATCATACGATAATTAACATAGCAATGATAGAAATTGAATGCACTAGTATTTGTATAAAAATAGATTCAATAAGCAAGGGATGCGCCTCATCCATGGACCGCACGCCACTGAGCGTTAAGAGAATGATTATGAGTAGGGCTAGTTCTATATCCTTGATTTGCTTTTGTCCATAATATCGGCAGCTGAACGCTTTCGGCGGCTATAGCCTATTCAGCACGGCAAATTTCAAAATTATAATGATAATCATAATTATGCCATCTTTTGAGATTTAGGCCTAAGATAGGCTTATGTCTTATCAACGGCCGTCGGCTTATTCACGAATGATAAAACTGCTTGTTTAAGCCGTTTTAACGGCGGACCACCCGACATATTTTTTAATTGACCAATTCCTATTTACGTAAATTTTGTCTGTACATGAACTTTGTGAATGACGTAACGACAAAAGTCATTGGTCACGTGGGCAACGTCTGCTAGCAACTCAGGTAAGTAGGTAAGAGAGCTCCGGTAAGAGAGCTCCATTCTGCCGATCAGCTACTTCAAACATCCTGTTCCCAAGTTGCAATTATATTAGTTTTAAGTCAGTGTAGTTTGAGAACATTTGCCGAGGTTTAGGGGGGCGTACGCCGGCTCCGCCCCCTCTGAATCCGCGCCTGTCTGAGTAGACCTACGTTTCTTCAATCAACCAGTAAATCGGACTCTATGTGGCGCTCCTTCAAGGTATCTACTCAGAGGCGCTCCCGGTCTAGATCAAGCGAAAAAACGTCTACAACAGTTTGTGAAACTGAATCTTGAAGTGACGCTTACAAATTCCTAACATGGATTTATTTTTGTATAAATGCATAATTTATATGATATCAACTTTCAAATATGTCAGCTTCCTTAATTCTGGTCTGTGACATAATTTTGCTCATAAGCATTGATTTTACTGCTTCAATGCTCAAAGGAGCAGCCTAGCCTATAGTAGCCTATGCGTGCCTACGATTCAGTGCTGCCACCTATGGAATAACTGAGACGCAAGCATTTTGTAATCAGTATTATTTTTGCCTATAGGCCTGCAGGCCAATACACTTTGGTGCAGGCCTATGTAGGCTATGCCACGGTGAGAATTGCCGAGGGTTGGAGGTTTCACAACTCAATTGCATTTAGAAAGTTTATTATTAATAACGCAATATCATGACGAGCTTGAATTGTCAACGCAGCGCACTGGATAGGCTATACAGTTCATTGCACTAATTTTTATTTCTATTAGGCCTATATTAGGCCTATAGGCTCATATCCTAAGCCAAAATAATAAGCCTATTGATTTTTGTCTTTGAACAGACACTTTTTAAGACGCCCCATAAAAATTATGTCATGGTCCAGTAAGAGTTAGATTTATTATCGAATCGCAAGCGTTTAGAAGTGTTTGCAAAGGGTCCGAACGTCGATTGTGCACACTGCACCCAGTGGCGGCGCCAGGATATCAGTTTGGGGGGGTTGAACTCCGGATTTTTATCCGCCAAAATTTCTGACGACTTTTTTAGTCGTCCGGTCGAAATCTTGAGGAAAAATTCCTTTTTCAACGCCAAAATTTCTGATGACCTTTTTTAGTCATCTTCAGTTTGGGGGGGGGGGGCTGAACGTAAAAATTTGTCATTTTTGGATGGAGAAAAAATGGATCGCCTAGTTGGGGTGGGGCTTAGCCCCCCCCCAAACCCTCTGCCGCCGCTACTGACTGCACCGTCCATGCATCTATAATAAATAATAGACCTTTTGTATCAGTTTAGAGTGGTCCACGGCTATTGGCTGCCATAGATATGATGAATAAACGATAGCGCTAAGTGCAGCATAGCTTGACAGTGACGAAGCCAGCTGACACCAGCGCAGGTCTGACTCAGCGGCCAATTCAGCCATTGATTTTGTCATTTGCCACATTCAGTGCCACCTGTCTCGATCTCTGAGATTTCTCAGCTGCTCAAAAGCAACCTTTTTCAGACTACACGCGCCAATTTTTGGTGGCAGCCATGTCGTGCTTTAAGTTAGGCCTAATGAATAAAGGGAAAATTGCACAGGGTGGGTGCGAATGGCTTATTCCGTAAGGCTGTTGTTAAAGAGTGCAGTTGTAGTTGCAATTTAACGTCACTGTGTGGTAGCAAAGACCATTAGCGACGCCCTTCTTCTTTATTCAGGGTTGGGACTGGCACTGGCAGAGTGCAACCACATATATTAAATTCAACTAATTTAATATAGGCCTAGGCATATGTGGTGCAACCAGTGGCGAAGTTGTTAAAGAGTTAATATCGTGTAGCGCTTTATATTTGCAAAGACCGAGTATCGGCTTTAGTTAACAAAAGAATCTGTTGTTGTATTATGATCAAAAGTCAATCTTGCCATTATGTATTGTGGTCGGGACAGCGTAGGTGGTGCCATGGTAGTGCGGTAACCCTACCCGGTAAATCTCTATAATGACTCGGTAGCAAGTAAACATCATGGCGACCAAAGATCCGCTCATGATAGAGCGCGGTCACGTGACAGCAAAAAGGTAGCCCAATATTTTCGCGGCGTACGGTGATGACTGTATAAGCCAATGTTTCCGCGAAAGTAAGTAAGTAAAAATACCATGAAACGGTTATTTTAATAAATATTAATACGCTTAAATAAGCTAAAGAACACAACAAAATCGATGGACCTTAACACATTGGCCGCCATCTACGAGATATATCGCGGTAAGCGCGAGATCTCGAGGTAAAAAACCGCGAGATATCTCCGCGGTTTATTACCGCGATATCTCGCGGAGATATCTCGCGGTTTTTTACCTCGAGATCTCGCGCTTACCGCGATATATCTCGTAGATGGCGGCCAATGTGTTAAGGTCCATCGATTTTGTTGTGTTCTTTAGCTTATTTAAGCGTATTAATATTTATTAAAATAACCGTTTCATGGTATTTTTACTTACTTACTTTCGCGGAAACATTGGCTTATACATCACCGTACGCCGCGAAAATATTGGGCTACCTTTTTGCCGTCACGTGACCGCGCTCTATCATGAGCGGATCTTTGGTCGCCATGATGTTTACTTGCTACCGAGTCATTATAGAGATTAACCCCCTACCCTAAGCTTGGGACCAGAAGAAGAAAAAGCCAGGGAGGCGGAGTTGAACTTCAGAAAAGTTTTCATTTTTAAACTTTTTGTACGCGCCGAAGATATTTTATTACCGGAAGCCACCATGCAGCTCTAATGGTTTACTCGAAATCCTTGCAATAAGCGTTAGTTAGTTGTGATATGAAGTAGGGGAAACTGTTCCAAATGAGCCGGGGGTCGGAGCGAAGGGTGCTAAGTGTTTTATCAGTGCTGCACACTCTCCCTCTGCGCCTTGGCCGATGCCGGGCAGTCGGGCCTGCTTGCCCACCCGTCGACAGGCCGTATACACCCTAGAGACCGGCTGCGGCGCTCGGGCCGAGCGGCCTGCGTGAAATGATTGACGGAAATAATTGCATCCGCTTACTTGGCGAGGCTTTCGAAATGGGCCACCGAATTATTGTGAGCTACTACGGCCAGTGGACTACGGTGAGGTAGGTAGATGACACCGACAACGTAGTCTACTCCTAGGGTGGTATTATTATATTATTTAGTCTAACGGAATGTATCGACGGAATGAACAAGGTGACTATTTATTAAGTACTACTACTACAAATGATGATGTTGATCGTGGTAATGTTACTGTGACGATAATGCGAATGTTTGCTGTGACGATGATGATGATGATGTTTGAGTTGTGTTTTGTTGGAGAAGCGTGCTGGTGTGTGTGTATGTTTGTTTGTTGTGGTGGTGTGATGGGGGGGGGGGGGTCGAGATGTCATTGACCCACAAGCTTGGGCGGAGTTTGGTTTCCGTTCTTGGAGGGGCTAATGCCTTCTCAGGGGGGCTAAGCCCGAAAAAAGATATCATTTTCATGGTAAAAAAGCTAAATCTGGGCCTTCTTGGGAGGGCTTAGCTCCCCCTAGCCCCTGATAAACTCCGCCCATGCCCACAAGACAAGGGCGGTGGTGGGGTGATGATGACGGTGGTCATAGCAACGATGGCAATGATGATGACGATAATGATGCAGAGCCAGAGCTGATGCCCTTGTACTGTCATGGTTGGGGTATGGACTTGTATTTCCACTTTTATTAGTATTATTATGGCCACTACCATACTTAATTGTTGTTATTATTCTTAATGTTGTTGTTTAATATTACTATAATTATTCTTTTGCCCTGAGGTACTTCATTCCCCAGGGACTTATGGACTATTATTAATTGAATTTCTTATAATTATTATTTTTTAATTTTTAAAATTATTTTCATTATAACACAATCATTTATTAAAAAACAAAACAAGCTTAAAACCGGACTGATAACAGAAAAGTGTTCAAGCGTAGAGAGCATTGATATCGTCCCCGGGGAGTGGTGCAAAAGTACCCCTATAAGCAACTGCATTGAAACGTTGTGTGCAAATAATTTTTATTATTATTTTTTACCTCAAGTTCCTCAGTTTCTTAGGAGCCATCCCAAGAGTTGCTTTTGCTCTGGGGTTAGCGGTCCTCATCCTCAATCAACTGTGTCAAAGGGCCTTGAAATGCAGTGGCATTGTATTGTGTGCCCTGCTGTTGTTGTTATTGTTATGATTATTATTAAAAGAGCATGTTGATGGTGGTGAGATCTTGATGATGATCAATAATTTAATGATGGGAGTAATGAAAATAAATCGATGAATTGATTTTTTTCTATGGTCGTACTGAACTTATACCAATGTATTTTCTAAGTAATGTCATGTTATGTAATGTAATGTAATGTGATGTGATGGAAATCTTCCGAATTTCTCATCCTGTCGGATGCAAAACTGTGTTGGAGACCAACTTTTTCCAACACTATAATATCAGAGACCAGTCACTGTGTGTTACTTTCTGATTTTGTTAAGTACGCTGTGATTTGGAGTAATTTTGATCCGAGACCCATGTGGAAATGCATGCAGCTCACTTTGTGACAAATCTTGTGGTCTTTCGTTGTTTGCAAGGATACTGTGTTGCGGTGTCAGGTGTTTGATGTGTTTGACCTGTGGGGCACGGTGGTGTAGTGGTGGCGTCATTGCCTTGGAGCCGGAAGGTTCGAGGTTCGAATCCACCCTCAAGCCACCGCGTAGGGATCTTGGGCAAGTCCATGACTCGCAATTGCTCAGCGCTTCGGCGTGAAACTCCGATGCAGTGTCCGCTCTGCATTCGAGAGCGCCTCTGAGTGGAGAGACCTTAAAGGGGCGCTGTAACAGGTGCACATACAAACAAACTGTGCAGCATTCTCGGTTTGCATCTCGGGTCGTTGTGTAAAACTTTGTTGTCGAGTTTTGTATGCACTGAAAATTGTTCTGAAAGTTCTTCATTTCTTTCAAAAAGTTCTTGACATCTGGAAGATGCTTAAATCGTTGTTTGTAGCGGATTGGTTTGTAAATATTATGACGATTTATGTGGGTGGGTTTAAGTGGATAAATCTGCATTGCAGTCAGGCATGTTAATATTTGCATATGTACCCTTTGTACTTGACGTAAGCTTATTCATGCAGTGTTTGTGATGTGGGTGTCAACCTTGATTCGATCCTCCTCCCATTGTTCAAGCACTTTGTGCATAAGATGCGCTCATGTTAATGTTACCTGAGACGCCTGTAAGCCACCAGAATATCTGATTCCTCTTTTGTCTTTACAACCAAAGTCCACGCTATCCTTTGCTGGTGCATTGCCTATAGTAGCTCTCACTGTTTGCTGAGCTCTCCAAAGCACGCCCATCGCCTTGCCTTTGCCATCGTGGACCCTGATGCGAGTGATGACCCCCTTTGAACCCATAGTAAGATTTAAGTAATTGTCCCACCAGCAACCCCGTATGTTTAAGACTCTTCTCCTTGGGACTGAGCGTGCATCTGAATAGCTAACAGGAAGACAGCTCTTTATCAATTCACAGGCACAAAAAGACACTATAAAGTTTACTGTATAGGCCTACATGGTTGAATTTCAGTTATAGCGTAAGTACTACGAAAGTAGTAATGATTTTTTTTCTGCAGCTGGTTTTGACAAAGTTTACTGTATACAATATACATGGTTGAATTTCAGTTATAGCATACTACGAAAGTAGTATAAATGATTTTTCTGCAGCTGGTTTCGACAAATTTTCTGTTTTTTTACGGTAGGTTGAATTCTGTTGGTTGTCGTTGGTGACCAGTTGGGTCGTCTGCCTGTTTCTGTGCGTCGCTGAAGCATGACAGTCGTTAGGTACTGGTCAGTACTTGTCGTTCACGCTTTCTACTGGCGCTGTTCGCAGTACATGGTCCAAGGCTTTCCTGTCTACCATGGGAGTCGAGCGGTGGAAAAGGAAGGTCAGTTCAGAGGATTCACTTATTTATGTGCAATTTATTTATTTATTTTGTGAATGAGTGAGGCTCTATTTATAAGAGCTGATGAATTGAATCAGATGTGATTTGAGGATTTCCTTAATGCCGGCTTCGTGAATGAGTGGGTGGGTGGATGGGTGGATTGTTGGGTGAGTGATTGAGTGAGTGAGTGAGCAAGTGAGTGAGTGAGTGGGTGGGTGGGTGAGTGAGTGAGTGAGTGAATGAGTGGATGGGTGAATGGGTGGGTGGATGGGTGGGTGAGTGATTGAGTGGGTGAGTGATTGAGTGGGTTAGTGGGTGAGTAATTGAGTGAGTGAGTGAGCAAGTGAGTGAGTGAGTGGATGGGTGAATGGGTGGGTGGGTGGATGGGTGGGTGAGTGATTGAGTGGGTGAGTGGGTGGGTGGATGGGTGAGTGAGTGAACGAGTGAGTGAGTGAGTGGGTGGGTGGATGGGTGGGTGATTGCGTGAGTGAGCGAGTGAGTGAGTGAGACTACCAATGCATGCGCAGTATAGTTTACAGAGGAGATGAATAACAAAAACATTTATGCAAAGTCATACGCCAAAGTCGAACAATGGTCGTGCTGTGTAGAAGTCATGAATCGGTTTGCGTTGGTGACTTGCAGCTCAGACTGTAAGGACCATAGAGTGAGTGAAGGCTAACACACAGCATTAAATTTGCATTCTGTTTTGTAGAGGATTTAAGTTGTAATTGCCTCTCTGCTGCTTGTAGATTCAGATGAGAATATGACTTCCTCATTTTAGGTTTCAGTTCGGTTCTGCATTTCATGCTGTCCAGCACTGGTTAAAAATCTGGGTCAGGATGGGCCAAGAAGTGGGGCGAGGGATTGCCCCACATTTAGGGGTTGGACAAAAACATTTCTCAACTAAGTTCATATTGAGAGAGGGGACTAATATCATACAAATATTCTCAGCAACTGATACATAAAGGGGTAGGGGGATTTATTCATAGTGCATTATACAATTACCCTAGATGGGCTTGTGACGTGTAGAGAGATATATACCGAAAAATTACCATTGTTTTTTTATTTGACAATTGGATAAATTTGAAAATGCTGGATGGGTATTTAGCATCAGGATTGTATGCATGAGGCAAGTGATGTTACAAAGTTTGGTAAATCTAAATATAATCATACTGCTGTTGGCGAGAGCAGCCCATCAAAGTATAATGAGCTATTTTTTCATGGGCTTCTTTTTTCTGGTTGTTGAACACCCAAGACGCCCCACTGTTACAGTAATGGTCGGCCGAGAGTCCCCCACTGATGTGTCTAGAAACCTGACAGCAGTGTTTAGGAATAATACCTCATTGGACAGAAATGTATCGCTGTGCTGTGCGTCACAATGTCTGTTATGATTAGTGATAGACAGGTATGCGTGCTTGTTGGCACGGGTTGATTACCGTAGTAGTGTAGGAGTCAAGTGTTTGGGTTGAGCATATGAAGCCATTATTCTTATCAACGAGATAAGAAATCACAGTTGAGCGTTTATGCAGGTCCGGCGGGGCAGATGCGCGAATGCATCTGAAATTTATATAGCTCATGTTCAGAATCTCGTGAAGGCACGAATATTGTTATTTGCAGAGAACTTCTCAATTTAAATTTTAAATTTTGATCATTCATTAAATGAATTTGTATAGCGCCTCTTCAATGGGACTACTCAGAGGTGCTCCCAATCCCAGCGTGACCAAATAAAACTGTCTTAGATGATAGAGGAATGCCTGAGAATGAGTTCTAGAAAGGTAATGGAGTACCGAGGGGGAATTCCATAATGAAGGGCGAATCAGTGTAAACTGTAACCCAATCATTTTCCCTAATTTTCTCACCGTTGCTTTAGGGAAAATTATAAATTGCATATCCTGTGTTATATAGTTGTAATCCCACCTTCACTGTTCTTTAGCTTGTTAATTAGTTGTTGAAGTTTGCATAAGTGCATCGTTAACCCTTTACCCGCTTGCCCCGAGAATATCCGCTGAAAACGCGGGAGTAACGGAAAAAATGAACTGGTAAAGGGTTAAAGAATAAATGGAAATGCTTTATTGCCTGCTCTCATCAGCTTGAGGAGATAAATGATGTTATTATTCCTAGCTAACTATATTGACGGGAATCATGGAGGGATCGGGGAGAAGGGGAAGATCATGCAGAGAATGGTTGCAGGACATTGAAGAATGGTGTGGGATGAATGCACAGGAACTGACACATCGGGCACAGGACAGAGAAGTATGGAGAACAGTGGTCAAGTGTGCAGTGGACACCTACGGGCTGTTAGCCCACGGATAAAGAAGAAGAAGAAGAACTATATATCAAGATTTTCTATAACTCCTTCTCAGGCATATATGGGGGGTTGGGGCATGGTGGCACATTTGATAACACACTGGCATGGAGAGTGAGAGTAACAACCCAGATCGAATCCCAAAGGCCCTGTAGGATAGACTTTGTGGACTGTGTGCATTGTAGGCTGCTATACTAGAGCCCATTATTGCAGGCTGTCTGCTCTGTTAGTAGTTAAGATTTATGTATTCTGTGACCTGTGTTCTTGCGAATTGTTTCAACTGCATAATTGTACGCTGCAACGGGTTGGGTGTATGTCAACCGGATTGTTGAATAAAGGAATATATTATATATGTATATATATATATATATATATATGCAATTTTTATACATATATATTGAAACTCTGTTCCTACAATGTCATGATCTTGAGAAGTGAAATACATGTGCCATGTAAATGCAGTCTAATAATAATAATATCCTCTGTGCTTCAATATAGTAAACAATCTCCATCTCCACTGTATAGCCACTTAAAATTTACTCTGAAAAGCTCTCAGTGTTATCCTATGGGTTACTGGAATTGACGATTTTGGCGTGGTCAGATTACGTTTTGCAATGAAGTGGGAATAGGTATACTCGCTTTGGGCATAGGTATACTTGCTTTGGGCATAGGTATACTTGCCATAGGTATACTTGCTTGGGGCACAGCTAGACAGATTTACTTGAATGGCAAAGTGATGATCAGATGAAACTCAAGTTTGACTTAATGGTGTCTGCATTTTGTCATGTGGTGTGTTGTCAGACTTTGCTGAAGGCTGTTTAAGCCAACTTGCAATTGCTGACGAGATTCTTGGATGGATGCATCATGCAGCTTTTTGTTGCTTAGTTGGCATGCTTAAAATTTTTTTTTTGGGGGGGGAAATCGGCAAATAGTGGGCTAAACTCAGACGGAACACCGAACACATATAAAGAAAACCAACATAATTTCTTTCCTGTATCTTCTGATCAGTTGGCAAAATACTGGACTTATAAGTAAAATAAAATCTTCCTTTTCTACTTTACAACCCTTCTATTGTCCAGCATGCCACCCATGGGCTGTATGTAAGTAGCCAGCCCTAAGTTGCTTGGTTTTGGCAATTTGTGTAAAAGGGAAGTAAACAACAATACAAGTCGCTGGTTTATTTACATAGTCTCTGGCCTAATTGACGCATATCATTAGACAATGTGAACTCAAATTCCAGTTCCCATGACAATCAGACTGTTTAAAGATTGTTTAAAGTTCTATTAAGTTTTAATACAGTTAATGATTTTCAGTGAATTGTAGTTGATGCTTTTGAGTTTACTGGTGTAGCCTTTGACTTCAAGAGTATTTTAATTTTGTGGCCCACTGTGTCGAACAGGTTGTACAGCACTGGCGTAAACAATCTCTTACATCACCAGTGTAAGTGAATTGATAAGTCAGTGATTCACAAGATTTAATCAAGATGGTGTAATCGACAGTACAAAAATTTAATCAGTCGTATAGAATGACATGAATTTGAATTGAATCGAGTCCTTAATTGATTCAGTAGCAGCAGACTAAAACATATTGAAACATGCATAAACATGGAAAGTAAAGGCTCTAACGAGATACAAATGATAAGACCAAAATGATCAAAGTTTCTGATGCAATTCGTCCCAGGTTGACGGTATATATTTGAGCTTTGTTTGCTTGGATTATGGCCAATTGATATTTATGTCAATGAATCAACATGTGAGAAAGAAAAACTTGTCATTAGTGCAATATTACGAATATTACTGTAACTGTTGTCAGCCGAAATGAATGAAGATGTCCACTAAACACAGGGCTGTGTCCTTTCTCCTAAGAGCGTTTTCAGACTGATGAGCATGAAACCATTGAGAGAGTTTCTGAAGCAATAATTCTGCGCACGTTAACGGTATATTTGAGCTAGATTGCTTGGACTATGGCCAAGTGATATTTATGTCAATGGCACATAGTAAATAGACTAAAATAGTTTGAAGGTATAAATCAGTTGTATGACAGAAGTAGAAAAGAGAAATGCCCAGGTAGAAATGTGTCTGTACAAGTGACTATTGTCTTATCTTATCAGTTGAATGCATTGTTACCCTTGATCATCATCTGCGGTCTTGTCATTTTGCTCTTATCATTTGTACTGTATCTCCTTTGAGCCCTTATACTTTCCTGTTTATGCATGTTTCAATAGTTTTTAAATAGTCTGTGTCAAGGACACGAAGCCGTGGGAAACTTCCACACGTCTATGAAGTCCTCTAAAACGTAGCCATCCAGTTTTAATATGAAAATAATTTAGATATGCATGTATGTATGAGCACTCTATATTTCTACTCAGAGGCACTCCCGACTACAGCACGGACACTGGATCAGAATTTCTTGCCAAAGCGTATGAGCAATTGCAAGTGAAGGATTTATTGAAGGTCCCTGTGCAGTAGCTTGAGTTGGACTCGAACCTGGCACCCTCTGGCTCCAAGGCACCAAATACACCACCGCGATCCACAAAGGACATAATGACACAAACGAAAGTAGGCTACAGAATGTTCACCGTTCAGTCTCTGTCTACTGAACTAAATGTTGAATTTGCCTGGCAGAGTGATTCTGCTTAGTGGAAGTCAATGATTGATGCATTAGTGGCATTTTAGTGCAGTGGTGTTTTATGTTGGGTGCTCCATTGTGTAGTCGTTAGCATAGGAGACTGTCATTTGAGAGGTCGGGGTGGGGGGGAGGGTCAAACCCCACAGGGGATATATTTGGTTTGAAATTTTCGTTCCATCTGCACCACCTATTGCCAACTCACAGCATTAATGAGTGTACTGACTGTACACTGTCGGTGGGAAGATGAGATGGCAAGGGAGAGGACTGACCATCCACCCTCAATTCCTCAGTATATGCTGAGGCTAAGAAAATGAAGTTGCTAATTCTTCATGCCTATGACTGTCCCACGGCTGGCTTGAGCCTTGGACAGCTCGTATCTGCTCTGTAGAATTTATAGGATTTTTTTAATTATTAATTTGTTATTATTATGATTATTATTATTTTTTTAAAAATGTATATTGTTGTTATTATTATTAATACTATAGTATGAGAGATGTATGACATGAGCCGCTGCCTAAGGGTTAAACGGTGGATGGGAGTCTCTTTGCAGCTGTCCTGCCTCATCACAGACACGTGTTGAACCCACTCCTTCCACCGCCATGAGGCCAAGACTGCACAGTCGAATTAGACAACCTAAGGCCTAAAAAAAAAGTGTTGTGTTTCCGGTAACAGAGCTAAAAAAAATTGGGTAGGTAGGTCGGAAAATATTTTTATTTTGTAAAATATTTTTATGCAGTGACTATCCGAAAAAGTATACCCCACTAGTCTTTTTTGCACGCTGAAACAAAGTACGTGTTCTAAGCAAGTATAAACTGCCTATTTCCCGACTGTCTGCACCTAAAACTGCTCTAGAAACAGTCCTATTAATTTCATTTTGTTGACGTCTCTTATGTTATGTCAATACAAATGTAAAAATAATATTTTTTGGAGAAAAAAAAAAAAATTGAAAAAAAATTTTTTTTGGGAAAAAAAAATTTGAAAAAAATTTTTTTTACAAAAATATTTGGGTCGCGGCCGTAAAAATGGGTCGGTCGGGTTACCGGAAACACAACACTTTTTTTTTACGCCTAATGAGGAAATTGTTCTTAACAAGGATGCTTATTTAAATGTCATGTCATGTAAACCAAAGTGCAGTATAAATAGTTGGTCATTTTAAGAACATAATTGAACATAGTAAATACTTTCAAGAGAAAATACTTACATGTAGCCTATATTAGATTTAGGATTATGTGTGTTATTTCAAACTATTTTACGTTTGATCTGCTCTATATTATATCATGTACGCTTATATTATACCATGTCTGTACACCAAAAAATGCAGATAGCAAATGGTCTAAATATTACAGAATGTTCTTATCTTATCTTAAGCTGTGGTTTCCTTCTATTGTTTTCGTGACCTGACCGCAGTATGGCAGAGATAAGAAGCCAGAGACTCTGTTGTTTGCAATACAAACTCGTCTGTGTTGAAATGCAAAATACATTCGGGGATCTTGTGAACCATGCTTGGTGCTGTTTCGTGATAGTACATATTGATGAATGCTGTCAGTTTGTAAATTGTTGACCCTGAATCAAACATTTCTGATACTATTGAAATCTAATCTGTGTAAATGGGGAAAGCGAAGTTGATGAACATAACCACCCCAGGGCCAGGCCCCAGCCCATAAAATGCTATTACCGTGCCTTATACTAACTTCTCAAAGCCTGTGCCAGGTGCATTCTTAAAAAACATAGCATAAATTTCGAGCTTTGTGATGTTAAACTGTATTGACAGAAGCACATAAACTTTGAACTTGAACCTGGGTGTCAATAGGTTGCTGTGACTTGTGATTGGGTTAAAATGTATTCTTTTGGGCAGACACTGAAAAATTCCCATCGTGGCTAGCTCTCATAAATATTGTTCTGCTTGTTTACTTAGAAACTCTTTAGTGTACCGCACACACCTTTTGCAATCTGAATAGCCATGTGCGCACAGTGCTTCTGAGAGATTCAATGCATGTATGTATGTGTATATGTATGTATGTATGTGTATGTATGTATGTATGTATGTATGCATGCATGTAGGTGTATGTATCACGACACTTGATGTAGTGCCTCTTCATTCATTCATTCATTCTGAGAATTTATATAGTGCCTCTTTAGGGGACTTTCTCAGATTTGCTCACAGCCCAGCCACAACTATTAAATAAGTGTGATTTCAGGGGCTTATGAAAAGTGGGTGACTTTAACTGAGGCAGGAGGTGTGAGTCTAGTCCAGATGGGTGGCTTAGAATAAAAAAGGCACAAGGGGAAGTGCATGGTTTAGCGATGACTTATATGGCTAAACCATGACTTGTTTTATTAATATTGACCTTTTATATAGCGCAACTTCAAGGTAATCTACTCAGAAGCGCTACTCAGAAGCGCTCCCAGTCCAACCACGGCTAAATAAAACGTTTTTATGCGAGAAAGAAACATAGTGGTGTGACCTCTAGGCACAAGGCGGAGTGCAACACGGAGCCCATTCCAGGTTCTAGGGCCAGCCACATGACTTATATGGCTAAACCATGACTTATATGGCTAAATCATGACTTGTATGGCTAAACACTGACTTGTATGGCTAAACCATGACTTGTATGGCTAAATCATGACTTGTATGGCTAAACCATGACTTATATGGCTAAATCATGACTTGTATGGCTAAACACTGACTTGTATGGCTAAACCATGACTTGTATGGCTAAATCATGACTTGTATGGCTAAACCATGACTTGTATGGCTAAACCATGACTTGTATGGTCCAACCATGACTTTTATGGTTTAGCCATGACTCGTTTGGTTTAGCCATGACTTATATGGCTAAACCATGACGTATATGGCTAAACCATGACTTATATGGTTTAGCCATGACTTGTATGGCTAAACCATGGCTTGTATGGTTTAGCCATGACTTGTATGGCTAAACCATGATTTAAATGGCTAAACCATGACTTGTATGGTTAAACCATGACACGTATGGTTCAACCATTCGTTCAGTCGTCTGTCGATTCGTTCCCGCAAACGATTTATTCGTTCGTTTGGTCATTTTTGTTCCATCATTTGTTTAATGGTTGCATCATCATCAATCATCCGATTGTCATTCTCTCTCCATTGTTGTTTGCTTTCTGCCTCCGCAGCAGGAACCATCGTCGATCGGTCCAACAACAGCAGCAGCAACAACGTGCTCGCGTTAATCGGGATTTCCGTTGCCTCCGTTGCATCGCTCGTCGTTGTCGTTGCCGTCTGCATGTGTTGCTACCCGAGGCCGTCGGGTGACGACAGTGATTCGGAGGACCAGAACAAACTGTCGGATGATTTGGGGGACGGCGGGGAGACGAGTCACGACGAACGCAAGCAGCTGACGATGCAGACGTCGTCGCAGCAGACGTCGAAAAAGACCATCAAGTAAAATTGGGGGACGTCTGAACGGGGTCATGGGGGGAGTTTATAAGGGGCTAGGGGTGGGGTAGGGGGGGGGTAAGCCTCTCCAAGAAGGCCCAAATTCAACTTTTTTACCATGAACATTTATCCTTTTTCTGGGTTAGCCCTCCCAATAAGACTCGGGGTTAACCCCCCCCCAAGAACGGAAACCAAACTCCGCCCATGAATTGGTTTGTTTGTTTCTTTGTATGTGCACTTGTTGTAGCACCCTTTCAAACTCTCTCTACTCAGAGGCGCTCCTGACTACAGCGCAGACAATGCATCGGAGTTTAACGCCAAAGCGCTGAGCAATTGCGAGTGAAATACTTGCCCAAGGTCCTTGCGCTGCGGCTTGAGGTGGATTCGAACCTGCAACCCTTCGGCTGCAAGGCAACGAACATTTCCACTACACCACCAGCCCCCAAGTTGTGTGATGTTAATAATAGTTTTCGTTTATCCCATAATTATATAATTCAGTTGACACACAGCAGCCGGTGTAGAGTAATGCAGTACAGAAGAAGAAAAAGTACAATTGTTTAACAAAGACAAAAACAGAAACAGATGTTGCCATGTTGTGGTATTGTTTGTTTGTTTGTTTGTTTGTATGTGCACTTGTTATAGCGCCCCTTCAAGCTCTCTCTACTCAGAGGCGCTCCCGATGCAGAGCGGACACTGCATCGGAGTTTCACGCCGAAGCGCTGAGCAATTGTGAGTGAAGGACTTGCCCAAGGTCCTTACGCGGCCAGGTGGATTCGAACCTCGGACCTTTCGCCTCCAAGGCAACGACGCCACCACTAGACCACCGCGCCCCACGGTATTAATAATCATCCTCGTTTGATTTCAAATTGGCACACCGCAGAATGATTACAATTCATTCAAGTTATTGCAGAGTCAAATTTAACTGTTGTCACCCATGCAAGGCATCATCACATCCTACAACTCATTTTTACTATCGCCATATACCGATTGGAAGGTTGAGTGGACCTTTGGGTTGAGAGACTGCGAGTTTGTCTACACATGCAGTACGTGTGTTGGCTTTGTATGTAGGAAATAATTTTTCCAGTTGCACGATCTTGTATAATTGTATGTGTTAGTGTGCACGCGCATGTATGTTGATGTATGTGTGTGCGTGTGTGTGTGGTTACTTTGGTTGGACATATCTTTAATCAGTCTATGTTTATTTTTCCTTTTGATTGTTTGTAGACGTTGGTTTGTTTTGTGTTGGAAGCCAAACATCACAGATTGCTTGCTTTCAGTATTGGCGGAAAGAGATAGAAGCACAGGCAGAGAGAGACAGAGACAGAGGCAGAGAGAGACAGAGGCAGAGAGACTGAGATGGAAAATCAAATGAAGCATATTAAGTGCAGACGGAAGGATGGAAGAGGACACCAGAGACCTGGATACGGTTTCGGTGAATAAGCTGGTCTCCATGACGTGGCTTTTGCGGGCGCTGAGAAATTCTCGAAGATGTACATTTTTACAATTCACAGGCAGAGAGAAAGGCACATAAGCAGACAGAGACATAGACAGAGACACGCAGGCAACACAGATTGCTTGCTTTCAGTATTGGCAGAAAGAGATAGAAAGAGACACAAGACTATGGGAAGGTTGAGCCAGGCGGACACACATGCGCAAGCACAAGCGCAGGCACATGCACATGTATGCAAAGGCACACGCAGACACACACACACACATAGGGCACAGGTAGACACACACAGACAGGCACAGGCAGAGGGACACAGGCAGACTTGGTGACATCTTCAGGCAGAGAAAAACAGACACAGAAAGTAGGTTATTTACATGCAGAAAATTCATGAATCTGGATTTGTATCTCACTAACTGTTGTGGAATTTTCCAGTTTTCCGTGGCCGATGTCGGAGCTATCGTCGATATCGATCCGGAGTATCCAGCCGGACCAGTTTGGACAGTCATCGCTGAACAAGTCCCTCGGGGTCAGTAGTTCACAGCAGCAGCATCTGCAATCGAGTGCGCAATGGCCTCAGCAACCGAGCCAGGCCGAGCATCCACGCATGGTAGATATATGTATCCCAAATCGAATTAAATCTGTGTTTGGTTTTTTGTCCATTGGGAGTGTGTGTAATGGCTTTGGGGCGGGGGTGCGTCTTTTGGTTTTTTATGGAGAGCTTTCTTTAGGATCTGTCTCTGTGGAGATACAAATCTTTGAATCTGTCTTTCTGGGGAGTCGTGTCTTTGAATCTGTCTTTCTGGGTAGTCGTGTCTTTGAATCTGTCTTTCTTCGGAGCCGTGTCTTTGAATCTGCCTTTCTGGAGAGCCATGTCTTTGAATCTGTCTTTCTGGGGAGCCATGCGTGTCTTTGGATCTGTCTTTCTGGGGAGGACTCCGTGTCTTTGAATCTGTCTTTCTGGGGAGCCATGCATGTCTCTGGATCTGTCTCTCTGGAGAGCCGAGTCTTTGAATCTGTCTTTCTGGGGAGCCATGCGTGTCTCTGGATCTGTCTTTCTGGGGAGCCGTGTCTTTGAATCTGTCTTTCTGGGGAGCCGTGTCTTTGAATCTGTCTTTCTTGGGAGCCATGTCTTTGGATCTGTTGTAAAATGAGCAGTGTAACTTCAAAAATAAACTTCTCAATCTTCTAATGCTGGATTATGACGATAAGAGTGTCAACATATTGCATTTTGTAACAATACAAGTCTTATATAATTTATCTGCTCTAAATATTGTGACTGTCTGGTTTGGTTGGAGTGTCATGATGAGAACAATGGGACACATTTGAGAGTGAATATAAATTGCTTATTAGCCCATATTATACGAATATACATATATCCCGGTGATTTCCGTGAAAATCTCTTATCAGAAAGGCATCATTTGATAATGGCGGATGTCCAGTGTACGGAGTTCGTGTGTCCGATGATCGGAGCAATCGAATGAAGAAGACAAATACAATGATGGTCTTGGCAGAAATACAATGATGCTATGATGTGGCTGGTCCCAGACTCTGCATATATAATTGCCCGACGCCTGCTAGCTTCTCTGCGGTCTGTGTTAGTCGTTAGTAAACGGAAATCTTGTCTTTTCCGGAATATGTGTATTGTGTACCTACCCCTTATAACCACATCCCATTCTTAATTCCATGTCCATTTTGAAATCGAAAATCAAACGTATCAAAGCACGCTATTATAACAGTTGCATGAATGAATTTGTATAATCCATCATCGTTATCATCGTCGTCGTCATCATCATCATCACCACCACTGTCGCCCTCATTATCATCATCATCATCATCATCATCATGATCATGATCATGATCATCATCATCATCATCATCATCATCATCATGATCATCATCATTGTTATTACAAATATATTTGAACACTCGCCGTCTCGTGACATCCTGCTGCATCAATACCAGAACATCATGTCACGAGACGCTTACTCCGAACAATTTGCCAGAGCTGTGAATCGGAAGCCTGGTCAGTCAGTTTCCTGAAGTTTTGAAGGTCAACGAGTGAGTTTTAAGGTGATTGCTGCTTCATCAATACCAGAACATCATGCTTTTTAGTCTGGTGTAGAATTAAAAAATTCACATCTGTCCATTCACCGTTCTTTTTTTCAGCCTGGAGCAGGTGGACCTGCGGAGGGATATGCAAGTTCCATGTCTCGAGATGGCGATGGAAGTTCGGACGTTTACTCCGAACAATTTGCCAACTTTCCGGAAAGTCCGAACATCGGTCCGCGACTCGGTCGAATCCAGTTCCGAGTTAGCTACGACTTTGACCAGTACATTTTGACGTTGAGATTGATCAACGCCGTCGAACTTCCTGCAAAAGACTTCTCGGGGACAAGCGATCCGTACGTGAAGATCTACTTGCTGCCCGACAGAAAGCACAAACTGCTGAGCAATATCAAACGGAAGTGCCTGAATCCGTTCTGGAATGAAACGTTCACTTTTGAGGGTGAGGCTTGTTTATGGCTGGACAGCGATGTCTGCGAATGGTAGACATTATTAGTGTGAATGGTAGACATTATTAGTGTGGCCGGTATGTGCTGGTGAACACTGTTTTTTTCAGTCGAAGGATTGGCTTCAAGGATTATTTCTCTGCTATAAGTCCTCTCCCGTGAGACGTCAACTGTGGAGAGCCTTTCGAGCAGATTCCATGTAGAAGCCTTCTAAGGCAATTTGTTATCTCATAGTTGTTGCCATTGTATTTGTCACAATATATTGTCTACAAGCTTACAAGAAGCTTTATGTGGTTTATTCTTCTTTAGGTTCTCTGCCAAGTGGCAGGTCTAAACGTCCAATGTCTCCATCTTTCACGCTGTTGTGCCATGTCTTTAAGTTTTATTATTTGGTTTGGCCACAGTAAATATGTTTAGAAGTCTCTAATCTGACCTAATGTTACATTTGTGTGTGGGGTAGTGTAGTGGTTAGCGTGCTGGAATGCTAGTCAAGCTATCGGATTCAAATCCCCAACAGGATAGAATTTCGGTTCAAGATTTCTGCTCCACTACCATACTCAGCTGTAGTGAGTACACTGACCATGGGCTATGCTGTTGGTGGGATAATGAGAGAGCGAGGGAGAGGACTGGCCACCCACTGTCGCATATGCCGAGACTAAGAATGTGAAGGTGCTATGCTTCATACCTATGGCTGCCACTCTGAAGACTAGCTCAAGGGACAAGATGGTTCTTCTAATATTAGTCTATTATCATGGAATTGAATTTATTATTATTATTGACTTTTTATATATAGCGCACCTTCAAGGTAATCTACTCAGAAACGCTCCCAGTCCAACAACTGCTAAATAAGTCAGTTTTTAAGTGAGAAAGAAACATACTGGTTTGACCTCTAGGCACAAGACGGAGTGCAACAGGGAGCCCATTCCAGGTTCTAGGGCCAGCCACTGAAATATTGTATTGTTATTATTTTCGTTTTATTTTTGTTGTTGTAGGCTTTCCATACGAAAAGCTCATGAGCAAGTCGCTCTACCTGCAAGTGCTCGACTACGATCGCTTCAGTCGAGACGACCCGATTGGAGAAATTATCATTCCTGTTTGTGATCTTGATCTTCAAAACCCTGTGACCATGTGGAGAGACCTTCAGCCGTGCCAAGGACATGTGGTCAGTTGTTTCAATAAATTTTCTTCATTTAATACCAGTCAGAGTGGGGATTGAAAGCAGTCCAAGTTCCTTTCAGTACTAGCAAATTGCAGTGGTTCAGAACAGTCTAGAAAATTTAGACAAGAGAAATAATATATTATATTGTTGTTTATTATGAATCGGAATGACAAACTGCGACCTGTTACAGCGCAGATAAAATACAAGTGGACAGTCAATGGGATTGTCTGAAGGAGGTTTAGGCCATCCTGCTTTCGACATGATTAGCTTTTTGTAATTGATGTTATTGAGTAGATTTATTCCTTTTTAGACAGGGTTTTAAAGAGGATCGATCCTAGGTATGAAATTTGTTTCATCTTTTGGTGGCAGCCCTGAGTTTGGGCTGGAGACTGTATTGTTGAATTTAATATTTATGGTTTTATTCAATTCATAAAGTTCTGGCTTGAGTGTTCTGCATTGTTTATTTTACTGAAATACAATCTATGTGATTGATTGATTGATTGATTGCTTCATTCATAGATCGATTGTTTGATTGATTTATTGATTGATTGACTGATTGATTAATTGAATGTCTTTGTCTGCTTAGGGCCAGTTGGGTGAGCTGTTGATTTCCCTCTGTTATAATCCAAAGATGTGTACAGTCAATGTTGGAATTCTCAGAGCAAGGCTACTGAAAGCGAAGGATATCACTGGCCTGTCAGGTTTGTTCAGATGAATGCAACAATTAGTTTTCATTTTTTAAAGTTATTAGAATAATTGGTAATACATGTAGTGTGCAAGTTGCTGCAATTTATGGCGCAAATAATAACAGAGTTAAAAAGCGAGTAATATACACAGCGCAATAACAAGTGCCGATAATAAACAAATATAATAATAATGATATTAAATTATGATATTAATAATAACGAAAATGTCAGTAATGACACAGGAACAATAATAATAATAATGGTTCCATGGCTTTTCTTTTTGGTGCGATGTTGAAATCTAGAGATAATGATTACAATCAACAGACAAAAATACCAGAATAAATTATGGAAAATGAGCAATGTAGTAATTGAAAACCTTAACCTAAATATCCTTTAGCCTAAATATAATTTATTGCTTTTTGCAATAATGAATTATCTGTGTCTCTTGATATTTGTGAGGATTTGGAACCTGGGTGCAAAATTCAAATCTGTCTATCTGGACAATAAGCTTCCCCTTATTGTTGCTTATTTGATGCCTCATTGCCTCTCTTTATTTTTTCAATTATTCAGGTGTATGAGATTGTTGAAAATATTTCAATTTTAAATGCAACACCTCAGGGCTGTTTTAAAGGTATTTTTGGAACTGCACAACCCCTTCTTTCCTTTCCCATCCCCTATGGTAAATTACTTCCAATCGAAGCACAATGACCTTTTTGCTAGTTTAACTGTACAGAAGTGCTTCTACAACTGCGCAAATCCATTTAGAACTGAACTTTTTGTGTACAACTGCACGTTAAAAAAGCCCTGCAACACCTCTTCTGGGCTGCTTGAAAGTAAAGTGCTCAAACCTGCATGTAGAAGTATAGCTAGACTATGCCAAGTTGGTCTCTGCACTGCCTGTAATTGGCCAGAGCAGAAGACAAATCAGCTTGACCTTCCAGATTCTGAAATGGCACTGGAACAGACAAGTTAGCCTGTCTATTGCAGACTTGAGTTGATCCGGTGAATGAAACTTTTCTCCATGACACTACTTCTGTGTAATGTTGACAAATTAGAAGATTTGCATTGCACTACAAGTCTTTACATTGCGATTCAATGTAACTGCTCAGGGCTTTTTTTAACGTGCAGTTGTACACAAAATGTGCAGTTCTAAATGAATCTATGCAGTTGTAGAAGCACTTCTGTACAATTAAAACTAGCAAAAAATGGTCAGTGGCCTCCGATTAGAATTAATTTACCATTGAGAATGGGAAGGAAAAGAAGAAGTTGTGCAGTTCTAAAAATTCCTTAAAAACAACCTTGCAACTGCTTCATTTGTTGTTGTTTCGTCACAGATCCCTACGTGAAGATCTGGCTGCTACGAGATGGAAAGAGAGTTGAGAAGAAGAAGACCGTGGTCCATCAGAAGACGCTCAGTCCCGTCTTCAATTCCAACTTCAGCTTTAACGTTCCGCTTGAGCACATCCGTCGCACTAGTCTGCTCATTTCCGTCATGGACCACGACTTCATCGGCATCAACGAACTCATGGGACAGCTGCTGCTCGGCTGCAAGAGCTCGCCGTTGGAGGCGAAACACTGGAACGAAATGCTCACGAAGCCACGACAGACTATCGAGAAATGGCACTTGTTGAAGGACTTGGGCTGACGACATCCGTGTCTTAGATTGGTTTTTACTACTACAATGAATTACACGAGTAATGTGGCCACTGCTCCTACCGCTAGTCACTTGTGTGGCCAGTGGTCGCACATATTGTCCGATGCTGCAGCGGTACTACTAGACAACGCAAGCTGTACTACACGTTGTGCTGTTGTTGTACATTGTGTAGTAATGCGCAGTACCCATTCAACGTGGTACTGTCTAGATCCTGTGAAGTACCCTTTCGGCCTTCGAACTACAGTGGACTTTTTAAACTTCTTAGTTTTTTTTACTTAATTTAAAATGAAATTAGCATCTGATTTTTTCCCCGTATATACTTTAATCGTCGCTATTGTTCTGATGTTACGATTTTTACCATCGACATTCCTTTTTGAATGGTTGTGAGACTGATTGCCAAGTTGCTGGCTGGCTAAAGACGCTGCATAATGTAAGTAATGGGGAGTGCCGCCCTGATTAGAAAATGTTACGGGAGTCATGCGGGAGAACAGATTTGCTTCTGGTAGTTAACACATTGACCGCCTTCACGCCATGTTAAATGACTGGCTGTACTACGAGTTAACTCGTAGTAGGCGGCCAATGTGTTAATGTGTCCGTTTAATAATGGACCATTTGCCACAAAAACAGTTGATGGGCTTAACCCTTTAATGCTGGAGGGTATCGGATTTCCCATACAATTTACTACCATCGCGGCATTAAAGGACCACTGCCAAAGATGACCAACTGTGAACCACCTCCCTCTTTTCGGTGGTTTACACCCCCAACCTCCCTGTGCAAGTCCACTCTCAGGGTACTAAGGTATTCCTGTTGATAGAACACAGGATTTCCGGTGTGCCCATCATGGGGTTGGGTACTCGGACACTGTTGCGTTCAATGCACAGACTAATTAGATCCATTGCAGTACCTTTAGACTGGCAGATTTAACATGAGTTATGGACCTGGTCTCTGCCGCTCCAATCGAGTTTTGAGGAGTGATGGGCCTTAAATGCTTAATCATTATCATGGATGTCTGCCACTGGCACCTCTGGCACAAATAACTTAATTATTGACAGTGGGCCACTAATCAAATCATGGTTGAAATTTCGGACTACGGTGAAAATGACTTACCAATACGGTTTCGTAACAGATAATTATAATCAAAGAAATCTTGTTTTCTATTGTTATGGACTAAACATAGGCTATTGTATTGGTTAGATGTCAGCTTGTGGACTGAGTAGTATGTTCAGGAAATAATGGTGCAATTGTGTGTGTGTGTGCGCGCGAGTGTGTGTGTGTGTTTGTGTGTGTGTGATTGGTGCTTGTAAGGATGTCCTGCAGTTGCTACGATTGCAATCCGCTCGTTGTTTTTGCCAACTTTGTTGATAATTATTGTCATGCGCATAAATTGAATTTTTGATTGATGTAAATCTGCTTCAAAAGCTATAGGTCAGTGGTTTCCAACCTTTTTTGACGTTAGGGCCACTTTTTCTAAGTTGGAGGACACGAGGGCCAACTTTTTCTTAGTTGAAGGACATTAGGGGGCCACGAGGCTAAAATTTAATCAACTAAAAGTAAATAAAATTGTTATTATAGATTCAAAATAGAATGTTTGTTGTTATTTATAGATTTCAAAATAAAATAATTTGTAATAGAAAATAATTGTGTTCTATCCTGTTAAAATTGTCATTTTTAGCATAAATTTTTGTCAATTCTTTTATAGACGAGGGCCATATTTTGAGGCCTGGCGGGCCACTTTTGGCCCGCGGGCCACGGGTTGGAACCACTGCTATAGGTGTTTAAAAGTTTGTGCTTGAAAATTTTTGCATTAGGAATGGGTTGAAATGCAAAGTGAATTAGCAGAGTTAGGGACCTGGTCGAGGCAATTCCAGGACAATGTGTATTGCAAGCAGTTGTATTATTTGTGATCAGTTATAAGCTCTGATATACGTGGTGCTTGCTACTCTTTAATAAGTAACTATATAATTTCCGATGGAGAAACACGTACAATACTCTGGTCCATTCACTATTAGTTATATAAAAAATACTCTGACCAGTGGCCATTAACTATTAATTATATAAAAACAATACTCTGGCAATTACATTGTTATCAGTTTTGTAAAACCACTAACACCATGGCGTTTTTACATTATTATGAGAAAATTAAGCTTGTGCAATCTGTATAACAGTAGTTAATTCTGAAGATCATGTAATGACCTTGATCATGTAATGACCTTGATCATGTAATGACCTTGATCGTGTAATGACGTTGATCATGTAATGACCTTGATCATGTAATTTCCGAAGTGCACCATTTTTTGTAAGATGCAGTTCCAGATAGTGTTTCCTTTTGAATCATGTAGGCTTGCTGTTTTATGTAATACACAAATTCACAATCGTCATGTAATGGTGCCATAGGTACACCCCAAGGAACATATGGTTCCGCTAACCAGGTCACCCTAATTTCCTCGCACCTTTTGTGTTGATTTTGCGCTTGTGAATAAATTGGTTCCCACAACTTTGCTTTTTTGGTCACTGTAGAATCTCCAGATAACGATGACTAAACAATGAAGATATTTTACTGATAATATCGGCAGCCTGCAAGTTCAGATTACCTGTTCTAAAATGAAAACATATCTACTTGTCTGTCTCAAATTTGTTTAAACAGTATAGCAAAACTGTGAAATTTAATACATGCATGGAGTTGATGAATTTGGAAAGTTTAATCATCAATTTTGAATCTAGCTTTGCAACAGTGGCTCTAAACTTGTGTGGTTCTACGTTATAGGCTATTCTGTATATGTTTTAATAAAGTGAATGTGTTTCAGTTGTGCTTTAACTTGAGTTAGTTGATGTGAACAAATTTTTATTATAAACCTTTTTAATGCTCACAAAGTCGCAAGTTGAGTGTGGCAACGCACATCCGAGTACGGTTAATATCACACTTCAAATCAAATCTTTTTGATCTGCTTGTGACTCAACGTGAAAACAGTTGAGATCATTCTAAGTCGATGGCAAACCAGGTATGGCCTGGTGCCTTATGTTCACTCGGCCCACTTTTCCGCCACCTTGTTGGAAAGAAACCTAGAGGACCTGGTGTAACTGATAACGTTTTAAGTAACTTTCAAATCTCTGCCGTCCTGCCACTTAATTGGCCAGCACACCTGAAAAGGTTTTACCTGGGACTCGATATTAGTCCCAGGTTTTACACTTTAAGCACTGACCGTACCACCCCATTCATTAGGATCTTATTTATCAGCTTTCTCTATCATCTATGCGGATGTGAGCCACTTCATATAAAAGAAACCCGCCTTTGCTGCTCTCTTTCACCTCTGCTTACTGCCCTCAATGGTCTCTGACAGCCAAAAATCTGGACTAGGCTAACAAGTCAATCTCTGTACAAGTTCGGTCTATTGACTGTTCATAAATAGGCTACTATCTAATTTAGCTTATTAAGAAACATGGAGATTACAACGATCTGTGCTAATTCATAAAATTTAATGATCTAAGTATGAATTACACATTAACCTTGGTTAGGCATAATTAATTTTTCAGACAAAATTTATTTTGGGCTTGATCCGCAAGCAATTGAGCAAACTACCTATAGGCTAGGCCTACGGGCTTTCCAGACCTTTATCAAAAGAAAAATTCACTTCATTTCCGTCTACAGCAGTGGTCCCCAACCCGTGGCTCGTGAGCCAAAAGTGGCCCACCAATCACCTGGCCTAAAAATGGCCCTCAACCTAAATTACAAACAGCACTCCTTCGGCTTTGCTCGCCATTGATTGTTGCTATGCTCGCTAACAAACATACTTTTTGCTACCATCTGGAAAACTCCTTTGACCTGACGCTCCTGAATAAGCGGGTGCCCTTGCAATCAGCTTTCGAGTGGTATCTGAGAAGTGTCGAGTTTACGATTGCAACAGAAATCTACTGATTCTGAACCAAGGACCATTAATTCCGTCGCGAATTATGGTCTCTCTTTGCCTCCTTTCTGTCGGCTTTTTAAAACCATTTCCACTACAACGTGATTTGGTGCTCCCAGGAATAAAATTTATTTATCTATAATGGCGCTACATAAATTAATTATTACGATGAGAATATTCCGCGTGGAACCAAAGATTTTACCACAGTTAAAATAAAATCTTTGCGTGGAACTATAAATATATTCCTTGCCTTGTTATGCGTTAGTCTATGTTTCCGGCAGCAATGTATTTTACTGGAGATCCAATAAATGCACCGTTAACCTAGCGCCATCTAATGTGAATTCGGTCAACTGCATCGGCAGCAAACGGCGTCGTTAGAAACTTGACCATTTTATATACAGTTGACACAGAACGTCGATGGACTGCAAGAATGCAGTAATGGCCTATTTTACCGGGCAAGCTAAGACATACAGAATTGCGTATGACTGCATAATTATTTATAAGTAAGTAAGTAAATAAACAGCATTTATTACTGCAATAGAAAACGCCTTGGCATTGAGGAAAGAATTTGTGCATCCTTTTGTAATCCATATCAAGGATCCAACATTTTTTGAGTGTAATAAATTTTTCGAGGCTCAGTTTTTTTAATTTTTATGGAGCGCCATAAAACACTAAATCGACCCGGACCACCATGGACTACTCTTACGGACCAACACCGGACAACCTTCTGACTCAACGCAGCGCTCGTGAATAAACCGGTGCCCCACGCTTGGTTTTCGAGTAGTGCTTTAGAAATTAGGAGATTACGATTACGAGCACTATAAACGCCAAATAGCAACGGCGACACTTGCACGTACTAGTCACAAGATGGTAGCCAACTCTACGGTTAGCATTCACACATGCAAGTGTGGCATCCAACTATTGATATATCAACGATATGGATAAAAACTAGTTACGTTAAAATAATTCTCGCTTAGTCAATCAACAACTGTGATTGTTTGGATAAAATCTCTGGTTTTGATGTCGCGGATTTGTCGTTTTTTTATTTATGTGTAAAACCGATGGTTTTTTCTCAACCCGATAGTAGTACTTCTGTCCGTATTCGCGATGCAGCAGAACAAACCTAGTAATCCTGATGGAGCGAACTATAGCCATTC
Organism: Lumbricus rubellus; assembly: GCA_945859605.1. Taxonomy (NCBI): domain Eukaryota; kingdom Metazoa; phylum Annelida; class Clitellata; order Crassiclitellata; family Lumbricidae; genus Lumbricus; species Lumbricus rubellus. The sequence goes on along the minus strand of OX243824.1, from coordinate 12,013,459 downwards.
GTATAAGCTGGTGGTAGTCGGGGGTGGAGGTGTCGGTAAAAGTGCCTTGACGATACAGTTCATTCAGGTATTCATACATTCTTTAAATATGGAAAAACTAGTTATTTTGGCGTATCTCTGTTGCTGTTAGTCTTTAGACGGCAGGAGTTCCTGGTTATGATTTTAACTAATTTATTGTCATTATTACTCATAATTGTTTTAATTAATAATAAAACCTAAACTGAGGTAGGCCCACTGGTTTGACCGAAGCATGCCATGTACTCAGTTGTATGGCTAGTGGTTGCCTTTACAACCAATCAGCTGTTGCTAACAGAGGCTTTTGTGATGTATTGAATTGTTGCTGTTGTTGTGCCCATAGATTAGCTATTCAAGTACTCTACTCACCTGCCAGATTTATTTCCTGGCAGTCTGGTTCAAGGAACTTTTTATTTTTTAAGATGCATTGCAAATTATTTTATTCAGTTTCCCACACGAAACGTGGAAAACGTCGTCATATGGACCACAAGCATGTGCAGTGTGCAGGTGCCCATGGATGGCTAGCTAGGCAAGTTAAATACTCAGCTGCCAGGTAGATTCCTTGGCATTCATGCAACTTTTTATTTGAAAATGCGCTGAAATTTTTGTTCAGTTTCTTTGTTGTTTGCGTCCTAGTAGTAGCTAGTAGCTAGGCAAGTTATATACTCGGCTACTAAGTAGATTCCTTGGCATTTATGCAACTTTTTATTTGAAGTTGCAGTGAAATTTTTGTTCAGTTTCTTTGTTGTTTGCGTCCTAGTCATACTTTGTTACCGATTACGATCCAACCATCGAAGATTCCTACACGAAGCAGTGCATTATCGATGATGTCGTTGCAAGGCTTGACAGTGAGTAAGATTCTGGCACCTAAAAATTTAAGTACTAAATGTTTGTATGTGCACTTGTTATAGTGCCCATTCAAGCTCTCTACTCGGAGGCGCTTGTGACTACAGTGAGGACACTGCATCGGAGTTTCATGCCGAAGCGCTGAGCAATTGCGAGTGGAGTGAAGGACTTGCCCAAGGTCCCTACACGGCGACTTGAGGTGGATTAGAACCTGCAACTCTCCAGCTGCAAGGCACAAAGCCCACCACTACACCACCTCACCCCACAATTTATGTCATATCTATTTGTTGATAACAATGAACTTGTAAGTAAGAACGGACATGACTGCAATGATTGGTCTATTGGCTTGTGAAGAAATTATGGTTAATTAAACATTTGAAGGTGAATGGTGAATTGGAGATTTGACAACTTTGATGAAGTGTGACTTACTTATTTAAAAGCAATTGGTAACGAAAATGTATATTATTATAGACAGTTATGGAATACAGCTTTGAGATCAAGTCACCGTTAAAAACCGTCCTTTTCAGCCGAGGTTGGGTTAGGAGTGCTCTTGAGTAGTAACCTTACTTAAGAGGTGCTATATAAATCTCTATAAATAAATGAATGTATGACTTACCTTTTCCAAATTGCTTAATCATCGGGATTGCTTAAATGTGTTTTTAACATTAAATTAAACTGATCAATCTTCAAGATGTTGTCTTAACTGTAGCATTGTACTGGTGCCCTGTTGTTTGATGTCTTGTGCAGTTTAAATTGGCGTGTTAGAAATTACTAATTAATTATACTAAACTACACACAGAGTTTGATCTATGGGGACTTCGTAGTACAGACTGTACCCTAAAAGATACTTTTTGCGTAGAACTACTGATTTTCCAGTATTAGATGATAAAATTGAAAGGAAATCGTTTACAATGATAATGGTCAGAGGTGTAACCAGGGAAGCATTTCGGGTATTTTTAATTTCAGAGGTATCCGGTAAAAAAGGGCTGCACACAAAATTACACAGAATTTAGGAATTTTTTATTTTGGGCTGAACCCGGAATCCTCCAAACACCCCCATGATAATGGTGGTCAGCTTGTATGTGTCTTTTGCAGCTTTTATATATCTTGTATCTTTTTTTGAACAATCTGTTTAAAATACTATTAATAAACTTGAAACGTGCTAAGTGCAAGTGTTTGAATACGAATCCTGTTTAGGTGATTAGTGACAAAGATAAAAATGCACTTTGATAAAATACAAAAATTAAAATGCACTTTCTGTTCTGGAGCATTTTAGATACAGTTTTGCAAATTTATTGCATATCTGAAGCATTTTGTTCAAGGGTATCAGCGTTAGGTCACACCAGTTATGACAGAGACACTACAAAGTGTCTGACCTCTAGCGCTATCAGTACTGAAATTATGTCAGTACTAAAATTATATCATAATTAATCCTGTTTCTCCTAGTAGGGTGTTTGTTTATTTATTTATATTTCTCGCATTTTTATATAAAAAATTAGAATTTTGCAGTATTCATTCATTCATTATTTATGGGGATTTATATAGCACCCTTTCATGGTGACTACTCGGAAGCATTCTCGGACCCAGTATGACTAAATGGACAGGTTGGAGATGCACATAGAAGGTCAGAGTGGACCCTTGTGGGAACAAGTGTGTTGACAAAGGGAGACAAAGCGATGACCAACTGCGGACAAAACACTGTTCTCTTTAGTCGTGGTTGGGTCGGGAGCGCTTCTGAGTAGATACTATTGAAGAGGCGCTATATAAATGTCCAAAATGAATGAATGAAAACACGATTCTAATAAAGGTCAACAGAATAGATTGATTTTAGTCAGTAATTGTTTATTCTGTTAGCTTAAATTAATGCCATCACTTTCGGTAAAGGACATTAAATTTTGAAAATGTAATAATTGTCCGCAGCCAAAATTTTTTAAGCTGAGCCATCATTAGCACTCCCCCATCCATGACTCCTTTCTTGCCTCCTTCTTCTTGGGCGGCTTAGCTGAAGGGACTGGTCGTTTTCTTTATGTGAGGTGGTCTGCCATAAGTATGTGTTAGTACTATTCTGTGTTGACTTTTATTACTCTAGCACATGAGTGGTGTCTGGTCCTACCGTGATTCCAAAAAACTTAGTCAGATGTGCAATTTAATCTGCTTGCTTGCGTGATGCCTGTGGTATTTGATGGGAGTTTCTGTCTCGGTGTTTGTGTGTGTCTCTCTCTCTAGCTCTGTCTGTCTGTCTCTTTCTCTCTTTCCATCTCCCTCTCTCTATCTGTGTGTGTGTCTGTATGTCTGTCTTTCTCTCCTTCTCTCTATTTCTCTGTGTGTGTGTGTGTCTCTCTCTCTCTAGCTCTGTTGTCTGTCTCTTTCTCTTTCCATCTCCCTCTTTCTATCTGTGTCTGTCTGTCTGTCTGTCTCTCTCTCTGTGTCTGTTTCTCTCTCCCTCTCTGTCTGTGTGTGTCTGTCTGTCTCTCTCTCCTTCTCTATATCGCGCGCTCTCTCTCTCTGTGTCTGTTTCTCAGTTTCTCTCTCTCTGTGTCTGGTTGTCTTTGCCAGGGTTCCTGTAGCGAATGTATGTGTTGCTGGTCAGTTTTTATGCCGTATTTATAAATGTGTCTGCAGATCAGGCGGGCTCTCTGCTTGATCCCCCCCCCCCGCTGCCCCACCCCTCCCCCCACCGGCCCAGGGATTTCAGCCCCAGCCCGGCATCCCTCTTCGATTGGCATGTGGCCTTTATCTTGCTCTCTGTGAACTGACACAGCAGCAGTGGGGCTTGCTGCTGATCCCTGTTATCTGGACTATGTGCCTTGCTTTGTTTCCTATGGCAGTTACGTATATGTATGCGTGTATTATACATGTGCATGTATGAGCAATGCATTTGTGTATGTATGCACACACCCAATTGCCCATGTTGATGTGTTTTATACCTTAGTTGTTTTTACATCCATGGCATATATTATATACATATATACGTATATGTATATAAATGTACATTATATATACATATATGTACAGGTATATTATATATATACAATGTATATATACATATGTAAATGTACATATATAATTATATATATATATATACATATATGTATAATATTGTATATTCAATGTAAATACCACGGTATGCATATAAGTACATATATATATAATTATATATATATATATATATATATATTCATGCACACTTGCACATATATATTTACAGTTTTAATACAAAGACAGTGTTAAAAATGTAAGTGCATAAATATTTTGTTGTTCTGCACTTACTCCATCTCTGATGCACTGGCTTTCCTTCTTGATATAGCTCTTAACTATAAATAGTCTTGATGAGCTGTGCAACATCAAATCCATTTTCAATACTGACATCAAACTGAATCTGTTCTTCCACCTTTTTTGAGATTTTTCGTCTGAACTCGAGTTCTCGCAGCACATTTGAAGCGAAATACATTTGATCTTTCTCGTTAAAAATATGTGAGATATTGTTCTGTGTCTATACAGTTCTTATGGAGGGTCCATAGAGGCGGCCTACAAATCCTACTCTTTCCAGCCTTTAGTCTAGTTTAGTTTAGCCTTTCCCAACCTTTGGTGACTTTGGAGCCACTTTTTCTAAGTTGGAGGGCACTAGGGACACTTTTTTTTAGTTAAATGACATAAGGGGCCACATGGCTAAAAATTAATTAATTAAAAGCATATAACATTGTTATAATTGATGCAAAATAGAATGTTTGATGTTATCTATGAACGTCAAAATAAAATAATTTGTAATAGAAAATAAGTTATATCCTATTCCAAATTATCATTTTTTTCATGTATTTAAACAAATTCTTTAAGAGATGAGGGCCATTTTTTAGGCCTGGCGGGCCACTTGTGGCCAGACACAATTGCTGTAGGGGTCAAGCTAACTTGTCGTATGACTTCATGTGCAATTGTATGTATGGTATATTAGAACCCACAGCATGTCATCTATAGAAACTATTAGGTGCTGTGATATAAGCATATCTATACAGTTAGAACAAGACCCAATTGTTTCTAAAGCTGATTTAGAATCGGAATTTGAGCCATAACGATGTATGATACATGAGAATTGATGTGTGTGTGTGTGTGTGTGTGTGTGTGTGTGTGTGTGTGTGTGTGTGTGTGTGTGTGTGTGTGTGCTTGTATAGAAGTGTATGACTAATTCAATGCTTGATCACTGTTCAAATTTCATTGCAACAGTCTGAAATTCTGCTCATAGCCAAAGGCAAAATAGATGTTAGTAAGGGACTCTTTGAATTGATACTCTTGGTTCCTTGATCTGGGTGGTGGTGGTGGCGGTGGTGGTGGTGGTTGGGGTGGTAGGCATGGTGGTGGTGGTAGTAGTGGCGGTGGTTGTGGTGGTGGTGGTTGGGGTGGTGGTCATGGTGGTAGTGGTGGTGGTCATGGTGGTGGTGGTGGCAGTCATGGTGGTTGGGGTGGTAGTCGTGGTGGTGGTGGCGGTCGGGGTGGTGGTGGTTGGGGTAGTAGTCATGGTGGTGGTGGTGATTGTGGTGGTGGGGGTTGGGGTGGTGGTCATGGTCAGAGACTTCAGCAGTGTGCTCTCAGTGACTGTTATATCGAAAAGGAAGCTTAGATCCTGATTTGGCTTTAAATGTCTTGTGCTTAACAGTTGCCGACGTGTCATGTGCGTGTTGACTGTTGATGGCTGATATGTTGACATTGTGTTCGGCAATTCCATTGTCATGTCGGCTAGGTCATTGTTATGTCGTCTATGCCATTGTTGTGTCCCTTCCATACATCTGAATTATTCATAGCCAGGAGACGTCCAACACTCAGATGACCCGGTGTAGGGTTGGGAAGGTCCTTCCTCCGTAGCAGAATTTGACCTCACAATGTTGAACAAGGGGGTTTGACCCACGCGAAGAAGTCATGGTCTCATGTGGGATTGAAAAAGCTGCTTCAAAAGACCTCATTATTTCGTATAAAGTTACATTGCTTTGTGAGCAGCATAGATGTTTAAAAAAACGATGGAAACGGAATAAAAACCGGTAAAAACGTCGTTTTATTCGAAAAAATAAAAACCGGAAAAAACGACGTTTTTTTGGATCGAATAAAAAACCCAAAAAATTTTTAAACAACTATGGTGAGCAGTTACCATGGCTAAGCTAAGGAGGTCCAGCTAAATTGCCTCTAGTGTCTTGATTCTTGCCTTTGCTTACCCTGTAGTGAATCCTTCAATGCCAAAGGCAACACAGCCTGACAGTATTGTTTATAATTGTGCATTGAGTGTACAGTAACTGCAATTATGGGACTGTAATTAGTTGATATCTGTGCCTTATGTAGCCTCATGTTGTCTTGTAATACAAAAAGTGTACTATGAATAAAGATTTTTGATTGAACCGGATGATGTTTAAATAGAAGTTGGATTGATAAAAACAATTGTTGCTCCAATAGGTATAGGATTTCCATACGAGTTGGTTGGTAAGTGATATAAGGATCATACTTAATTATAAGTGCAACAGTGCTAAGCATAGTGTCAGGATTTTGGAAATAGTACAATATGAACTGCTATTATAAAACAAACCCATACATAAACAATTATACAGGGCTTATTTTTCAGGATTCTGCATATCATATAGACCTGGTTTCAGCTGAAACTGGGATGTGACATGCACAAGAGCCCTGGTCAGTTATTCAATATTTATAAGTAACAATGAGCATGTGACACATGCTGTAGTGGTGTACTCATGGTAATCTGTTGTTGTCATTGTCATGTCTAGTTCTGGACACTGCTGGTCAGGAGGAGTTTAGTGCGATGCGGGAGCAGTACATGAGGTCGGGAGAGGGATTTCTCCTCGTCTTTTCGGTCACCGACAGGAGTAGGTAAGAAAAGACGTTCAATCCGTTCGCTTGTTTTATAAACGTTCCTGGAGTCTTCTCGTGATTTCTAGGCTGATCCATATGTCAATTGGTTTGCATATAATTAATCAGGGCTGTACTGGTAAATTTTGAGGTGAGTACACGCTGGCCGGGAGGAAAGTTGACCTTTTTTGGGCCCGAAATTTCTGTCCTTTTTTTTAGTGATCCGGCCAAAATTTTGGAAAAAGTTCTTAATTTCTGCGTCCGAAACAACTGATGTCCTTTTTCCGCTTAAAAACAGCCGCACGCATCCTGATTTACTAGCGTGTATGGTGTACCCTCCTTTTTACCCGCGTATACCCTACTTTTCGGGAGGTGAGTATACGATGCCGTTTTTTCCCGAAGGTAAGTATACTCCGTATACCCGCGTATAGCTGTATACCCTTGATTACAGCTCTGCATATAATGTAAGTACTTACTTACTTGCTTCTAAAGTTCTTCCCGTGAGCAGGTCTGCACATTGGGCAGCCGCAACACCCTTCCTCCACTCCTCCCTGTCCATCGTCAGTTCCTCAGCTTTCTCCCATGACATCTCCAGACATAATCTCAAGTCTCTTTTGATGGTGGGTCCTGCCAATTCTTTCATGGTCTTCCTCTCTTCCTTCTACTGCCTGTGTTCAAGGGCACCACATGTTTGGCTCTTCGATCTTGTAAGTAAGTATATACTTACTTTAGCACGTTGGCCGCTGATTTGCTGTGTTAAATGACTCAATTTGGGACATGTTAATATGTCCCTCGCGGCCAACGTGTTAATATACTTTAATGTAACCAGCTGCCAAACAGCGCTCTGGTGAACAAGTATCACAATATAAGATTCACATAGAACCTCAGAAACTAACAAAACTATACAAACTAACAGGACTAATTGGTATGTGAACAACTTTGTAGCTATAGATGTTTTCCTCATTTTGATTTCGTGTCTGCTCTTAAAAACAGAACATTTTTCATTTGTTATAAATCATTTCTTGGATTTGTTATTCTCTTCCCATTTTGTGACATGTTTACAGAGTATTCTTTATGCATAATACAGTGCATTCAGACATTCATGGAGCAATGTAAATAAGTTTGCACATTGTATCCTTGTACAAGCGTGAAAATGATCAGTGTTGAATAAAATGGTTTATAAAACATTTTGCAAACATTTATGTGAATCCCACATATTATAAATATATTTATGAATATATTTATAATATGTAGAGTTCATTTCATGCTTACTTGTACTATTTCTAAAGATATAAATTAATTATATGAGGAATTCATTTCATGTTTACCGGGGATTTTTACGAAATGCTTTAATACGTATACACATGTGCACTGATCATCTATGTATGAATGCATATGCATATACATAAACATTACCTTGTGCATATGTATATGCATGCAAATATGTGCATTTTTAAACACATTCTTGTAGATACAATGGTACATGTATTTATTTACATGTATTCTGACATGCATACGTTCATGCACGCATGCATACAGAAAGCAAAATCATCTTAACATATAAATTTTGGTGTTATGATTCGTTGGTGAAACTGTAAATAACCGGACATTGTTTACTTTTATAACATTTCAGCTTTGACGAAATTTACAAATTTCATAAACAAATCCTTCGAGTGAAGGACCGAGAAGAGTTTCCAATGATTCTTGTAGGCAACAAGGCTGATCTGGAACAACAACGAGTAGTAAGTCTCAGTTTGTTTTACGATGTAAATACTTTTATTGACTCTTGATGATAATTAAAATATTAATTAATAATAATAATAATCGCTTGTCTTGTTTATTGTGCTTCATGTATCTGATGTTGTTTGTTGAAGATATTAAAAGAAATAATAATAATAGTTAAATAATAATTACGACAATTTGCTGTATAGGGCGCGGTAACATGGCGATGCCTTTACAAGGGTGCCTTAAAAACAGATTTCATGTACATGCGAACCGCATGCACGCAGCCATACACACACAGAGGCACACCCAGAAACCTGATTATAGATATGTTAATGTGGTGTTGATTATATTTTTTTGGTAAATCTTTCAGATCAGTCCAGAGGAGGGTCTTGAATTGGCGCGCCATTTAAATATAAAGTACATTGAAGCGAGTGCAAAAATACGAATGAACGTCGACGCCGCATTTCATGAACTCGTCCGCATAGTCAGGTTTGTCTTTTTTCTAAATCAGCGGTCAAGTTTTGTATGTTTTGCGGACATTATGTCGGGTTCAGGTCTTCAAAATAGTCTAGTGGTTAGCTACGTTGCACGTAACCAGGTTACCTTACACCTAACCAGGCTATCTTACACCTAACCAGGTTACGTTACACCTTACCAGACTATGTTGCACCTAACCAGTCTACCTTACACCTAGCCAGGCTACCTTACACCTAACCAGGCTACCTTACACCTAATCATGCTACCTTAAACCTGGGCAGACACCTAATCTTAACCAGTGGACTGCCCACCAGTAGAGCCCTCGATTCAAATCGTCACCAGGGCAGAATTTATTGTGAGATTTCTATTGCACTTCTGCCTTTGCTGTTCAAAGTTTGATAGAATGAGTATTGAGTACAGTACACTGATTATGGGAAGATGAGATGGTGAAGGAGGGGACTGGCCCCCGCCTCATGTGCGTTAGATGATCTTAATGCTGGGTTAGAATGATTATCTTTTAAAATCCTTATTGTGTGTTAGAATGGCGACCTTAATCTTTGTTGTGTGTTAGAATCATATGATATCAATTTCATTGATCCCTAAAATAACATAAATGCAAGTTAACATAAAGTAATCCATATTAGCCACGTAAGATTAACGACATTAAATAAAGTTAATTGAGGTATCGTAGCAAGATAAGCAGGAACAGTAGGCACGTCTGAGCGTCTGCTGGGTCTTAATTTGAAAGGCAGATGTAGCGGAGATGATTGGTTTATTATACATGAGAAATGAGAATACACAATTGCACGTGACTGTGTGTATAAGTTTACATGAGGGTAGACGATGACTTTAAATAGTCTTTGTTACCAGACTTAATTGGAATGATCAGCGTTTTGATTCACAGAATTCTGCTCTTCAACTTGGCTTTTGGTATTGTTTGTATGTGCACTTAATATAGCACCCATTCAAGATTTCTACTCAGAGGCGCTCCCAACTGCAGCTCGGACACTGCATTGGAGTTTCACGCCGAAGCCCTGAGGTATTGAGAGTGAAGGACTTGCCCAAGGTCTCTGCGTGGCAATTTGAGGTGGATTTGAACCTGTAACCGTCCGGCTGCAAGGCAACGAACATACCCACTACCCACTACACCACCGCGCCCCACAACTTTATGATTTTATATGAGTTATTTATTATTATTATTATTATTATATTTTGTCTAAATTGTGTGAATTTGTCGGGTTTTTTGCAGAAAATTTCAACTCGAAGAACGTCCGCCAACTAAGTTCGTGAAGAAGCCGAAAAAGAGTCGATGCGTAATTCTGTAGACTCGTTGTCGTCGTCCTCCCTCTTCCCGCGCCTCGTCTCCCCCGTTCTCGTCTCCCCCGTTCTCCATCGCTGCATCGTCAGATTTCTTCTTGTCTCAACTCTGCATCTTCATCGTCGCATTTGATCTTCGTTTTTTCTGCTGCTGCTGCTGTGTCAAAAGACTTACAACGCGGCGTGAACAGCGTCCATAAGTGTAGACTTTGTGTGTGTGCGTGCGTAACGCGTGCTTGCTCTAGTGAAGTTTTAGTTGTCTCTTCTTTTGTTTTAGTTTTAGTTATTATAAAAAATATATCCTAAAGCTAGAGATTTAGTTATAATTTGTCATCGTTATCTTTCGAGTTTTGGGTTATAGTTTATAATAGCCTAAAAGTTTTGCATTTCGGTTATTATTATAAATTCCAAGTTGTAGACTTTATGATTTAGTTTATAGTTTCTCGGGAATTTCCGCTGCTGGAAATAGTTTCTAAATCCGGTTATATTTTACATGAGAATAATTGTAAACTCGGACTTGCGATTTTTACAAGTGATTTTTGATGTTTGGTGTGTGTGTGTTGCGACCTCTGTTTTTCACGTAGCTTATCAGATAACGATGCATTTGCTGACTTTTTTCGTGGTGTCATATTTTCCTGAAATATTTCCAGCCGCCTCTTTTGTCTTTGGTCTATCGCCCAAAAGTGTGTTTTTACAGCAGGGCCGTAGCCAGGATTTTATTGGGGGGGGGGGGTGGTGTTTCTTCGGGCGCCGAAAATTCTTAATTTTTTAGTCGTACAGTCGAAATCTCTTAAAATCATACTATTTTCTGGTCAAAAAAGTTTCTTTAGTCATTCGATCGAAGTTTCATTCCTTTCAATTCGGGGTTGTTTTCGTGGTTTTATTTCATGGTTTTTACATCATGTGCTAGTAATTGCGTTATATTATTTTTTACATTTTTCATTTGGGGGGTGTTCAAACACCCAAAACACCCCCCTAGCTGCGGCCTTGTTTTACTGCCATCTATGATAGACAGCTAGCTAGCATCTAATCTATATGATGTAGGACCCACAATACGTCGAATTGTCGCAACAATTTGTGCGAATAAAGAAAATAATCTGATATTGGAGAGACGTAAATAAATATTGACATAGGATGTACGAATGTTGGAATCATCAGAAGTAGGGACAGTGTAATTCCTAGGAGTAGCATTATGACAAGCACGAAATTTGTAGTCCGGTCTTTTTTAAAAATTCTGTTTTACTTTTTGTTGTTGGTTATAGTTTCAGTTACAGCGGCCGTAGTTTTTTTATTTGTTATTGTCAAAGTTATCGCTAAAGGAAACGTTTCGTTAATGATGGGTTTTAGTTATAGTTATCGTTAACTGAAACTTCACTACGCTGCACGTGTAATATATGTGCACGCATTCATGTGCATTTCTCTATGCATGTGTCAAAAAGTATACTGTATCATACATGTATTTGCTAATATATATAGTCACCACTGAAAGGGCATAGTATATATAATTATATATATGTTCATATATATGTATTAACATTGTATTTATTGTATATATAAGGCTATATATATGTATATATATATAAAATATAATACACCCTGGTACTTCAATGGCTACATATGTGACATATGTGTATCAGTGTTATTGTTTAAAGTCAAGCTTTGTTATCTGTATTGTGAAGATTTTGTCACTGCTTGGGGTGAGAATAGCTGCCTGCAAGTGTAAACAAAATGTTATTATAGAAACGTTAATAGAGTTATTGCGTGTCGAACTGTGTGTGCGTAGTCGTGGATTGTTGGTATTCTGCTGCATTGTCTTGTAAGGCGCCATTGTTACGGTGCCATATGGATTGTCATAATTATTATTAACATTACTAAGCTGTAGACGATAAAGTTTACGATTTACCTTTGGAAGAAATTTTCAGGCTGCCATCGTAATTTGAAATTCTTCTTTGTATTGTATCTATAAATTTATGAAGCACCTCTCACACCAATCAGAGGCGCTCCCAGCACGTTATGTTGTGCTGCTTAGACAGATCAATAGTTGTCTGTTTTAGAATTACTACAGCGTTTGTTGTATTTTTATGCTTAATTATAATTTTTACAGACCGGTATTAGAATTAATATCGATAATAATGTAAGTGTAATATTATTATGTGTAAAACTGATCATGTTAGTCATCATTAAAGCAGTTGTAACTCTTCTTTTACGTTACTTTACTTTTTACCGGTACTTCCGTACTTTGTTCTAATCACTTTTAATTTTATTTAGAACTTTCACGAGGTTTAGGTGTGCGGCTGGTTCACGAGATTGTCCATGCTCTCTCTCTCTCTGTGTCCCTTCTCTGTCCCTTCTCGGTGGCCTTTTGTGTCCAACAGATTACTTGTGGCAGTATGTTACTTTGTATACTTAATTGTCCCAATAAATTGATGATTATGGTTATGTTATGGCATAAATGCTCCCATCTGATTGTTGCGGCAACTAAACATAAATGATGACGAACAGAAGAAATGACTTTAATCTGTCCAGAGTAAATTGTGCGCTATCACCAGAGCAGCTTTGTTTTCGTTATGATCCACGAGTCGTGTGCAACTATTCATTCTTCACGTTTGATCAGAGCAGTGGATTAACCCTTTGAACGCTGAGCTCCCGTAACTCTATGGATAACGTCCCGCTGAAGCGGTCAGCCGGGTTCAAAGGGTTAACTTTTTAATGCCAAGATGGTAGTAAATGGTATGGGAAATCCTATACCTCCGGCATTAAAGGGTTAAAGATGAGTTTGTCATCTTCTCGCGCAGTTTGTGCTTCCTGAATTGCTATTAACGAGAAATCAGACTTGCGTTTTCTACGACCACCTGTCGTTCATTTTAATTGATTTTGAATTTGAAAACGATGCGACTACTCGTTATAGTTGTTGTGGATCATTATCATGCGGTGTTCATGGATTGCAAAGCCTTACAAGGAGAATTGGCTGCACATTTTGCATGTATTTGCTGACAGAGTAAGTAAGTGGTAGTTGTGGAATGTTGTGCCAGATCTTTGAACGTTGGTCAAGTGTGTGTGTGCCATCTGGTTTTCGTGCAGAAGCGATAGTTGTTTGATTTTGGTGTTCTTCGTTATCATTAGTTGCGTGTAGATGTTCTGTGGCTTTGTAACGTGCTGTAACTAACGTGTTAGTTATGTCGAACTGTGAAACTATTTTGACTTCAATGCCCAATGGTTTTGGTTTTTCTAGCAGCTCATGCTAAATTTATTGAATTTAAATTTACATCAGTAGTGTAGTCCTAAAAAATGAAGGGGGGAACGCTCTTTATAATAATATTATTATAGCGCCCCTTCAAGCTCACTCTACTCAGAGGCGCTCACGAATGCAGAGCGGACACTGCATCGGAGTTTCACATATTAGTATTATTATTATTATTATTATTCCATTATCTCTGAAAAAAAGTGGGGGAACGGCGTTCCCCTGCGTTCCCCCCCCCCACTACACCACTGATTTACATGTTCTTGAGACGTGGCTGAGTTGTGGGCAAGCTGTTACAGGATGTGAGAAATATTTTTTTGCGTTGTTTTTCGATATGGTTTTTTTTGGTAAGCATTGGTGATTTAATTTTGGGAGTGTAGTATCTCATAAGTGCTATTTTATACGAGTAAGATATGGGTTCATAGTGTCTTCTGTTTTTATGCCAAATAGATAATTGGTTGGTTTTGGTTTTTACTGTGTTTACTTGTGTTGCTTGTGGCTTTAGTGATTTAAATTCGTTTTTGTACGTATTTTATGTGGCAATTTAGGCGATTTATTTTAGACGTTGTTTTGGTGGATTAAGCGCTGCTATAATGGTGGTTTTTCTTGCAGTTAGAACATCTTATCAAATCTAGTATCGTAGATTTTAGAAAAAAATTTGATTGGTATTAAACTATAAAACTCGAGTGGAACAGGAGGATATCCGAAAATTCCTCAGGAAATGGTTTGCCAGAGTGGTTTTAAAGGAAGCGCCAGCGCTGGATGCTACTTTTACGAAGATTTTTTAAACTTTGTGCTTCATCTATCGCACATCACCACCAATTTAAGCTTGGGAAAATGTGTTCTTGATTCTTTATTCGGTTCCTCTGCAGTGAACATATGGGTCATGACTAATATTCAAGGCTCGGATTATTAGACTGCACATATCAGAATCAGCTGAGCCTCAAAATGAAAGGTGGGATCTTTCTAAACAATAAACATGGTATACAATGCTTGAACTGTTCTTAGGCATCGTATGACAATGGATGATTCCGTTGTTGCCATGTTTACCTTCATTTCACGAAGTGCAAGTGATGAGCTTAAGTTCGTGATGCTGCTTTGTGGTGTCGTTAAGAACGGGACATGTATTATATTATGCTACATTTTACAGCCACACATATATTTTTCTTGCTTCTGCTGCTTTTTTTGGGTGTTTTGATCTTGGTTTTTGTTGGTCTGCTCCCAGAAAAATGCTTGGTTGGTTATCAGTTGTCAAAACTCTTGAGCTAAACAGTCTGTGTCATGGATCCATTTTGTAGGCGTGAGGTGGATGATGGTTATGATATGTGCGTTAGTACGTTGTCAGACATCTTTAATGTCATCCGCATTCCTGATACAATGCGTAATTCCATTCCCTTGGTCGGGAAAGAAATACTCTGGGATCTTGTGGAATTTAGCCTGGCTCTTTCTTTAGGTAAGTGAGTGTTAGTTGCGCAGTTTAGGTTTTGAAGTTAGTCCAGTGTTGATTGTTCGTTAAACACCTATTAAGACTGTCACTCTGTGCCAATATATACTCCACGTGAATCTTGCCAAAGAAGGCATTTTGGGAAAAACTGCACCATTATTAAAACTGAACCATTATGTTCATGGGATTTTTCAGTCAACTGTCTGAATTAAGTGAGCTGACTCTAAGCAAGATCAGGTTAGGCAGGCTTGCGGTAATCGTTTGCTTTCACATGCTTTTTAAGAGTATGTGGTTCTGCTCAATAGTGCAGTGGTTAGTGTGCTTGACTGTTAATCGAGAAGATGGGGGTTCAAATCCCACGAGGGCAGAAATCTGGTTCACGATTTCTCCTCGACATGCACCCCAACCAACTTTGCTATAATGAGTACACTGACCATACTGTGTCAATGGGAAGATGAGACAGCAAGGGAGAGGACTGCATGGTCAGACGCAAGCTGCTTCTAGGAATGCTTTACATCAGCGGTTCCCAACCTGTGGCCCGCGGGCCAAAAGTGGCCTGCCAGGTCTAAAAAAATGGCCCGCCAGGCCTCATAAACGCCCCTCATCTCTCGAAGAATTAACAAAATATAAGAAAAAATTGACAATTTTGACAGGATAGAACACATAATTATTTTCTATTACAAATTATTTTATTTTGACGTCTATAAATAACGTCAAACATTTTATTTTGAATCAATTATAACAATTTTATATGTTTTTTGTTAAGTAAATTTTAGCATTGTGGCCCTCTAATGTTCTTTAACTATGAAAAAGTGGCCCGCTTGTCCTCCAACTTAGAAAAAGTGGCCCTAAGGTTCAAAAAGGTTGGGAACCACTGCTTTACATACTGTCAACCTATCATGGGACTTCATTTTTCTCTGTTTCTTCTTTTGTTCTGTTGACTCGTCCGCACAAGACATTTGTGTAGTTGGTTCTGTGTACTGATTATGATTAAGCTGAGGCTGTGTAGTAGAAACCTGCATCTTGTAATAGTTCACTTTTATTAGGGTGAACGTACTTTTTTGTATACTGGAACAGTTTGCGCTGTAACTCTCTCTCTTATTTTGTGTTTGCCACTCCTTTAAAAACTTGGGTATATGTGCAGATACCGTACGACTGTTGTGCATAAATGGAGTACGGTACTTTGTGATACTCTGGCTATCAGGCATACAAGCTCTACAAAAGTGCTCTGTGCTTTTTGACTGCTAATTTGTTGTCTAAGCCCTTTAAGAACAATATGTTGTATAAGTGATTCCTGCATCAATACAGACATTGGTCTGTATTGTTATACAGACAATGATCTGTATTGTTATACAGACAATGGTCTGTATTGTTGGTCATTACTCTAGACGTCAGTCTTCTTGTAATTCCTTTCTCATATTCGTTTACTCTCTATTGTCTCAATACTGCTATTGTCATCATCATCATCATCATCATCATCGGTATCGTTATTACTGTTGTTATTAAAACATTGTTCTTCGAAACGTGATTGTTTTTTTATATACGTTCTACTGGCACTTAATTTTTAAATTTTCATTATTTTTGGACATCAAGGCTGGTGTGGTATGAATAGAACCAATATTTGTTATGGAAGTATTGTATGTTCTTCGTTAATAACTGAGCTTTTCTTTAAAAAAATATGTGTGTGCTGCTTCAGAACCAGCTTTCACTTGGCCAAGAAATTACCGAATTGGACTGATTAGGTGGTTACTGGCAAATATTAATCCTTCAACGACCAGCTACATATGTTTTCCATGCATTTTAGTACACGCCGGTCGTTAAAGGGTTAAAGAGCTCTGGCTGGTGAAGTTTTTAGTTTGAAAAGCAGTTGAACATGGTTTGAAATGTTATCTTGCGATGCATGAAACAGTAGACTTTTTGTACGCTTTATTCGTAGTGTATGTTGTTGTACAGTTTTAAACCTAGACTTTGACGAAATAGACTGCTGGAATTTTACTGCTTATACTAGTTACAGCAGACTGACATATGACGGTTTCAGTGAGTGTGAAACTGTGAAGCTACTGACCTGGTGGCCTGTGAAAGATAGAAGAGCAAATGAACAATAGAGGACACAAGCGCTGAAAGTTTTATGTGTTGCTACAAGGAAATTCAATTCAAAATGCACTTAATCTTACTCGTCATAATGCACAGTTATAGTGAACTTTGCTTGGTTGATAATGTTAATTTATCATGTGTATTAAGACTGAACTTATCTAAAATAAATAAACATCTTATTATTAGTACCAGTAGTAGATATTGGCAACTTCTGTAACACTGGTGTTCATTCCTCAGGACATGAACCGGTGGTACACCAAGAGCATGTCTTGACCAGAACAGCATGGTAAATGATCACATTTACATGGTAAATGATCACATTTACATGGTGAATGTTCACATTTACGTGGTAAATGATCACATTTACATGGTAAATGATCACATTTACGTGGTAAATGATCACATTTACAAGAAATATCTTGCCACAGCTGAGAATGTTAGTAACAATGGAAATTATTACTGAGAGCATTTTATTGTCCTGAAAGTTGGAAGACTTATGCAGATAATTGTATGAAAAATGCAGATGTAGGCCTATCTTTGCCTGTTGTGCCCAAGTGCCAGACTAGTCATAATTGATGCAGAATGTGTTATAAAGTGTGTTAGTTTCTGTAGCATAGTTTGTGTCTTCTTCTGTAAAATAGTATCGAATTTGTCTAAATGTGTAGGTGGGCTTGTTAGTGCACTCACTGCTGTACTTGTGTAATGTGGTCCTGTGCATATATGAATGCCTCCAGTTTTTCTATGAAACTTGGTGGTTTTACTGGCCAATTTATTATCGTAATACTTCAATGTACTTGTCTGATATATAAATGAAGTTTCATATAAATGCTCTTTAGGAGCAAACTAGTAAGGGCGATTCAACTAAAAAGGGTGCTTCGTAAACGAATACAGTAGTTTGATCAAGTATAATTATAGTATTTTCGTGTATTACTGTACATTTTAGATAAGGGAATATTTTATCCTATTTATTTGTCAGGGCAATCGTAGTATGATAAATTCATGAATATTTTATCGTAAGTGTTTTGCAAGGTGGGGCCAGGTTGCTATAACAAGTGCGGAGTAGTCTTGTTAAGAACAAAGTCTTGGAAGGATCCAAATTGTAGTCTTGCTTAGAACAGAGTCTCGGAAGAATCCAAATTGTAGTCTTGCTTAGAACAGAGTCTCGGACAAATCCAAATTGCTCTATTTGACAGAAGAACTGGACTGTATACCTAATCTTGGTTAATTGTTTGTGCTGTATTGGTTATTAAAGTTGACGTTGCGAGCAGTGAAAGTCTTTATCGTCATATTGATCTAATACTCTTGTCTTCAGCAGGACTTTACTCACTAAGACGACAGTAGGAAATTCAAAAGTGCAGACTAATTTAACTTCTGGTAATTATAGTGGTCAAGTAAGGTAGAAGGTACTTGGTTGCATTATGTGTTATTTTTCCCAGGTTTTCTCAACGCTGTTTTGAGCTGTGAGGTGATAAATAGCCTGTTGTTTATAAGTTCTCATTTAAATCCGTCCAGAGGAGAGAAAAACAGACGTGGGACACACGCAGTTTTCTAGAATCATTGTGCATCAGGCTTTAGTTGTTTTGCCAAAACTTGCACACAGTGGTGAACATTGAGACCAGTTTTGCATAGTGAGACTTTCTCATGCTTGTTTTGTTTTGTGTACGAGTAATGATGGAAGAAAGTACTGTGAACTATAAACGACATGAACGTAACAAACTGTGTACGACAGATTTTTCTGGAATGACCTGCTTAAATTCATATGCAGCTAATCGTACCGTTGGTAAATTACGGGGCCACTTTTTAGTACAAACCGAGTAACTTGTCAGCATGGAGATCTCGTCTTTCCCTGGGTGTTTCACTCGTAAAGTATCTTCTGTTAATTCAGTCAACTTGTCATCAACCACTTTACAAGAGTTTAAAAATAATGTTGACTGTATTGGATGTGATTCTTCCATATTCTATGATGTTAACCCTTTAACGACCAGCGCATGCTAGGATGCATGGGAAACATATGTAACTGGTCGTTAAAGGGTTAAATACGTATCTGGTGAATTTCTTACACTATGAAAGGTTAGTGATGCGAGATTATCTGTCCTGTAGCACGGTGAAATGCGTAATTTATATAGCTCTCCCATATTTTGTGGGTGAACCTGCATGTCCGCTGAAGCGAAGGTTTACTGAGTGTTAGCGTCTTCATGTTTGTCGTCTGTAAGAGCCTTCGTGTGGAAATTTAATATGTAGGCTTGAGACGTTGACCAATCACGAATTGTCACCGTGGAAATTTTAGGAGTTTACTCTTAGGTAGCCAAGTTTATCCACTTGCCAAAGAGTAGGAGTCGCATGTCTTGGACGTATGAACATTTTCGGTAGTTGAAAGTTTATGCAGTTGATTTTACAAACTACGTTATTTTCGCTGTGTGCTACTAAGTGAATGCTACGTAAATCCGCTGCTAATTATGCACGGTGTATAATTGTAATGTTGATTGGAAGCTGGGACTAACGTTTATAATAATTAACTAATTTATTAATTATTAATACTATTCCCAGTTAGAAGGATATATCACTTTTCGTGACAGGCATAATCATATCTTTGACATAATAATTATGATAATCATATTCAAGTATGTTTGATATATAAATATAATCTATGTAGTGTTGCTTGATTGTTATATAAAGAATTTCTTCGTGTATGGTAATTAAGCAAAATGTAATTGAGCAGTGGTGATGAATAGCGTGGCTTGTGTAGTGTTTCGTTTATATGTCTTATTATATCTGAATACAAAGTACCAATTAATCAGAGTTTTCTATTTTTTTAAATTAATCATAGATTCCCGACCCAGACGACATCCGCGTTAGTAGCTGCCCTGCCGCACCCTCTTACAGGGGCGGATCCAGGGGGCCAATCCGGCCATGGCCCCCATTTAGAAATATCCATGTATCGTGCCCCCCCCATTTGGTTTCAACAAGCTTATATTTCCAAGGAATTGGACTTAAGGACTAAAAAAATGTCATCAACTTTTTTGGCGGATGAAATGGTATATTTCCCCCCTAAAATTCGCCAGATGACTTAAAAAGTCATCAACTTTTGTGGCGGATACGAAAGAAAAAATTTTCAGACCCTAAATTTTTGCCCCCCCCCCCCCCCCATCCAAAGTTTCTGTATCTGCCCTTGCCTTCTTATCCTCTGGCATCCAGACTCCGATCTTAAATGGACTGTTCTTACAGACAACCCTTTTGATTTGATGTAGCGCTCGAGTATAAGTTGGTGCCCTGCTCTTGGCTTCGAGTGGTGCTTTAGAAGTTTGGAGATTACGAGACTTTGAGATTTTTTTCTTACCATTTGTGCAACCTTTGCTATTCTAAGTAAAAGTAAGTTTGTAATGTAACTTTGGTGACTTACTTTGGCATAACCCAGTTATCTACAGCTCTGAAAGTTGTCTGGTGCACTGCACTCCCTTGAGCAGAGGTTGGTTGGTAGGTAGGTAGTCTATCTTAATCTTAAGATATTAACCCACCTTGCCGGTTTGCCAGATAGGCCTACATGCATGTAGCATGCATGCATGGCCTATTCCTATAATAATATCATTATGATGTTAATGGACGTTAACAGGAGAAGTCTAGGATCTCCACTTGTATGGTAGACCTACTTATGGAGCGATGCATAAGCCTTATGAGAAGCCGATAGAACAGTTTCGGATGGTAAGACCCTATAGGGAGGTGTGCAACTCCCTGGAAAGATCGCTCACATTACGGGTCCATTAACAGAGAGTGCGCATATCTGCTTTGCAGCTGTACTGGCAAAACGAACAATTGATGGCAACTTAGGATCTAGGCTACAAAAATTACAACAATTAATTTGACGGATCATTATCGAAATTATGCAGACAGAAATATGGGAATAGGCCTACCCATGTCTTTTAGACCTGAAAGAACGCAGCTAGGCCTAGCAGTGGATGTCAGTGTTTTATGTTTTTTTACTGTTAGCCACTGTAGTTCGAACCCTCTTCCTCAGAGGCTCAGAATCGCGGTTTGGTTTGAGCCAGAGCTTTTCTCTGCTAAAATCTTTGGTGGGCCTATTAATTAGCCAAGATAATGATTTCATTTAAGCGAGAATTTAGGCCTAAACCCGAACCTCCAAGGCTCCAATTCTCAAGTCTTCCAGCGCACGACGATTTAAACTCACGACTTCATAATAAGACCAGTCTGAGGCTCTGAGCACAAGACTTGGATACGCGAAATTATGTTTAGCAAAAAGAGCCTTGCAAGCCAATTATTCTAAAATTATTCCAATCACTCTACCAGGTAATTCACTTACCTGCGGAAACAATATGGCTCTCGATCTATTTATAGATACGCTTTACCTTGTAGTGCGTTGAGTTGGACAAGGCAAAGCAGATCTTGTTTTGAACAGTTTTATCGTTTTACAGGAGCTTTACGTTGTCTCAGGTCTTGCAAATTGTAGTTTAAAGTGTAGTGTTTGAGATCCGTCATGGCGTTGCGCTTGTCATTACGGTCGATGCTCGGCAGTCGATCCGCTATGTTGGCCGTCGGTAACAGACCCTGTCCCTCCAAGGGTCGATCAAACATACGACAATCGTCCACTTTCTCCTATGTTCCCGATATAGCAAATTCCGAGAATGGTGCGTACTGTTTTTGCTTAAATCACTGATGACACTGTGTTTGCCACTTATAAGTAGGGCAGTAAAAAGTTAAAAAGTCATGGATGAATGGACAGTAGGCCCTAAGGTTTGCTTAGAATGTGTGGGAAACAAGGGTTAGTTTTCAGTAATGTTTTTGGCACAAGCAGTGTTTTGTATACCATAATTATGTCAGATTGATGTGGGAATATGTTTTTTGTGCCATCTACAGAGTCCTTATGATATGTGTTTTGATATGTATGTTTTAGCGACATATGTCGAATTTTATTTGAATACAATAAAAGCATTATGCAGCAAAAATTCTTTTTGAATAACCTAAATTATTTTTTTGAATTTTGTTCATTGATATAAGGATTATTTGAGCAGTTGAGCATATTTCTAGAGTCTTTTAGCATACCGACTTCTTCCAGTAATGCTTGGTTCAAGGATCATGACAAATTTAGTTTGATTTTAAGTAATTTCATGTGGGGTTAATTTAGAGATTTCTTTTGCTTTTAAACTGCAGGTCCTACAAAGAGAATGAATTTATGCCAGGCTTTAACAAGCGCAATGGACATTGCTCTGGACAAAGATTCCTCAGCTGGTTAGTAAATTAATTTTTATCTAAAAGTTATTTTTAGCTTTCTGAAAATATAAAAAAATATCTGAAGTAGAGTGTTTGTAGCCAAAGTTGTCTTTATGTGCATTTAACACAGCAATAATTTTTCATTTAAAACTTGAGAAGCATTTTTTAGTGTACAATATTTGCTGTTTTGTTCAGTCGTGTTTGGTGAAGACGTTGCATTTGGAGGAGTATTCCGGTGTACTGTTGGTCTAAAAGACAAATATGGTTTGTTTGGAATATCCATTTTTTGATTATGAATGTTATGTACAAAAAACAAGTAGATTGTGCATTTCAGTACATGTTATTCATGTGACAAATACTTGCACACAGGCTGACGTTGAAGTTTGGAAAGTAATAATAGCGAATACAATTACCATTTGGTGATTTTTCTATAGCTCCCGATTAGCGTTGATATGAGTTTTTACTCTAAATGACACTTGGGGTTTTCTTATAGAACTGCGTGCCCGAGTGATGCTTTTGGGGGTTAAAACCAAAATGATCAAAGTTGGAATAAGTTGTTTAGCATCCTACAAAGTTGGTTAATTCATCTTTCTTTGCATCTATTCCGTAAACATTTGAAACCATTTTGGTGTCTTTTTTGTTGTTCGATTGGGAGCACATCTAATAGTCTCTAGTGAAAATGGGCTATATAATTTTGTGATTACAGTTACAGTTAGTCAGCTGTTATTTCTTGTTTGCAGTGTAATTTGTACAAGTGCTTTATTTATTTGACTGTATGCATGACTTTTACATGTCATCATTTAAATCACAGTTTCATCAATGTGTGCAGGAAAAGATCGGGTTTTTAACACTCCCCTCTGTGAACAAGGAATTGTTGGATTCGCGATTGGTATGGCCGTGGCCGGAGCCACACCGATTGCGGAGATACAGTTCTGCGACTACATTTTTCCAGCTTTTGATCAGGTACGTAATTAGAAAGAACTCCTGTATTGTTGTATTATACTTTATTGTTGTATTTTTCTGGATAGCAGTTGGTTCATGACTGTTCATTTTAATGTAGTGAAGGCTTATTGGAGGAGATATAAAGCATTATAAGCAGTTTGCAATTATCTGCAAAGATTTGTTTGGAGCTAAGATCTATTACTTTCTTTAATTCATTTATTCATTCATGTAGCAACTCCTTCAAGTAATCTGCTCAGAGACGTTCCCAACCCAACCATGTAAAAAATTTGATGTCAGAATCTTGTTAAATATTGACATTGTTTCTAGGTGGTAGGCACATATCCAATGTCGATCAGACATATTTGTTTTGTTGATATTCCTTAATTCGACGTAAGAGCTGCTTATCATGCATGCTGGTAGAATTGTTTTTAAAAGTACAGATTGAAGAAATTATTATGTTTGATACGAGTTCATGATTTTAGCTACGTTGATGATGTGCAGTGTTTTAATTTTTTTATCCATTAAGAATCATTTTGCTTTGTGTAATCATCGTCATCATCATCTTCGCCATCATCATTCTCCTTCACATCATCATCATCACATCCTCGTTGTCGTCATCATCATCATCATCATCATCATCATCATCATCATCATCATCATATGTGTCATTTGACTTGCGCTATTAAAAGGCAGATCTTTACTAGAAGGTATTCTTTTGGTAGATTGTCAATGAAGCAGCCAAGTATCGATACCGGTCGGGAAATCTGTTCAATTCCGGTGGCCTAACAATTCGCGCTCCGTGTGGGGCAGTTGGACACGGTGCGCTCTACCATTCGCAGAGTCCAGAGGCTTACTTTGCTCACACTCCAGGAATCAAAGTGAGTTCTTCTCCACTGCTGCACCTACTACTAAAGAGACATTATTATTATTACTTGAAAAAAGCGTATCTCTGACTTGGCATTGAAAATGTTAAAGAATACTTGTAACAGCCTGTGCTGCAGTACAGCCCTGTAGAAATTGTATTACAAGTATTGTATCTGACCATTTATAAAGCACTTTTTGCAGCAAAAGCCTTTCGTAGAGCTCCCAGTGCGTGCAGCCTCGTTTGAAAAGGCAGAATTTGAGGCAAGAGAAAGACGGGGAAAGACAACCAGAGAGTATGATAGAGCAAACTGATGGGAGACCTATGCAGGCAAATGATCTGGTTTGAGCCATGGCAGTACTGACTGAACAACGAGGTCAAGCCGATCGGAGGACTTAAGAGGGTGCAGTGAAGTGGCAGAGGAAGTATAAGATCACAACTTAGTCATGCATTTATTGTCAAAATCCTAAATGAGGAATGACAACCAGAGAGGATAACAGAGCAATCTGATGTGGGACATATACAGGCACAAATCTGGATTGAGCCATGGCAGTACTGACATGGGAACAAAGAGGTAAAGTAAGAGGACACAAGCAAAGTGGCAGAGAGGGGGCAAAGTATAAGAAGACAAAGTCATTCATTGTGTATAAAAATCCAGTTGTATTGTATTACTGTACATCTTAATCAGGTTATTATCCCGAGAGGACCAATCCAGGCGAAAGGTCTTCTGCTGAGCTGCATTCGAGATGAGAATCCGTGCATCTTCTTCGAACCAAAGATTCTTTACAGGTCGGCGGTCGAGGAAGTTCCGGAAGGCGACTACACGATTCCATTGTCTCAGGCTGAAGTCGTCGTAGAAGGTTTGTCTCATTCAATCAATCAATCAATCAATCAATCAATCAGTCAATCAATCATTTATTCTTGCTTTCACATTTCTTCCCTTAGATTTGTTTGTATGTGTACTTGTTATAGCACCCCTTCAAGCTCTCTCTCTCTACTCAGAGGCGCTCCTGAATGCAGAGCGGACACTGCATCGGAGTTACACGCCGAAGCGCTGAGCAATTGTGAGTGAAGGACTTGCCCAAGGTCCTTACACGGCGAGGTGGATTTGAACCTCGAACCTTCCGGCTCCAAGGCAACGAGGCCACCACTACACCACCGCGCCCACAGTACGGTAAGTTAGAGGTAGTCCAGAGACGTAGTGGAACATTTCTTACCTGATCAATTGGCAGCCAAGCCAGGTGGGATATTACCTGTTAGTTGGTTTTAAATGTGTTTGGCATGACGCCTTTCAAGTTCCTCTCAAAATACTTTTAAATAAGACAAAATGATGTTGAAGTCATTTAAGAAAAGGAGTCCATCTATAAGAATCAGAACGATTCTATGGTATTATTCTGCACCCACTAGAGACACCTAGTTTGGTTGGACATGGTCACTGATATCGGTCGCTTCGTTCTCTGTGGTTGGTCCAACAACCTTAAATGGACTTCCCTTGACTATGCAACCCCTCCCAAGCTGTTCTCAATTTCACAAACTGTTGAAAACTTTTTTCGCTTGATCTCGGCCGGGAGCGCCTCTGAGTAGATACCTTGAAGGGGCGCTATATAAATTTTGATTGATTGATGTATTGATCATGAAAATGGTTTGTTGGTCTTTCCAGGCAGCGATGTGACTCTGGTTGGGTGGGGAACACAGCTGCACGTGTTGAGAGAAGTGGCGAACATGGCGCAGGAGAAACTCCAGGTGTCGTGTGAACTCATTGACCTTCGTACGATCATTCCGTGGGACCTCGAAACGGTGGCTACGGTAAGATGATGATTTAGATTTTAGAACACATTATCGTGTTGGATTGACCAAAGGATTCTGACATCTTTGCCACCTGGAAACGGTGGCTACGGTAAGATGGTAATTTAGAACACATTATTGTGTTGGATTGATCTGATATAATATAAAATGTAAGCAAATGGGAGGGAAGGATTCACAGTAGGTCTTTTTTGCCAGCATCTGTTGAGAACGATATCGTAACCGTTTTTTGGTCTTTCCTGTATTTGATATTAATGCCCCCAATAAATTACCGTAGGCCTAAAAAAATAATGTTGTGTTTCCGATAACAGAGCTAAAAAAATTGGGTTCAAAATCAAAATCCGTGGGACCTGGAAATGGTGGCTACGGTAAGATGATAACTTAGAACACATTATTATTATTGGATTGACCTGGGATAATATCAGGACATAAAGTGTGCCTGGACGGTCATGGACGGCGTCCATGCACTTATTTTAAAATCTGAACACCGTCCTGTCACTTATTGGCCAGCACAGCCTGGAAAAGTAAGGGGCACTTCTTTTGGAAAGGTTATAAGCGTCCAGGCAATTCTTTTCCGCACTTTAAGCACTGAAATAATATCAAATGTAAACAAATGGGAGGGAGGGACTCAAAGTACGTCTTTTTTGCCAGCATCTTTCATGAACGATATCGTAACCGTTTTTTGGCCTTTCCTGTATTTTATCTTAACGTCCCAATAAATTAGGTGAAACATGTTAAATTGTCAGTTGCTTGAAATTGTTATTTTCAGAATCTACCGATGATTGAGAATTTATCTTGTGTTTTGTTTTCAGTCCGTTACAAAGACCGGTCGGTTGCTCATTGCACATGAAGCGTCTCTGACAGGTGGTTTTGCTGCTGAAATTGCAGCATCAATACAGGTGAGAGCAGTTCAGCAGCTGCTGCATCACGTCACACTGTTAATTACGCAAGCCATTGTGGGGCGCGGTGGTGTAGTGGTGGCGTGATTGCCTTGGAGCCGGAAGGTTTGAGGTTCGAATCCACCTCGCCGCGTAGAGACCTTGGGCAAGTCCTTCACTCACAATTGCTCAGCGCTTCGGCGCGAAACTCCGATGCAGTGTCCGCTCTGCATTCGGGAGCGCCTCCGATTAGCGAGAGTTTGAAGGGGCGCTATAACAAGAGTGTATACAAACAAACAAAAACATTAATGTAGAATTGATGAGACTTGTTAGGGCCGATTGTTTCACAGGATGTTTCGAAACAAATGACGCTGCTGTAGTTTCATTTAAAACACTGCTCTGTTTTAGCAGGACATTATTGTTGTGGCTCTACGTGCATGCTGGTGCTTGCCGGTGGGAACTTTCTCCAGTTTTCAGAGCATTATTATTTGATTACAGATGAACTCTAATGCCACTAGGGCTAGCAAGTCCAGAGACGTGCTTGAACTTAGACATTTTATCAATGGTTGGCGTATTACATGCATCTATTGGAATGGATTGCCATTGGAGATGCGCCTACTCTCTAGAAATAATTCCAATACATTTTGCTGAAATCTAATTTGTATTTACATGGTTGGGCTGGGAGCAGGGCTTAAAGTGTGGCAGGATGGTCATGGACGGCGTCCTGGCACTTATTTTCAAATCTCTATACCGTCCTGCCACTTATTTGGCCAGTACACCTGAAAATGTAAGGGGCATCCTGTCAATTCTTTTGGAAATGTAAGGGACGTCCAGGCACTTCTTTTTTTAACACTTTTAGCACTGTTGGACTGGGAGTGCCTCTGAGTAGATCTCTTGAAGGGTGCTATATCCGTAATAAAAAAAGAATGATTGTAAGTATTTGTTCTGTAGACGGAGTGTTTCCTCAATCTCGAGGCTCCGATCCAACGCGTCTGTGGCTACGACACTCCGTTTCCGCACATATTTGAGCCGTTCTTCATGCCTGACAAATGGCGCTGCTTTGAAGCGCTCAAGAAGCTCGTCAACTACTAGCGCCATGTCGTGCAAACGACCGTGAAGAAGATCTGTAGGAAATCGGAGAACCCTGACATCTCCTCGTTCTGAATAATTAATTATCGGTTCTGAATAATTAATTATCGGTTCTGAATAATTAATTATCGGTTCTGAATAATTAATTATCGGTTCTGAATAATTAATTATCGGTTCTGAATAATTAATTATCAGTTCTGAATAATTAATTATTGGTTCTGAATAATTAATTATCGGTTCTGAATAATTAATTATCAGTTCTGAATAATTGATCGGTGCTGACTGATGTAGGTGTGACCTACGTCCGAATCTCTGTATGTATGCATATCAAGACGATGAATATTATCACAGTCATAATAATCCGTTGCCTTTTGAACATTAATTGGTTTAAAATGCCAAGCCAAGTAAATTATCGACTTAATTAAACGTATACTAAATATGCATCTGTGTTTGTTTGTCCCAGTCAGGGCTCTTTTTAACGTGCAGTTGTACACAAAATGTGCAGTTCTAAATGGATTTGTGCAGTTGTAGAAGCACTTCTGTACAGTTAAAACTAGCAAAAAATGGTCATTTTCCTACGATTGGAAGTAATCTACCATGGAGGATGGAAAGAAAAATATTTAAGGAGTTGTGCAGTTCTAAAAATTTCTTAAAAACAGCCCTGGTCCCAGTTGTGACTCTAGACCAAAAAACAGGTTGCTGCAAATAATTATGTCTGCTCATTTTAGAAATGCCACAAAACAAAAACACATTTTAAAGTATTTACATTTTACAACCATTAATCTATAACAAAATATTGACAATGCTTAAAAATGATGTATTAAAGCTTTCTTTATTTCATGCTTTTCATAACAACAACCTTTAATTTATAATTCCAAAATATTCACACTGGGCAGAGAAAATTACGTAGTTACCTAATGGCTTATTTCATGCACAAACACCACAAACGTTCACTCATACTTAAATATTTGCAGTTTAGAAAAGTGACCAAGACCAAAATTTTTAACGTTTGCTTACAATAGAAGTGGCTCAAAAATACAATATTTACAACCATCACCGTAATTTCTACTTGCTCATAAGAAAATGACATAATATTTACCTAATGGTTATTTCATGCTAAAAGTCACACTAAAATTTCAAACAAAAAGTCGGCTCGAGTCGCCAGCTAAATCTTAAAAACTAATTTTTTTAATCAAATTTCATCGTTCTTTGAAAATTCATTGGTATGTCTGCAAATTTAGATAATATTCTTCAGTTAGTTAATCTGTAAATTCATTTGTGTAAAGTTAATTTGCGTAATATCACCCGTGTAAAAATCACTTAGTAAACGGCTCAAATATCAACATCGTGCATGCATCCCCAGGAAGGTCCGGCCTTCAGTTTGACCGGCAACTTGACTGAAAGTCTCATAGCGTTCTCCATGTTCTCTTTAATAATGCGAGCCACGTGTTTGAAATCCGTCTGATGAACTTCGTAGATCAGTTCGTCGTGAAGTTGTAGAATGAAATACGCTCCTCTTGCTTTGCTCGCACGCTGAGAAGCTTTGCTTCTTGTTCGGCCCTCTACAAAAAAATCCATCAGTTTATCATAAAAATATCTTGACATCAAACCAACAGCTTTGATTGGCACTTGCCCTGAGCGCTCTGCTGAAATTGCTGTACCAGGGCTTTTTTAACGTGCAGTTGTACACAAAATGTGCAGTTCTAAAAGGATTTGTGCAGTTGTAGAAGCGCTAGTAAAAAGGTAATTGTCCTTCGATTGGAAGTAATTTACTTAGGAGAATGGGAAAGGAAAGAAGGGGTTGTGCAGTTCTAAAAGTATTTAAAAACAGCTCTGTGCTGTACACGTGCGTACAGTTCGTAATCTTCGTTTAATTACAAACTGACACAACACAGTATGATTACAATCAGTAATTAAGGTGAGTGGACCTTTTGGGAGGGTAGCAGAAAGTGATCCCACAATGCGGCAATTGTGCGCTCTTCAAGCCAGAGTATTTACCATTACCATAAACCCCCTTCCTCCGTTGTGAATGCCTACAGTTGGAATGCATTAGAGTGCGAATTATTACTAATTTATTATTATTTATCTGCTAGGCTGGAGTATTTGATGAAATCCATTGGTTAGCTCCACCTGTGTGTGTGTGTGCCTGCCAGTGGTGATTCTTCCAGCTTACTGTGCATTGTTTACTAACTGATGTAATATATTTGTTCTTAATGACATTTAACATAAAGTGAGAGTAGGTTCCTTGAAGAAGTGCTATATAAATTTTCGCAATCAATCAATCAATCAATTTGCTGCCTACTGAGCTGTCAAGAACATACTTCTGGGTAAGGCAACCCAAAACACCTCTGCAATATTAAATTTTAACATAAACACCTCTGAACTCTCATTCATCCACTCCTTCATTCAACCATAACTTCTAACACTACAGCATTTCAGCCAACTTCTACGATATTCAACACTATTTTACTTTTGCTAGCTTTAACAGATGTAGGCATATTAGTTGTTACCTGAATCGTTTCTGAGATGTCTGTGAGTTTTGACTGTTTCTGGAAACGTCTTAGCTAATTCTCGGTCTATTCTTATCATTGCGGTCTTGACAAGATCTGCCGCTGAACCCTGAACTGTGCTGTTCACGGCTTGTCGTTCTGCCTACATATGTACACCAGAAAATTACAAATACAGAGTTACAACTACAAAATTACATTGACCAAGTTACATTTACAAAGTTACAACTACAAAATTACAATGACACAGCTACATTTACAAAGTTACAACTACAAAATTACAATCACACAGCTACATTTACAAAGTTACAACTACAAAATTACAATCACACAGTTACATTTACAAAGTTACAACTACAAAATTACAATCACACAGTTACATTTACAAAGTTACAACTACAAAATTACAATGACACAGCTACATTTACAAAGTTACAACTACAAAATTACAATCACACAGTTACATTTACAAAGTTACAACTACAAAATTACAATGACACAGCTACATTTACAAAGTTACAACTACAAAATTACAATGACACAGCTACATTTACAAAGTTACAACTACAAAATTACAATCACACAGCTACATTTACAAAGTTACAACTACAAAATTACAATCACACAGTTACATTTACAAAGTTACAACTACAAAATTACAATGACACAGCTACATTTACAAAGTTACAACTACAAAATTACAATCACACAGCTACATTTACAAAGTTACAACTACAAAATTACAATCACACAGCTACATTTACAAAGTTACAACTACAAAATTACAATCACACAGTTACATTTACAAAGTTACAACTACAAAATTACAATCACACAGTTACATTTACAAAGTTACAACTACAAAATTACAATGACACAGCTACATTTACAAAGTTACAACTACAAAATTACAATCACACAGTTACATTTACAAAGTTACAACTACAAAATTACAATGACACAGCTACATTTACAAAGTTACAACTACAAAATTACAATGACACAGCTACATTTACAAAGTTACAACTACAAAATTACAATCACACAGTTACAACTATTAAATAACATTTTACGAAATAACAATTACGGTACATTTGAACAGCCTCTTCTAAACATCTCATGCACTGTTACTATCTTCTCTAAGTGTACAACTGTACATATAACATCAGGAATGCATTTTTCTTGTAAGAATTCATTGATTTATTTTCTACAATATAGGTTATAACTGAACAGCACAAAATGGCTGAGACGTGTCAGTTGCATAAAATGGATAGCGTTACATAAAATCAAATCATTACAGCAACATTAAATAACAATGCACAGTGAATTACTAGTAAATGTAATAAATTTCTTTGGCTACTAACATGGGCTCTCGAATGTGGATTAGTGTCCTTGATCGCTGGTAGGTGGCGCATCCGTCCAGAAATCATTTTCACGTATCCATCATCTCTGCAAGCCTTCACAGTTTCATGAAGAAAACGTCGCATTCCTGTGTACGAAATATTAATATTTTTTGAAAATATAAGTTTAGCAGTAAAAGTTGAGGCAGAACCATTTTATGGTGAACTCAGGCTTTAGAGCGAGACTAACGCAAAATTGTTGAATTCAATTCACGTGATAGAAAAGCTGGTTGAATAAAATTCATCTGGTCACCTGGTACCGTCAGCTCTTGGAGCTCTGAGCTGACGGCACCAGGTGACCAGATGACTTTTATTCAACTAATTTCTGAATAAAATTAGATATATTTAATTTATTATAATAATAATATTCATCTATTTATTCATACTGACAAGTACACAGTAAGATTACATGAAACATTAGTAATAGAAGATAACAAGTTTAGCGGGAGTCGAATTCAACTGTACGGCAGCCTGCAAGTAGGGCATAGCCGGGTGCCGTTTTTCAACCGTGTACCGGGTCCGGGTAGTCTGAATAAAATCTGCCGGGTCCGGGTACCGGGTCCGGGTATTAAAAGTAATCGTTAATCTCTAAACTGAATAGTATGTCTCCACTTTGAATGCTGTCAAAAGAACACCGCTCAGTTTGTTGGCTACCTTTGGTGGAATTGAGTCAAATTCTTCAGTGTCAGAGTTTTACTACAGTTGAGTTCTGCCAGCGGTTATTGATTGAGAGGTGCCAGTAATATCTGTTCATGAACTCTGCTGATAGATGTATTGTATAGAAATTATTAACTGTCCAGTCAGGCAGGAGGAAAGGAGGTCAGAGGTCAGCAGCCCTGATAAACAGTCCTGTTTCTGTGGTGTATGCAGTCCAACTACATGTAGATATATTTCAAAGTGCACCATCCCTTAATCTGTGAGATGTATACTTGGTCATATGGGGGGAGGGGCAAGCCTATTAAGCTTGGCTGCAAAAGCATGTCAACAGGTGGAAGGTATTCCTTCTGACAAGTCCTAGTCTCTCTGACTTGAATGAGAGTGTGACAGATCAAACAGGCTTTAAAGATAAAGGATTAACAGATGACCACTGGCCAACCTATATAGCTATGCTCAGTGAGCAGCACCTCTTTCCCCTTTCCTATACTTCTTCACCTTCTACCACAGTGCATACCCCCTCCTCCTTCATCATCTCCTGTCTCTCTCTGTTAGATATATCAAACAGCCAAACAGCAGGAGGAAGAGGAAGGGGTAATAGAAGAGAAAGAGGAGGAAGGAAGAAGAGGAGAAAGCATGATACAAGGTGCCACTCTTCTATTTAAATATATATATATGTGTGTATATATATATGCATGTATATATATATATATATATATATTATTCCTCTTCTCCTTCAAGTCTACTACTGTTCCTCTCAGGAAGGGGTAGTAGAAAACAAAGAGGAGGAGGAGGAGGAGGAGGAGGAAGGAAGACAGACAACATGGAAGAGGGTGATACAAAACTCTCCCTCCTCCTCTTACCCCCTCATCTTGCTGGTCCCTGTTTGAAATAGGATAGTCTAATATAAAGCAACCATCAGCAGGCTGTTTGTTCTGTGATTGTCTGTTTATTGTATTACAATGCCCAGTTGAGAGATCTTGCAGGTTAGCTGTTAAGCCCTTTGATGTGTGGTATGCTATTCATAATTACCCACCCGGCTCGGTAGACCTTTTATTACCGGGTCCGGTTATCTGCCGGGTATCAAATACCCGGCAATTCCGGTTAACCGGGTCAGCACCCGGCTATGCCCTACCTGCAAGTCGCCCTTCTGTCCTACTGCTCATTTTACACTTGCCCCTATGGAGTTGAAAGATGAGACAGCTTTCCATGGCTACCAGGTGTAGTAAACCCATGTCAGCGTCTCAACTCTTAAATCCAACCATCTCTTCCTGCATCTGAGAAAGACACACGTGCACTGTCGTGCAGTGAACTGTTGTTTGAAGGTGTAGGAGTATTTGGCCATATCTCGCATTACATTCATGATGTCTTACATTGGCTCAGTCGCGCATCCACTTCAGGGTTGTTTCTTTTGCTTGGCGCTGCATCTTGGGCACAGCACCCTCCTATCTTCGTGAGTTCTTTACCTTGACCTCGACTGCTGCGGGTCGCCGATCTTTGTGCTTGGCCTCTAAAGGTGACTTCATGGTTCCTTATGCCCGCACAGCCACAAGACAGCATAGGGCGTTTTCGGTCACTGGACCTTTCGTCTGGAACGACCTTCCCTCTAACCTGTGTTCCCAACCTCGAAACATGTCTGGCACTTTCTATAGTTTGCTCAAGACTTTTCTTTTCGACCGGGCCTGGGTCGGGAGTGCCTTTGAGTAGAGCCCTTGAAGAGGCGCTATATAAATCACATAGATAGATAGATATATAGATAGATTGATCAAAATTAATGCAAATCTGCCAGAAGATGAACTGCTGGTCTACAGTAGCGGCGCCAGGATTTCAGTTTGGGGGAGAGGGGGCGGAAAAATTCCTGAGAAAATTTTCATTTTCATCCACCAAAATTTCTGACGACCTTTTTTAGCCATCAGGTCGAAATCTCATGGATATGTCAGTTTTTTTAGGGGGGGGGGGGCTAAACGTGGAAATATTTCATTTTTACATGTAAAAAACCGATGCCCTTATTTTTTTTTTGGGGGGGGCTTAGCCCACCTAGCCGCCCCCACCGCCGCTACTGCTGCTCTAAGTCCACAAATGTCAGTGCTGTACAATATATACAAAGGAATGTCTAACAGTAGTACACGATTGAAATCACAAATTTAATTCAGAGAACATCTAGCAATTGTTGATGATATATTCTGACCTGTGTACTTGTCTTTGAAAGTTTCAATGAAAACCGACGCATCATTTGCTGAGACCCCGAGCTGTTCCGCCAGTGCAGGTGGCCCAATTCCATAAATCATTCCATAACACACCTATCAAGCAAATAAGATGAGTCCGTTACAAACTTAGACAAAACTATGCACAGGATCTTTCACTCTGAATATAATTCATTCGTTCGTCATTCATTATGAGGATTTATATAGCACCCCTCCGGGTAACCACTCCGAATTTAACCTCGGTCAGACGATCACTTATTACTTTGATAATATTGAACAGTCTCAACTTAGGCATCTGGACACATGTGTAACGGCAAACGCCTTTATCTGCATCTTCATCTTTTGTGGGAAGCGGTGGTGCAGTGGTGACGTCGTTGCCTTGGAGCCGGAAGGTTCGAGGTTCAAATCCACCTTGCCGCGTAAGGACCTTGGGCAAGTTTCACGCCAAAGTGCCTAAGCAATCATGAGTGAAGGACTCCCCCCAAGGTTCCTACGTGGCGACTTGAGGTGGATTCGAACCTTGAACCTTCCGGCTTCAAGGCAACGACGCCACCACTACATCAATGCGCCCCACATTAGCAGTGCCTAACAAATCGTGGGGCGCGGTGGTGTAGTGGTGGCGTCATTGCCTTGGAGCTGGAAGGTTCGAGGTTCGAATCCACCTCACCGCGTAAGGACCTTGGGCAAGTCCTTCACTCACAATTGCTCAGCACTTCGGCGTGAGACTGATGCAGTGTCCGCTCTGCATTCGGGAGCGCCTCTGAGTAGAGAGAGGGCTTGAAGGGGCGCTATAACAAGTGCACATACAAACATGTGTAGAAACTGTTTATTTACCTGTTTAGCCTGTTGACGTTGTTCTGTGGTAACAGCTTCGACGTTGACCATCTTCAGCTGTGAAGCGATTGCTTTGAAGACGTCTTCGCCTCCGTTAAGAACGTCGATCAATTTCCGATCGTTCGACAGATGAGCGATGATCCGAAGTTCTAACTGTGAATAGTCGGCGGCCAACAATATTCCTCCTGAAATTTATAAGAAATACCATCACTTTAAACCTTTACCCACCAAAGTCTAGTAAATGGTATTTGGGAAATCCTGTACCCTCGATCGGTAAAAGGTTCAACATCTCTACAGCAAGATCACGACCACATCAGTACCGTATTTTCGCGAATATAACACGCGGGTTATATGAAGTTTTACAAACCACGCACCCTGCCCGCGTGGTATACTCGGGGGCGTGTTATACAAATTATTTTTTACACAGCCAAATTTTGAACCAGATTATTTTCAGGTCATGGTCAGAAACAGCTGTAAAAATGTTTTTACGTACAATACGGAGGCATGGACGTCGACGAAACGATAGGGCATAAAGTCCGAAGTCAGTAGAAGTATTCGTTTTCATCATTATCACACAATGTCAGAGCCGCAGAAAGTCACAATTGAAAATGGAAAAAATTATTTGACTTAAATATAAAAGTCAAATGTTACTGTATATAAATTGTAATTGTCTGTCGTTTTCAATTTTGAATAAACGAATGAACACACTGTACGATATTCTGTATTATCGCTCGCAAAGCGCTAGGTAGGGAGTTCAGGAAATTAGGGCTTTTAATTGTTATAGCGCATAACTTTGCGATTTTCAAACAGTCTAGTTAATTCTCCTTTTCAGTGTCATCCGCTGGCTATTCCACATAAAATTGTAAATATTATCCATGACATCAAAAATGAAGTACAATTTTACCAGAATGGCTTGCCAGTTACCAGGTAGTTTTATCCCACTTTCTGTGCAGTGACGGCGAATGCGGTGAATGCCATCTGTGAACCCGCGTAAAATTCAGAATTTCTTCACCAAACCACTTTATTTTCGTCTTTGATATATCAAACAATTATTAATCGCTAGATTTATCGAAACTGTCATCATTTGAAGCTAATTCTTTAAGAAAATGGCGAGTTTATACGGGAATCTATTCCTCCGCAAGGGCCGCCATCTTGGATTATTCGAATTTGCGTGCATCAAAGTAGCGCGCGTACATTTCCACTTTAAATATATCTTTCACTTATATATATACGCTTAATTATATAGTCTTGGCCTAAAGACATAAGTTTTAAAAATATATTACATTTCTTGGCCAAGAACTGTCGTTATAAGAACGCCAATACTAGGTTTAAATGCAGAGCATACGATCGGCACAACAGTAGGTTGCACGCTCGTTATTTAAAGTTACACGCAAGTTGGGTTGCTTAAATAAATTCTTCCTTCAAAATCACTTGGATTGTCGAAAAATGCTACAATAGGCGGATACTTGAATTCGCTAAAAAATACTTTTAACAAGATCGCTTTGCTTGATGTCGAAGTCTTCCTATCAAATTATTCACTCTGTCAATGCCAAAATCTTTAAACGACGAATACCTTACCCTGTGAAGACCTTACCAATGCCAGCAAAGAATCGGAAACAAGGTCATTTGCGCTTACAGTAAATCGTTATATTTATATAGTAAACTTTATTGAAACGTTCATTTTTAGCAGGAACCTTCCATTTTCTTTAAAAAAAGATTTTCATCAAACGGGTTATTTGAATTTGCGTTTAATTGAACGCTATGACTATACACACGACTGACACGAGTCACATTAACGTTAGCGTACACGTTCGATTACGCACGTGTAGTTTGACACACGAAAATGGGTGCGTCTTATAGTCGGGTGCGTCTTATATAATTCAATTTTTACTGAAATCGCAAAAAGTAGCGTGTTATATTCGGGTGCGTGTTATACCCGTGTGCGTGTTATATTCGCGAAAATACGGTACTTTTTAAGTGACAGAAAGAAGTCTCACACAGAACTTAAACAACAGCAAATGATTCCATTTCACTACCTGCTAAAACTTCAACAGAAAGTAATACTTAACCCTTTAATGCCGAGATGGTAGTAAATGGTATGGGAAATCCTTTACCCTCCGGCATTAAAGGGTTAAGGTATGCTAAGCAACACGCATAGTCTGCATCCTCACAGCTTTAAACTCCCGATAAAGGATAACTTACCTCTGAAAGGAACAAACGAGTTTCGCATGCTGACAGAGTAGGATGGACCAACATTCGCCAGTACATCTTTCACCGTCTGCCGATGACTACTTCCTGCTCTACCTCGATGTCCACGAGTCGTGTGCTCGAATGTGCTCCCATCAGTACTTTCCTCATCGGTAACACCTTAATTAATCAGGCAAACACTCAATGGTAGTTTCCCATACTGGAACAGATGTAATGCTAACAGCATTAAGTAAGACAAAAGGCTTTCAGCTGGTTATAAAAATACATCTCCACAACAGTAAAAGATTCAGGTACAGGCAGTTCTATATGGCGTCAGACATTTAAGATACAACTTCAAATGTCTGAAACTTCAGTGCGGCCAGAAAAGATGGAAATCTCATTCATTTGGTTAGCAATACAATGGGTCGCATACGTAAAAAAATAAACAGGGATAGCCAGGTGTACACTTGACATCTTGCAATATTGTTATGATGACAAATGAAAATAAAGATGAACAAAAGCATAAAACTTCAACAGAAGTATACATGTATATGTAGCACAGTAACATGACCATGCTTTCTCAGTGGCTGGCCCCAGATGCTGAAACAGTTTTCCTCCCACAGTGCGAGCAGCTGACTCAATCGACTCCTTCAAATCTGAACTTATTTAGTTTGTTGTTAGCATAGCATAGTATGTGAGGTGCTCTTGTAGTGGCATGGCTGTGTTACGGTGCCGTAGAAATGGTCATTGCTATTATGAACAATGCAAAAGAAACCAGAGCAGTTCCCAGTATCCAGCATTTGGAGAATAAATAACTAAATACCTGGCATCGCAATTTCAAAATCCTTCGGAACGTTCTGCAGGTTCGGTTCGTGCATCGTCACACGCCCGGTCGACGTATGAAAGTCACTTTTGCCGTAGATCCGAAACATATCCAGCGTCGCATTGTACACTTTCTCCTTCTGAAGTGGAAAGACGACCTTCGTGAGCGCACCGGATATCCGTCTCCACTCGAGCAACAATCCCGGCAGTGGATGAAGTCTCTTCAGTTTTTCCAGGACATCCTTTGACGTACTGAACGATTGTTTCGCTCGAATTTTAGAGGCCTTTCCACGAGTACCAAGAGTCCTGACCGGATTTATGGATGATGGATCTCCGGTGGGCGGAAGACGCAGTTCCATGAAGAGCACTTGAGATACGTCGTCGGTCGAAGTGAGCGAGAATGGATGGCCTGCCAGTTGGTATGCGTGGTTCTCCAGGGCCTCCATCTTCGCCTGCAGTATGCTTCTCTGCGTTTCACACTCCGCCTCACTGAAGCCTTCGAACAAGAAACAACAAAGCTTTTGTTGATGTTAATACTATCTACATATTTGCACGTAACATTCTAAAAAGTAGAGCAGAGCATAGGTACAAATATAACAGTCTGGACACTTTTACAAATTACAATCAATTGAAACACAACCTATTCTGACTCCTGTGATCTTTTCCATGTAAACTATAAAGTTCTTTCTTTAACCCTTTAATGCAGGAGGGTATAGGATTTCCCATACATTTTACTACACTCTCGGCATCAAAGGGTTAAACTGTACCATCATCATCATCTGTGCAATACTACGACGTTAGCGTAAATTGCACTAAAACCCTCAACCATAAGTACTAAGCAGTCAATTTTGTTAATGTATACTTACATACAACGTTTTTCAAGCTGTTTTTTGGAAACAATGAATATACATACATCTTTACACCACAACCACTGCCAACCCCTCTCACCACCACCACCACCACATTATGATACAACCATGTGTTAAGATGGTTATTGAAATGACACCCATAAAGCATCATATCCAGTTCCAGGTCTACTCTACATGCTAACAAACACCAGATTCTATTTCCGATAATAATTCTCACCCATTCCATTCAATTCCATCTTTGCCAGTATCGCAACGGCCGGCATCTCCACCTCTGCAAAGCATCTGTACAGATCCGACTTCACGAGTACGTTCGTAAGAGCGTTCATGAGATGGTTGACAACAACGGCTTCAGTTGACGCACGAATTCTTCCGGATGTCGTCGAATTGTTGACTGTTAGACCAAGACTTTCGATACCGACCCCACAACTGGTTCCTACAAAACAGGTCAATGATTTTATTGTTTGTACGGGCACTTGTTATAGCGCCCCTTCAAGCTATCTCTACTCAGAGGCGCTCCCGAATGCAGAGCAGACACTGCATCGGAGTTTCACGCCGAAGCGCTGAGCAATTGCGAGTGAAGGACTTGCCCAAGGTCCTTACGCGGCGAGGTGGATTCGAACCTCGAACCTTCAGGCTCCAAGGCAACGATGCCACCACTACATCACTGCGCCCCACAAATTGTCTTTTATTGTACTGTATCTATAAATTTATGTACTAATAATTCATGACAAGGGAGTCAGAATGAAGGTTATTGGCAGTATTACTATTTATTGACTGGCAAAATGCTTACAGTCAAAAGCTGGTATAATGACAACTAATACAATAAAATCCACATAAAATTCTACCAGTAACTTAATAGTTAGAAACAAATACATTATCCTGGTATCAAAACACAGATAATAGCTACATAGCTATGAACATAATTTTACAGAAATTCATGCACAGCTTAATAGCGCTTTCTCGATTATGTTTAGAAAAGATTCCTCTTTGGCCTGCGTTCCCTTCTGCGGGTCTTGTCCAACTATTTTTATAAACTATTCAAGACTTTCCTCCTTGGCTGTGCCTGGGTCAGGAGTGCCTTTGAACATTTATCTTGTTGCAGTGCTATATAAATTCCATAGATAGATAGAAACTATGGATATTTAGAGAAAAGTCTGGTGACATTACAGAACTCACCATCTAATACATTACACATCGATGGACAGTAATTTGTCACCATGCTGTGTAGATTTTTCTCCTTTGCATCGGGGTCCATCAGCCAACACGCAACCTTAACATCAGCAAACTGTGCACTGGGTACAATACCACAGAAGCTGGACAGTAGTTTATACTGCTCCTTTAGATCGAAGATCACAACAGTCTGTGATTGTCCCGCTTCCAAAACAGACTTCACCGATTCCAGACGTTCTTGGACGGACAAACCTTCGTCAAGCGGAGGAGCGGCGAGACTGCTGTCAAGGTCACCTGGAAAGAGATTCCAGATGTTAAAAACTACAATTAAGTCCACTAATAATTATAATTCTGCACTTATAAAGTTAAAGTCCACTCTCCCAAATGCATTACAAGAGATTTGTATCATAAGTATTTCTATTACAGTACAGCTTTTTCATTGTCACTTAAAATCTCCCGGCCAAGATCCGCTTAGTTGAAATTGACTCCTTCATGGCTGAACTTAAGACCCATTTGTTTACCAAGGCTCATCTTGCTTAACACTAATAATAAGATGATCTGTATAGCACAGTAGCTCAGCCAAGGCCGAAGGAAAGGGTGCGGAATATAGGTCTGTGTAGGCAACCTTGTAAATGACATGGCTGTGCTATGACACCCTAGAAATTGCAATCATTATTATTATTATTTTTATTATTAGTACTACTATTACTGCTGCTGCTACCGCCACCATCACCACTGCTACTAAAATGGAATATTACTGAAAAAATTGCACAAAAGAAACTAACCATTTTCAAGCCAAGACCAAAGTAAATTATCAACAATGAAGAACAAAATCACGTACAGTTGTTGCAATCTGAAGGCATAAACGAGATATAGTAGACATCACAGTTCTCCCAACTGATTGCGACTCCGACCACAGCAATGTCTGATCCTTCCAAATGCAAACCAATCTTCATCGGTGTCTGCTTAGGCTTCACTAGGAATAATAATTCATCAGTCAATTATGTTTTTGGCAATACGTCAAAAATTTTACAAACATACAACTAAAATCTGCAAATTATGTATTTCAAACATTCTGAAAACATACAACTGATTGGAAATATAGCAGAAAACAATTTTAATCTCAATGTAAAATTCTGTAAACTGTTAAAAGCTTGAAACTGGTAACAAAATTGTGTAGAAATGCTTTATTTCAATAAAACGCTACATACAGGAGGCAGGAAACAACCTAATTTTCTAATGGTAAGAGACTGGTTTTTTATATACAGAGTTTCCAGCCAATGATCAAAGGCAGTGTCGACAAAGCAAAAATAATTTTCTGATATTTGGCGAGAGCATGTTGGTTAAGAATTAAGTGCTTCCTCTCTTCCTTGAGTCTGTTTATCATTCAGTTAATTTTACTATTACTTATTAACAGGTCAGTCTGTGTCCATTGTCCATCTCTCTTTTACCCCTCTTGTTGTCCTGAAATGTGGGCCTACAAATGAGACCTGCACTAGTATACGCACTACAATACACTACAAATCAATTGTTTTCATTCACACTCACCTGCAGTGAACTTGCTTCCAATGGCTTTCGATCTCGAACGCTGAACAGTCACATTACATCGTTCACAAGCAAGACTCAACGAAAA
Organism: Lumbricus rubellus; assembly: GCA_945859605.1. NCBI lineage: Eukaryota > Metazoa > Annelida > Clitellata > Crassiclitellata > Lumbricidae > Lumbricus > Lumbricus rubellus. The sequence continues at coordinate 11,971,382 of OX243824.1, read as the reverse complement.
AGACTTTCTGCAGCGCCACTCTTTAATAAAGTTCTCAAAGAGCAATCGGTTGGCGGCAACATCAATGACCGTGAATGACTGAGTTGCAGCAATGAGTCGACTGTCATCAACACAAGAGTTCTGCTGCAGTACCTGACCCGCATCCCTGTCAAAGTGAAATCCCATAGGACTGTGAATCTGGTTTCTGGAGGAATTGGGACCACCAGGAATTAAGTTGTTTACTATGTTCACTTCGCTGCTGTCAACGTCGCCTAGTATTCTGGCCAACGGTGGCTTTGAATCTGGTTTCTTTGGCGTTCCAACCACTCCCCCGAGAAGGCGCTTCGGAGTGGACGTCTTGGATGCATCGTCCGCAAGAGAAGGTGGAGTTGGAGGAATACAGGCGCTGGAATCACTGCCCGAACTGATTCTGCTCATTTGATTCGTATCTCCGTTACCGGTTTTCGTCTGGTTTTCGTGGTTGTTCTCTTTGGCGTCAATTTGTTCTTCTAAAATAGAGGTGCTCTGTCTTATTCTTTTTGATTCCTTTTCGGTTTTATTGCCGTTTGACTTATTTTTCGTTACGTTTAAGCTAGATTTTGGCCGTTTTGAGGATCTCTTTGGTAGTTTTCTCGTGTGGGTCCCACACAGAGCACTCATAATCGACTCCATCTCTGGACTTAGATCTTGCGCTTTCGGGTTAGGTGAAGCTATACCCCTGTCCGTTACAGCGTGGTCTAAGAGAATATTATTGTGAACATTATGTCTATTTATCTGAACGTCCTCTGTATTTCCATTCAGCTTTGTCACAGATTCAACAACTGCTGGGCAGTCATCGTTGCCAAACAAAGACTCATTTTGGTCCGACAGCTGCATCTCACCATCAGCCAGCACTTTAGCGATTATTGAGGTCGCCAGAGAGCTCGTAATAAACGCTGTTTTACCCATATTCGTTTCAAGATTTAGAAATGTCTCGGCATTCTCATGGAGTCTGATCACGGCTACTGTTTCCACGTGGAGATGACCATAATTATCGGCCGACTGACAAGCATCAGAATTGGCAAAGATGTTGTCGTCCGATATAGCAGCTTTTTCTTCGATTTCAATCGGTAAATCTGCCCCGTGATTCAAAAGTTTATCGTTATTTTCAAGATGTAAAAAAGCCTCTGCACTATTTCTTAGCACGGTATCATCATCATCAACTTGACTATCTTCATTCTCAAACAATACTTCAGATAACCGACCTGAACATCTTTCACGCTCGTAATTGCTCAAAGGAACGAGATTCGTAAAAGTAGGTTCCACATGCTCTTCGCCAGCACCACAGACAATGTTCATGTTGTCTCCTACCTTTCTCAGATTCATTGCATTAACCCTTTGAGAACAGATCTGAGCTTGGACAATTCCTCTTCCTTGAAACTCGCCACAAACTGATGCAGACACGTTAACCGGGTTTTGAGTGAGGAAACTGCTAGCGAGAAGACAGACATCGAGCTCTCCGTCTGCTTCAGAAAATAGCAATGGTGTATCAACTGTATCCGCTGTTGATGCATAGGTATCTCTCTTTATAATGTTATTCACTTGTTTCACGTCATCGGTTATGACTATTTGATTCTGAACTTTCGGTAAATACCTGTCCGCATCGGTTATCATCTTCATTGTCTGCGTGTCGAGCATCAGACTGCCATCCGACATCTCCATACACTCTCCAGTCACATCGACTACATCACCACCAATCTCAACATCTAAATCCAAACGACTACGCTCTAGACTAACCATCGATAGGTCAGCACTTTCCACAACACAAGCACCATTTAGAACATCCGTCGTCACTGGCCGTTCCAAAGTTTTATTCAGACACCATTCCATAGTAGCACTCGTGTTCGATTCGGACATAATCAACATAGCCTCGTCAACACCAACCATCGAGTCGGACTGTGCAATTTTATCGCAGCGGTCCATATCATGCGATTTCTGATGAGCGCTCATCGGTTGACTCGAGTCAACGAGATCGTTGGCTACAGCAGTTGACACAACGGTCAATGTAACTGGTTCCACACTCTCCGAGATATGCTGCATGTTAGCAGGCTGCAGATAGGGTTCCAGCCGTGTAACCAGCTTAACGGGAGCATCTGGAATATTATTCCTGTGTCCTTCTCCAGTGGAAGAAGTGATTGGAAGACTGTCTCTGCTGAGCAACGAGCGCTGTTGAGTCAACGAGCGTTGTTGAGTCAACCGCCTCATTGACGACGGAGGCGTCAACACGCTTCGGTTGTTGCCAATGGTTGGACTGTTATTTTCCATCGTGACGCCAACATTCTCACATTTCTTTGACGCATTTTTCGTTACGTTGTTTGCAGTCTTCTTTCGCTTATAAGCTATGCATTGCTGCCCAGATGAGTCTTTCTCTGGTGCCTCATCGGATTTTTGTGCTGTAAAAGAAATATCATCAACTTTTCATTTCTAATGATTAAAGTACTAATAAAAAAGAACAAATTAAACAGTGTAAATTTTGAGTATTTTTAAGAATGAGCAGCAATGAAAGAATAATATTATTATTATTAACTAATTTCAAACTCTTGCAAACTCATGGTGCAGTTAATCTATGCTCAGACAGAATGTTTCAACTACAGAATATGAAGCACTGTAGCTTAAGAATGACCATAATCAAAATATAGAATTATTATTAATAATATATTTTGTCGCTGGTATTGCTGAACTACCCCGGGTAGCCTACTACAGAATAAATCGATAATGATATCTGTTACAGGCCAAATCCATTGGCTTTTATGCCACCCTGGAAGGTGGTTTCCCATTGTCATTCTCGCAAACAATTGCGGGCAAGCAAATTTTCCAGAGTCACTATGATTTGAACCCACGATCCTCTAGTTACAAGGCACAGAAGATACCACTACACCACTACACCAAGAATACAGGCAAGTAGATAACCTGGCTTCCATTCTATTCCGAGGTGCTGCAAGTCATCTTTCAGTAGTTCTCTCGCTTCTTCAACAATAAGAAGAGCAGCCTCGCGTTCCGTTAGACCGTTCTGTCCGGCTGCCCAGATGCACCGAGACTTTAGTCGCTCTTCCAACTCCCAGTCCATCTCATCATCAGCCTTCTTTTTACTACAGCAAACACAACAAAAAACTCTTTCACAATGCAGTGGCGCTATATAAATGTTCGATTACAATTACAACACACGTCAAAACATGGCTGCAAACGACAGAGCACTACCAGTCTTTCTTCGTGCAGTGTTTACAAATATGCATGGCACATTGGGAAGCAGACTGACGGAAACCTGAGAGTAATAAGAAAAAGAATGCCTCACACATCATGCTTCTAAAGCACACACCAAACTGAAATGTTATATCAGCAATTCAGCATGACTATAACCTGCTTTCGAATACAACCAAGCAAACTAACTTAAACACACGGTTGTTATGTAGACATCTTCATCCTTCAAAATTCCAATACAATGATCTGCTCATGGCTAAAGGGTTAATATACGAAAATTGCTTTGTGGATTGGTGCCAACTGCTCCCTTTGCAACAGCTTTCCTTTGAAAAATCACACTATTTCTGTTTGTTCGGCCCAAATAACACTTCTACTGTTTTTAAAGAAGCATCTGTTTAAATACTTTAGACTGCCATACTAGCAGCACTATTGAGGTTCTAAACTGCCATTCACATATATACAATACACATAAGTAGATCCGGCTGAAGAACACTTAAATTCTCTTAAGTTGCAGATATTTAATCATGTTAGAAACCAATTGTTAGTGCCCTTGACATGTTCTTAAAGCCATAGTTGTTTAAAAGGTTTTTTCGTTTTTTATTCGCTCCCAAAAACCGTCGTTTTTTCGTTTTTTATTTTTCCCATCGTTTTATTCCATTTTTTATTTTTTATGTAACGCTATTTATTTATTTTCTGTCTCTAATAATCTTCGTTATTTTGATTTTTTTCCTGATATTCCTTACGTTTTCAGCCCAATCTCAAGGTTTCAGCTAACTGATGTAATTATTTAATTGTTTAACGTCATCATTTAAGAGGTACATGTAGTAGGTAAACAAGGGTTTTAATTTTAAAATGCAGTTTAAGATGTAAAAAGTCAAATTATTTTCCATTTCCGTTTCTTTGTCGTTTTTTTCGGTTTTTTTCCGAATAATACGACGTTTTCCCCCGTTTTTTATTCCGTTTCCATCGTTTTTTACATCTATGCTTAAAGCTGCTACATATAAAATCCGGATGTCGTACAATCAATTCAAATGGTGAATCTATCGTACCTTAAAAATGGAGATGCGGTATGTAGGAGTTTCTCAATGGCCGCTGGTTCCGCTGCAGCCAACATTGCAACCGTTGCATATCCTCCGTTGTACACGATTCGAGCTCGTTGTCCGTTCAGCAGAGATATTCGAACGAGGTCGACCAGTTCAGGCTGAACGCCGAACGATAATCGACATTGAAACTGTGAGAGGAGCATCTCGAGATTTGACCAACCGAGTTTATTGGAAAACACGGTCACCATCCCTGTCACACAAATCACCAACATTTATACGAGCAGATTAAATTTCTACTATTAAATTAATGAACATTAACACGTTGGCCGCGAGGGACGTGTTAACACGTCCCAGATTGAGTTATTTAACACAGCAAATTAGCGGCCAACGTGTTAACACCACTTAGGATAGTGTATTAGTAGTGTAGGCTGGAATTCTAACTGAGACCATATTTAGCATTTAGTTTATATTCCTGAAACAATATTTGTCCACAGCATTACTAAATGCTTATTTTTGGGAAAAAATGCAAACCCATTCTAATCTGCTGGTTACTTTCGTGCGCAGCATGGTGTATTTTTGTCCCTGGTCAAACTGCTTTGAACTAGAGCTGTGATTCCTGCCTTACAATCTAATTTACACATTTCATAACAGCCTAGTCTGCCCTTTTCCAACAAGCATTGGGTCAGAAGCACGTTTCAGAAGAAACCTTAAAGGAGCATAAATTGACCAAATTTCATAACGAACGAATGAATATGAACCACACACATAAATATATTAAAAAAATTGAGAGGTAACTGCATTTACACACCGGCAAAAGTGGACGCAGACTGCTGCAAGGACTGCAGCACACCTCGAGTGCACCCATATTTCCTAACGGCAGCAGAAAGTGACATTTCGTTGACGAGATCATGCAGTACGAGCGCAGAATAGAATCGCTTATGCGTCGCTACGATCCGAGTCTGTTGCACCGTCTCGCATGGAATCCGACCGCCAGCGGCTCGAGCCAGAAACCTCTCCTGAACCCCTATGAGTTCTGCGACGCGCTTCATGTCCTGTGGAAGCTGTTCCCAGAGGCAGAGATACTTGTACCAGTCTAGGGTGGCCCACTGATCCTGCATGTAGACAGGCGTCACCTACAAGAACAAGCACAATTTTTTCTTTTTATCGTGAAATCCAAACAAAACAATACACATAATTTTTACTACTGGCCAAACTTCATTAAAATGTAGTCTTAATTTATTATGTTTACCTGCTCTTGGCCAAATGAAAACTACTAGAATTTAAAACTGTCATACTGGTTGGTCATTAGATGCTGGCTCATAATAAAAGCACAATAATAGTAGAAGCAACAGTAAAACACATCAATAAGTTTACACTTTAAATTCGATCGGATCCTCAAAATGTTACCAGATAAACTGTGTGCAGTTCGTTTTCGAGAACGAAACATCGACGTGCTTTCTGAAGTTCACCGAACACAACGAGACCTTCGTCTGGAGACAAACCAGACGCAACTACAGCTGAGCCGAGCTGAGTGGGAATGAAGATGTCGGTTGAAATGCCATCTACGAAACATGAAACATTTTCCTAGATAACTCTCTGACATATTCTATAAGCACTTAAAAACTGTTCTGTTTGGCCGTGCAGGAGTCGGGAGCGCCTCTGAGTAGTTTCCTTGAAGAGGCGCTATATAAATGCTTGAATGAATGAATGAAATCGGGTAGAGCTCAAATAAAGTAAAATAGACGTACCAAGATAATGTTACTTATTTTCCAAAGCCTACACTGCTGCTGTGGTTGTGTATTTGCGGTGCACTTAAAACGGCTGAGTTACGACGTCAGATAAATAATAATTAATTATTAATATTAATATTAATTAATTATTATCATCATACAATGGACATACAGAGAGAAAATTCATTAAACCTCTAATGCATTAAAATGCGTTCTTTGTGTCTTTAAATAGCAGTTACAACAGTACTTTCTTTCTAACTCTGACTATTAACAGCGTGTGTAAAGCATCATAGAAGTAGCTTGCTACCGACGATGCTGTATAAAAATTATTGCAAATACAATACCATCACAATGGTCTGTGTAGAGCAGTACCCGCCAAGTACTCAAAAACGTCCTTTGAATACTCGCAAAAATCTCGACATCTGAATTATCCAATGCTTTAACAACAATAGAGTATTAAACACAACTGAGGAAAGAAATGCAGTTCATTGTTGAAGATACGCCTTACCTGAGTCAACCCGAGGACTTAGCAAAATGAATTCATGTTCTTTCAGATAACTGATGCACATCTGGATCGAATCAATCCTCGATTTCGTCTTATCAACGTCTGGATCTGAGTTGCCCTCAGAAGATTTCATTTCCACTTCTGCCGACAGCATGGTACACCTCGCGTACAGATCAACTTCTTCAGGAGTGCTTGCCACTTTGCTGACCACTATCTAGGCAAATCCAAGCAAAAACACATCAAACTGTAGAAAAAAATAGAAAAAATAGAAACTAAAATAATCTTTCCAGCAGTGATCATCAGTGTTATAAAATTAAAGAAATTTAAACTGGATACATTGTGCAGCCCCCAGTTGTACTTTGGTAAGTTCTGCCATATTTCTCAACTGTAAATCATTTGATGATTTAAATATGTTTGTATGTGCACTTGTTATAGCGTCCCTTCAAGCTCTCTCGCTACTCAGAGGCACTCCCGAATTCAGAGCGGACACTGCATCGGAGCTTCACGCCGAAGTGCTGAGCAATTGTGATCGAAGGACTTGCCCAAGGTCCTTACGCGGCGAGGTGGATTCGAACCTCAAACCTTCTGGCCATTGATATATTAACCCTAACAACCATCTCAAACACAACAATGTTAATTAATCTACATGTGTATATTCTATTTTAGTACTGGCTGCCATGCCATGCTTTAACCCTGCCCTCTCTCTCTCCCCAAGTGAATGAACATGTTCAAGCTTACCTCTAGTATTGCCCGTTTCATACTTGATGTAAGACTGCCAGAAGAATTTGGAAAGAGGCAACTGGAAACTGGAGAGAGTTCAGACGTGAGAAGGTTATGAGCCATGTGTCTTTCACTTGCTTTACATACTAAGATACTCTCACCTAGAATACGGTAAATAAAACAAATGCACTACATCAGGAGAATACAGATGCTTGTATCTGAACAAATTGTTGAATTACTAGTGTCAGTTACTTTAAGCCAGGCTAAACAGCAATAAGACTTGTCTAATGAACAACTCTCAAACACTCCATTGAGACTTCAGCCTAAAACTGCATGGGGTTCTCTTTGCTGGCCATCAATGACAATGTTGCGCTCACAATATTTTTGTTGTTTTTCTGTTTAAATTAATGTGCTTTGACATGTAACTGGGTGCGGTGTGTCACCCAGATTTGTCTCATTTGATTAAACGAAGATTATTAATTATTATTAATGGCTGATCTGTAATAAACTACTGTAACATTTGTTGTAAAACCATTACAATATCAGAGCATATAATGGGACCCTGAGCAAGTCCTGAACACACACATTTGCTTACTGTTATGACGCTCTGTTGTAGCACTTCACAACTCTGGAATGGAGGATTACATCACATGCAGTTGTATTGTGCATAACGAATGACCCTGCTATATAATAAGTTTATTAAATAAATCCCAACCACAATGCTATAGTGAGATATTTGTCAAAAAGAGCTTATAATTTAAAAACGATAAGTACCTAAAAATAACATCCAAAGTGAATGATCCTCTCAATTTGATAACTTAAGAAAGATAATAATGGTACATAGCAGGGCTTTTTTAACGTGCAGTTGTATACAAAATGTGCAGTTCTAAATGGATGTGTGTACTTGCAGAAGCACTTCTGTACAGATAAACACTAGCAAAAAATTGTTATTGTCCTCCGATTGGACGTAATTTACCATGGAAGATGGGAAGAAAAGAAGGAGTTGTGCAGTTCTAAAAATGCCTTTAAAACAGTACTGGTACATAGTGCTCTGCAAATCTGATTACATTACATACTTCACAATTTACAAACCACATCATCTCACCTTGGGTGTCGACACCCTTCCTACCCGCTCGACCAATCATCTGCCTGTAGCTCATTGTGTCAACCACAGCGCCGTGAAACACCGGTGTACGTACGATAACCCTCCTCGCAGGCAGGTTCACTCCAGACGACAGCGTTGAAGTTGCAACGAGCACTTTCAACGCACCCAGACGAAACGCACCCTCGACTATGTCGCGTTCATCGAACGTTAACCCTAGAATAGCAGTTTAAATAAAACTTAAGGCCTGCGAAAGAGATGAGCAATCCCTTAACCCTTCAATGCCGAGATGGTAGTAAATGGTATGGGAAATCCTATACCCTCCAGCACTAAAGGGTTAAGCAAACCCTAAAGCAGCAATCTCTTAACCCTTTGCCACCCAAAGTGTAGCAAATGGCACAGGAAATCCTATACCCTTGGTTGGTGAAAGGTTAAGATAACCTTAAAGCAGCCATTGGGTAAGAAGGTTTAGCAATTTAATTTTTGTAGCTTTGGATAGGAGGGTGGGTCGTGGGTGGCCAGTCCTCTCCCTCGCCGTCTCATCTTCACACCGACAGTGTACGGTTGGTGTACTCATTAAAAGAGTCATTATAGAAGAGTTGGCTTCGGAAGGAGGTAGAATAGACATCTCAAAACAAATCTTTACTCTGTGAAGCAATGATAAATACTGCAAGACAATTCATCAAAATTAAACCTAAATCTAAGTGATTTGTAAAATACAGAATATATGCATGACAGTCTTGAAAATTAAAAGAAAACTCATCCCAAAGACACTGCAAGATCACTGCACAGCTAAACACTGGCACCAGGTAGGTAAGTTAACCGCTTAACCGCCGCAAGCCAAAAAATCCTGGCGCCGCACCATATTGGTAAATATAGCGAAATTTTTGTGGCTTATTGTTAGTTGCGTAATTAATTTTTTACATTTGCTGAACAAGTAGGCATATAAGACAGAACAAAAACAATCAAAAAATACCCGTAGAGTAACAAAAAATATCTGTGGACAGGTCAATTATCTGTGGACAGGTACAAATTATGTGTGGACAGGTAACAAAATATATGTGGACAGGTAAAAAAATAGCTGTGGACAGGTAACAAAATATCCATAGAGTAACAAAGACTTAGGGGCGGATAACATCAGAAGAAACAAATAAAGCACAGAATTGTCCGGCTGTGAAATTATTTACATCAACAGACACATCTGTAACCCGGTCAAAGGGGTACAGGATGGGTAACTGTTTGTAAGTAGGCGTCCATACAAAGTTTGGACAACTCCAACCATCTGTATCTGACTCATTGTCTTGATTTGCGTCTTGTCGCGCATGCGATCCATCGTCGATGTCATCGTCGTAGGCCTAATCGTTTCTTACATCCTGAATTGCCCGTGTTTCGTCATCGGATTTATTACTATCTAAATCTCACTTATAATCTAACTCTACATCTGAATTAGTGCCTAAAATTCGTTGTAAAGCTTCTTCGTTTGTACACTTGTGTATGTTAGGCCTGCTATACGTCATGGTTGCATCGGCGTGATCAGACCGGAAGTAGACTAAGAAACAATTTTTGCCCAAATATATCCTTTTACATCCCCTGCTAATATAATATGCGCCGTACTACATGAAATACGCCACGCCAGTACTGTTCCTGAGTCATTACGTTAATGCCGGATTTATCCGGTGGTAAGGCGTGAGGATTTTTGGCTGGCGCCGGATATATCCGGCGTGCGGCGGTTAAGCGGTTAACGCTAACACACTGGGAGCGCTTCTGAAAGGCTCTTGCTGCAAGAAGCGCTTTATAAATGGTCAGATACAATACAATACAAAGTTATCTTCTGTATAATCAGCAGAGTCTTACAAAGTTCAGTCCCCATAAAACTATTAATACAGCAAACTGTTCATTAAACTACCCTGCATAATCCCTTAAAACAATGGTGAAATGATAAAGAAACAGACCAACAAAGTACCTGCATGATGAAATGCAACTCCACACGGTATCATTTTGCCCAACGTGGGATCCAAACCCACTGGAGTGCGTCGTAACTGCTCAACCACGTCACGCAACATCGGGTGGTTCAATGGTCCAGACACCAATTCCGATGCTTTGACAAAGCCTGCAATTTATCACAATTACATCATATTTCAGATGATAATGTTCAAAGATGTAGCAGCCCTTATGAAAAAAATTGTAATGACAAGGTGTTTAGAAAATTTAACGAATTTAACACGTTGGCCGCGAGGGACGTGTTAACTTGTCCCAAATTGAGTCATTTAACACAGCAAATCAGCGGCCAACGTGTTAAGCAAATTGAGTGGGTCATATTTTCAGAGTGAGGTGGTTCAACCCATCCCGTATAATAATTGCAACAATTACTTTTAACCTGTTAAGCCATCTTCAGCAATATCATTACAAATTCATCATGTACAATGCTAAAAAGATAGCATATTAGAAACTTGCAAGATTTTAAAACACTGTATAATGATGCTAATACTTTATGACCACATTAAATGTATCTAGATTACTAAGAGCCACTGATTAGTATGCACTGATTACAGGTGCCATACAAATTTATAGATACAATACAATACAATACCTGTTTGCTTTGATGGTTGGACCAGAATTCTGAAAAACTCTCGCGCTATTGTGTCCGCCAACTTTTCGCACCAGTTTTTCGTCGGACAGAAGATAAGAACAGAACAACCGTCTCCAATTGTCTCGAGACACAACGGAATGATGTGGTCCTCATCACTTTTGAAAGTCTTATCCAAGTTCAGGCTTCGCAGTTTCTTTAGTGCTGAGTCATAGATGTCGAGGCCGATTTTGACCATTTCTGTAAGCGGCACGGGTCGAAAGTCTGTGCGGTAGAGGTCAGCGTTCAACCAGTGCGCTAGGAGGTCGAGATTCGGGAGGGTGGCACTCATGCCAACGACTTGAATTGGATTCGAGAAAGATGATGAGGAGCTGTTTACAAAACACAGCCACGACAAAGCTTTAAATGTATTTCTACTATTTATACTTTTATTAACCCTTTACCTGTTCATTCATCACGTTAAACTCGTGTTTTCAGCGGATATTCTCGGGGAAAATGGGTAAAGGGTTAACCAAATCAAGAAATTAGGAAAATCAGAGGTGAATACCAGCAGCAAAATGAAATTTCAATAATTGTAAAACTAAAAGCATCCTCCTGCCTCTCCAGCATGTGTGCAATAATTCAGTAAAATATACCTTTACAGGAAAATCCCTGTTCACCGTGAAAGTGGTTGCTAAAAACTAACCCCCCCCAAAAAATTGGCCGTACCCACATACTACTTTTCTAAACAGCCTTTATAGATCTCATGTTATTTTCCAGATAATGTGAGCACTCGCCATCACATATACACAGCCAGACCAATGACCATTTTGACACGTTATAAAGATTTGTTTCTGTGACAGCAAATCTCTTACGCCTAACAGAATTGCAAAAAAATCTATCTACCTGTCAACTTTCCTCAACTGTTCTTTCGCTGCCAATCGAGAAACAACAAACCGCAGTTTTGTCAACAGTAATTCCAGTAGATAACCTCGGCTTGAATCGCCAACCATGTGCAGCTCATCTACGACAACCATTCCTGCAAAAAATTCCAATTTTACTTCCAGATGCAAATGCAATTATGACCTCGATTAAAAAGAAACGGGCTACATTACGACACTTTCATTCCGAAACTCATTCTCATTGATGAGTCCTTATAAAGACAAATACAATCAATCATAGCCTACGTTCCCTCCTGTAAGGCAAAAATGCAAGTATGCCAGCCTTGTCATCTATTCAAAGATGGCTGAAAAAGACATCCATGAGCAACAACGTTTCATTCAAACACAGGCCATGCAATGCAATGAGACTTCAAACTCTTGTGAATTTAGAAAAAAATTCAGATGTCATCGTTTTACTCGTATTAAAAATATTAAAAATCTGTATTTTGTACGGAGTGTTGAGAAAAAATTAAAAACTCTAACCTAATTGGTCAATTGTCTGGTCCTCGAGTAAACGATTCACTAAGTTGTTGGCCTTTTCGATGGTGCAAATGGCGATATCCACAGACGAAAATCCGCCCGCTGGACTAGTATGCCCAAAATAACCGTCAACTTGGACACCTGCGTCTTTAAACAAACCCTGAAGAGACACAATTAGCCACAAATAAGCACGCACTTAAAAAGCAGACTTGCCACATAAACTAATGCCATTGTTTTCAATACATATCACAAATTTATTTACATTCTTGTTACTGTTAATCAAAGATGATTAGTGTCACCCTCCTCCTTTATCCTGGCCTGGGACTAGCACTAGCAGAGTGCAACCAGTGGCGGAGTTCAAATTTATTCATTTATTAGGAGCACTTAAATGGTGCACCTTCATGAATACCTATTCAGAAGTGCTATTGAAACCCATATATTCTTGGCTACAACTTTAGGCAATACGGCATAACAGCCTATAAAATATTAACTCTTTACCAGTTCATTTTAAAATGTTAAGCCTGTTTTCAGCGGATATTCTCGGGGCAAGCGGGTAAAATATTCATGAACTTACTTGCAAATATGAAACTTTTTCCCTGGCAACAGAAACAAATGGAAGTATGAAGAGAGCCTTCTTTTTCGTTTCCAAAACGCACTTCAGCATGAGCAGCTCAGCAACCATTGTTTTGCCAGCACTCGTTGGAGCAGCATAAATGAGATTGCCACGAGCTGAACAAACGAAGCGTCAACAATTAAAAATTTATTCCCAAGGCTCAAAATTTAAATTTAAATTTTAGCGTTAACTACAATAGATGTGCTTTGAACAAAATTTATTCCTAAGGCTTAAAAACTAAATTTCAGCGGTTACAATAAATGTGCTTTGATAGCGATAGACTCCAATCTTCTAAACCAGCACTTTACAAAAATCTCAGGCCACAAAAACTGAAACACCTTTACATCTGTGACAAGTACCTTGATGGTGCCCTTGTAATGGCATGGCTGTGTTACTGCACCATATAAATTGTCGTAATTATTATTATCATTAACAATGCCTTGATAGGCACCTTTCTTAATACACTAAAAAACTGAGTTGAGGTCTGATTATCTGCTTCACACAAATCGAGGGCTCATTCTAATCTCAGGTTAGAATTAGTCTAAATGCTGTATGTCTGTCCAGAAATTTCTTGTATCCAATCTACCTAAAGCGTTTCCGGTACAGAGGCACTCGGCCTGCCACTCAAACATTCTGGTTATTCCACATGCTTGGTAATTGTCTAAAATCGTCTCTGGTAATCCCCACGACGACAAAAGAAGTCTGTCGTCCGCTGAAGATGTGTCTGGTGACTGGTGATGCACTGTCGTCTGCTGGGCTGTAACGTTTTCTTGCTCTGTAAACAGCAAAATGCACATTGCTGGAAGAAAGAATATATAGCGAAACGCACACTGGCGGTTCTGGACTTTGAATTTTGTATCCCTCAGTAACTGAAAGAGATCAACTTGAACAATGACAAGGTATGAATGGATATGATTGGCTGAGGTGGATTTTTACCAATGCAGTTTGGGCTAGACATAACCTTCAGATGAGCCAAGATCAGGATGCTTGGCAAAGAATAATGCTCCAATGCTTTACTCAGAGTTACACTACTGATGATGATGATGATGAAAGTAATTATAATAGCAGTAATATAAGTGTTTCAATGTTAGTGTAAATTAAAATCAATGGAATCATTTAATTAGACTATGTTTCGATTAATAGAAAAGTACACAACAGCCATTGAAATGATTAGTAATCATATTTAACAATTTGTTGACAATGTCTAACAAATAATACATTACTGACATTTGTATAAATGCAATATTGATCAATGATCACATCGCTATTCAGCTGACAATAAATTCTAACATACCGGGCAGTTGCTTGTTCTTCTGTGAGGTAGCTGACGAAATAGCCTGATCACAGCTTGAAGATGAATGACTTGGATCTCCGATTAAATCTGCTCTGATCAAGCGATGTTTAGGCAGTTCACTATCATTCTCGTTATCTGAATTAAGAATTGCGTGAAACAGTTTAGTCTTTTCTCTAGGTTTCGTGCTCTGCACCTTTGGTGTGTCAAGATTAGCTTGGTTGTTTGCTTTGAGGGAGCCACGAGACAGCTGACGTTTACCTGCACCCTTGTTTCCGTTTGCGGGTGTTGATACGTGCAAAGGAGTTCCCCAAGCGGAACTGAAATCCAGCTCAGCATTGCCACCAAGGTGTCCTTTAACTATTTCTGTAACCATATATGGCGAAGCAAAGGTGTCCGTCTTTGCAGCTTCATGTGGCTTACTTTGTCGTTTTTGGCTCTTTACTGCCACGCGGGTGTGGCTAATTGCTGGATCAACAGCTTTCACCTGAGCAGATTTAGTAGGACGAACGTTACCAGGGGAGCAGTAACGAGGCAAATCAGCCTCATTGTGTGGAAGAAATGTGCCGACTTTTTCAGGATAGTTTTCTGCAGTATGGAAATTTATTTGGTCTGTGACTGCTGATTTAATACGTTCAGACTTAGTCATGTAATCCTTTTCCAATTTGTCCATCGCACGCAACAGATCGTCGTCATATTCTGGGCCAAATGAACTGCTCTGTGTCGTCGTTTGAGATGGAATGATAGCATGGTTAGATGCTCCTTGAGCCTGTAAACAGAGTCACAAACTGTTTAAACATACAGACAAATTTACAATTCACAGTTTGCAATGTGTAATAAATAAGCAGAATTATACCATACTTATGGCACATCAAATACAAGAAGCAGCATTTGGCAGTGGGGTCTACTAACAGTTTTTTTTAAAGAAAGAACGATTTCTTATAGCTGCCAAAATTCGCAACTTGATGCACCTGTTGGAAATAAACTGATGTTGCTGCTGATTCTGGATAAAAGCCTGCAATACAGTTCTGAGTGACTGGGGAGTTCTTTATATATAGGTCAGCAAGAGTGAGGCTTGTTCTCCCATTCCAGCTGGGGAGAATTGGGTAAGATGTCACTGGTAGCTGAAAAGATTACAAATTAATTTAATACATGGATAAATGCATATTACTCATGAATATATTTCACATATAGCACATCAATGTAGTACCGTCAAGTGCTTTCAAAAGTAGTGCAATAAGAAATGTAAACGCAACTGCAGCAATAAAAAAAGTGCGTTGATATCTTGACTTCAATGCGAGTCAAGTATTTCTACTTAGGCTGAAACAGAAAACAGAAGAATCCAAAATTCAAACTGTTGTTTAACCAATTTAATGATTCTAGATAAATTCTTACCATAGGATTTTCTGCATGGAGTTTTCCATCTGAATCTTTTGGTCTACAAATTTCAAACAGTCACAAAACTTTCACAAGTAGGAAATACAGAAAATACTTGTAAAAGTCAAGACAGAGAGCATCTATATAAAAAGACACTTCTATGGAAACTGCAGCTTCCATGACCAGTGTATAACAATAATGTGAAAACATTTTAACAATTGTTTTCATGGCCAGTAGCTAAAGAAACAAGGGGCCGGTAGTGGAGAGAAAGAAATAAAGCGTGGGAGAGTAAGATTTCTAGGAAGAGGTGAGAAAAGGAGTGAAGAGGGAGAAATAGTAAGAACCTCAGTTATTTCCTTGGAAAAGATATTTTGTCAAACTTGCACATATACAGATTATCTACATATGATATGCAAGTCATACTTTGTCACATCTTTACCTGTTCAGTCTTTCAAAGTACCATTCCAAAATGTTCAACAATCAGAGCAAAAACATCAAAGGACAAAATGACAATTAAATAGTGACATTAACCTACTTCGTGGATGCAATTTTTCTGCACGCAGTTTTGGACGACGTTACGGCCATTCGACCCAAGTATCGTGTTTTTCCAGTTTGGGAGCCATTTCCTCCTCCAACAGCCAAGTTGACTTTACCAACCGCTGTAGAATCAGGAAGTGGGCTTCGTCGTTCTGTTCCATCAGAATTTTTCTCAACAATTTTTCCAGAAGTTTTGATTTCATTACCAGTTTGATTCGCATAAGTTGAACGCTTCTTCTGTTGCCATTGGTCATCTAATTTCTTCATTTTGACACATTACCTATAAATTTGAAAAAAGACTGTCATGCATTTATCAAGAATAGTTGGTGCAATAATTAGCTAATCATTTTGACAGCAGTCCAAATATAGAACGACTAATTGCAGAACATAAAATCTGCAGACATTAATGGTGACAGTAATTGCTAATTTCCACTCAAAGTGTATTAATACACTCTGATTTCCACTAAGCAAGTTTAGGCAAAGAACTAGAACCCCTTTAAAAAGTTGAAACTTCAGGGTGGAAATTGGCAATTTCTGCACCAAAAGACATATATACTGACGCATATAAATATTGTTCAAAACCATTTTTTGGAGTATTGGAATGATGGAATCAAAGAATTCTGCATGGAGTACTGTAACACGGAGCACAGACTTGAATGCAATGCACTGTACATATGCTTTGCTGCACCCGCCACAAACTTTGTCACAGACATGACCTCAGGGTTTAAAACTGCAATGACTCGGATCTCCTTTTGACTGTATCTTTCAAACCCCTCTGACATGACGCAGCGCTAATGAATAAACTGGTGCCCTACAATTGACTTCGAGTGGCGCTTTAGAAGTTTGAGTGCACGATTACGATCCGTATGTTTTAAAGAGTGAAACTCTCTAGCGGGGAATCAGTGGCACACATTTTCACATCAACGATTCAGATTATAAGCGCAAATAAGGTAATGTAATATTACATAATTATTCTTTTATTTGGAGCTGTTAGCCTTTTTAAGCTGTGCAGTGATCAAGCACACGGTGCTCGGTCAATGTTTACATTTCAGCAGTATGCAAACTGAGGCGCATAAAATAAATACCTTTATAATGACACATAAATAATAACACAATACAACACGAGTGACAGGAACATAATCAATTATAATAATTAAATATCAATTTCATTTAAATTTCATTTAAATTACGCTCCAAGCTCTCGCGTGAGATGTGTACATTTTTCATTTCCGGTTACTCGTCGTTATATAGCGCTATAATTTCTATGCGTGAGACACTTTTATCTTTCAATATGTGACAACAGTAACAAGATGTTGTTAATTTCTTTGCAATAATATTCAGTTGCTCTCTACGAATTGTTTTTAAAGAGATCATTGCCCAAATAAAATACCTGTCGACTAATTTGGTTTTATTTGATTACTTAGACTGCAGTAGGCAAAGGGTTAAACAACATTCCATCCACGGCAACTACCGCTCGTTGTCGATATAAACAACATGGCTGAGCATGTAGTGATATAAAAGATGAAATCGACCTATAAGTTAAAGAATGCGTTAAAAAGCAGAGTTTAATTAGAACGCGGTTTATGTAAACGACTTCTATTGTTAATAATTTGACCAGTAAGGTTTCTTCTAGCTGTTATTTCTTTTCAATTAACACAGATTATGAACTATGATCGCGTTGGGAAGCCGTTAAAAATGGTCGGGTTAATTAGGCCTTACGCGGGATCACATTGACACATTGTCAACTAATGCTAACACATGTCAGAGTAGTCAGCTTAGACCCGGCAACAGCATACAACACCGAGTTGGCCTCCCTGCAGGAATGGCCGGGACATTCCTGATTTTGATCATGACGTCCCTTTCCTCGAGCGGGCGTGGTCCATCTCACAATTTACTTTCAAGCACTATTGAACGAACTGACTGACTGAACCCGGCTTGTTGACTATGTATAAATGGTAAACTTGAATACTGCAGTTTAATATGAGAAAAGCAATTTATAAATTCTTGCTCAGTATGTTGGCCTACGTGTTTTATCTTTGGTTGGCCCCCTCTAAATAAATCAGCTTGAAATGTTTCATATTTTTGTTTCAGTGTCTACAATAGTGTATTTTCCTGGTATATTTAGAAAATGTACAATTGAGACTTGTATTCAAAAATATGCTGTATTGGTTAATTAAAAGATGGCAATAATGTATCATTAATTTATCAATCCGCATTGTTCGGGGCAAATTTCAAGGCTTGTTCTGGAGTATTAGTGGGGGTTGGGGACCGAGTAGAGTAATGGTTGACACTGTGGCCTAGAGAGCGAGCGGTAGTGATCGAGTTCGAGCCCTCGTTGGGCGGACATGCCTTGTAGGCTGCTAATAGCACCGTGTATTGCAGGCTGTCTGTTCAGTTGGTAAAGATAAGTTTGATGCATTTCAGATTAATGTTCACTATTGTTACATTTTGACCAGATCACACGCAAGATGGCTCCTCTCGACTGGGATAAGTTGATGGCTCTGGATTTGGGTGAGCTGGACAACCAGCCAGATCTTGCGGATGACATGTATGCTGTCCTTTCTGAGGTAAACGATAGAATGGTTCTTAATATCAGGTTAGAATACGGCTAATTTTTATCAGGTTAGAATGCGACTAATCCTATCAGGTTAGAATGTGGCTAATCATATCGGTTAATTTCGCTCAGCCTTCATTTCCAAAATATACAGTTTAATTTAGCTTGTTTTTCTGCTAGGAAATGGAAATCTTGAAATTTCTCAGTGCCTCTTAAGCTGCATCATTGAGACAAACCTAGTCACTTACACTGTTCAAAAGCAAAGCATCAAGAGTGATCTTTAACTCTTTGCCGACCGCGGGTTTAGGATTTTCTCATATCAGTTACTACACTGTGGTTGGTAATGTGTTAACTGAACATTTTCAATTTTGCTATCTTACTTTTAAGCTGTTTGCTTTTGACTAAAGTTAAGTAGTAAGACTTGTGGCATATGGTGAAGATGAAGATGATTTTTTTCGTCAACAGTTTGAGCCGGGTGATGAGAAGGATGCAGCAAGACTGAAGAAGTTGTTTCTCATAACGCAAGCGATCATGATGCAGAAAGGAGAGGGAGCGAGGCTGATCGAGGAACAGCTGACCGATCACGCAACTGGAGAAGCTAAGAATATCGTCAAGAAAGGCAAGTTCTTGTCTTATTTATTTATTCTCGTATTTGTAGAGTGCCCCTTCAAGTTTTCTACTCATAGGCACTTCTGATTACAGTGCTGACAATGCATTGGAGTTTCACGCTGAGGCGTGCAAGCAATTGCAAGTGAAGCATATGTATGCTGAAGATCTCTACGCGGCGGCTTGAGGTTGGTTCAAACCTGGAACCCTTCGGCTCCAAAACACAGAACCCATTACTGCACCACCACGCCCCAAATGATCTCTGACTATACACTGTCAGTGTGAGGATGAGATGGCAAGGGAGATCACTAGTTACCCTCCATCATATGCTGACGCTTGGAAAATCAAATCGCCACCACTTCATAGCAGTGGCCGCTTCACGGCTTGTTAACGGGACTGCTATTCTCCTTTTTCTTTGTTTGCTCATCTAATGCTCTCATGGCGTTTGTTTGTATGTTTGTAGGTGCACTTGTTATTGCACCTCTTCAAGCTTTCTACTCAGAGGCGCTCTCGACTGCATTGGAGTTTCACGCCGAAGCGCTGAGCAATTGCGAGTGAAGGACTTGCCAGCTTAGGTCCCTACGCAGCGATTTTAGGTGGCTTCGAGCCTGCAACCCTCCAGCTGCAAGACAATGAACATACCCCCTACACAACCATGGTCTATAGTTGCATGGTAGACTGTTTGCCCATGTGTTTTACACATGTAATTCCTACAGGAAGTTTTTCAGGATTTTTGTTATACGATTTCTCTCTGTGGCAAACTTGGCTATTAACAGTACATTTTAAGTGGAATGGTCAATAAGCATGGGGGTTGACTAGCTTTGGTCACATTATATGCAAGTCCGTAGCTGCCTTCAGAGGTATGGTACTTTTACCAGTTCATTGTGGCATTTCTGCTCATTATTTAATATGTTTATATTTATTTTTAATGTGGTGTTGCTTCATACAGAGCAGGAGATTGAAGAGCTAAGGACTGAATTGCAAGGGTTAAGGAAGAGAAACAGAGAATTGGACGTAAGTCAGCACCCTTCTAGGTTATCTTTACACAAGCCAGTAATCTTTTAAGTTTTTTTCACCTGCTTAGCCTGAGATAAGAAATCTTGAGTCTTTAATTTTGTTGCTTCATTTAGCAATCTAGATTTAAAAAACAGCATTCTCAGCATACAGTTGAAGAGTTTTACAGTATTAATAGAAATTGTTGTGCTAAAATGAACATTTTGAAACTAAAGTACGGCAGTACATGATGCTGTTTTTTCTCGGAGGTCAGTACACGCTGTGTACCGCATATACCCTTGTGTACAACCCTGTTTGAGTTGTTCTGCTAGTGTCTGAAGACTCTAACCCTGAGTCAAGTGTTTGTGATGCTTGTGGCTTTGTAAGTGTTTTTGATTTTGGTTACGATTGTAATCACTTAAAAGTTTTATTTATGTTGCAGAGAATTGGTGGTTTGGGTGGTGCCGTCAGTTCTGACGTTGAACTGCGAAACCTTCGTGACGCGAACGATGACCTTGAACGTCAGATCAGTAACCTTCACAAAGAGATGAGGGAAAAGGAACAGCAGTTGGCGGAGGAACGGAAAATAAGCGAACAGGTCGGTTGTCGAAAGTTTTATCCATCTAGTCGTCTGAAGGTTAATCCTTCTGATTATCTAAGGGTTAATCCCTTAATCCCTTGTCATCTTAAAGTAAATCATTCTGGTCATTTGTTGTTCGTTCTGTTATCTAAGTGTGTGTGAATCATGCGGGTAAGTAAATGTTTAATCCAGTTAGTCATCTAAAGGTTAATCATTTAATCATAATGTTCATCTGTTATTCCATTAAGGTTTATCCAACTAATCATTAAAAGTTGATCTAGCTAATCATCATCTAAAGTTTATATTATTTTAGTTAATTCCTTCATTGGTGTTGAGGTAAATCTATTTTAGACTTGTTTTTTTGTCTTCTTTTGTTTTATGTCGAATTGTTTATTTATTTATTTGACTTAAAAATGAATATATTTTTTATTTTTTTAGTATTTTGGTCGAGCTGATGAGGCAGAGAAAAGACTTCGAGAGTACAAGATTGATGTAAGTTTAAAAAGTATAAAATGTCTGTAGAGAGAATGTTCTTAAACTTCTGCGTACTCTGTACTACCCTGACTACCGGTATTTGTCATGAATTGGATAGAAAAAATTAGCTGCTAGAACTAGAGCATTGGCTACAGCAACCCCCCCCCAGCAGCACTAAAAGCAGCAGTGGACTCGACAAAACACTGAGGAATCATTTGTTTATGCCCATCGCTGTCAGGTGACAAGAATCAAGAACTGATAATGATTATGGAGATTTGTATAGCACCCGGGGCTGCACCCCTTTAATGTTACTACCCAGGAGCAATCCCAATCCTGGCTGAAAAGGACCGTGTTAAATCTGCGATGAAAAACATCTGAGCAAACCTAAGCGCGAGGTGTAAAGACAGTGGGATCTCATTGCTCCATAATGATAAATATTATTTTAAAACTGTTTTTCAATTTGTATGAAACTGTTTTCTAGGCTAGGCTTAAGTTGCCTGTTTTTGTTATTATTATTATTATTATTACTATTATTATTGTTATTATTATTATTATTATTATTACTATTATTATTATTATTTGTTGAATTTAGAATGAGCAGATGCGCGATGATCTGCGTGATCGAGAGCGCCAGTTGGAGGCGCATCGTGAGACGATGATCAACAAACAAGATACGGATGCTGAGGTTCGCGGCCGGATGAAGGAGAAGAACCAGCTGCTAAATGATGCGCTTACTCAGAACAAAGTAAGTGATGATGCATCTTTCATAATTAGATTATTTGTCTAGGTCTTTTTTTCTTTCTTTAAATCATCAGACAGCTGTAATGGAACTGCATTTCTGCTTTCTGCATCTGTTTCTAACCAACTTTCAAGTCTGTTTTTCTGATTTGTTTTGCCTTTTGCTAAGATAGCGAGCATTTTTGTGAGATGCAGTGTGTCTCCGTTCCAATCTCCTCTATGGACGTCTTTTCCTATGTATCATTGCCTCTCCTTGCGTTTTTGTCTGTGTGCTCTATCAATCAATCAATCAATCAATATATCAATCAATCAATCAGTAAATAAAAATATTTTATTTTACAACCAAATCAAAGAAATCACGTTTACATATATAATTCTAACACATCTACAAAAAAGGCCCTAAAGGGATAAAGAAATCCCGCTAACTAGGAACCAAAACCAATTACACTGGCTCTTTGTATTCTCTTTCATTGTTCTGAAGTTCTGAAGCAGGAATGATGATGCATTGATCATTTCTTTCTTTCCCAACTCTTTAACCCTTTACCCGTTTGCCCCTAGAATATCCACTGAAAACACGGGCTTAACGGGAAAAATGAACGGGTAAAGGGTTAAATATCAACAAACAACCTGTCAGTTATGAAATACTGGAACAAAGACCCCGCAGCGTTTATCGTTTTCTCAAAGTTGTAGGCCTTTAATTGTTTTCCAGAACCTTGCCGACGCTAATTCCAAACTGGAAGAGGAGATTGAACGACTGGAGAAGGAAATGGTTAACGGACGACATGAAATTGAAAAGACGACCGACGAGTATCTCAAATTTAAGGTTGATTTTTGTTTTTAAATGATTAAATTCATTCATTAGTTCATTAATTTCTAGAGTTTGCTCGATTTAGATGTGCTTTCTCAATTTGAACCATCAGATTAACTGAAGACTTCATTCATTCATTCATTTCGAGAATTTATATAGCGCCTCTTTTAGAAACCTACTCATAGGCGCTCCCAGCCCAGCCACAGATTAAAAAATAGGTTTTGAGCGACTTATAAAAAGCAGGTGAATTTAGCCTAGGCATAAGTCGCAAGTTTAGTTGGAGGCCATTCCAGATAGCGGGACCCACAGTAGAAAAGGCTCGGCGCTGTCTTGTAGAAGTGCGAGCTCGAGAAACCAAAAACTCCCTTGTTTTCGCAGAGCAAAGGGCTCGACGGGCTGCAAGACTTGGATGAACTCTTGGTCAATGTCTGTTTGAAAGGAGGCTTTGTAAGGAGTGCATTATCAAATTAGTTTTATTGTTGAATAATTTTAGACGGAGTATAATGGGTTGGAACAAGCAAATGACAACCTACGTCGACGAATCGCTGTTCTTGAAGAACAGGTTAGTTCCCACGCTGCTGGTTTCTTTGAATTTGTAAAAATTGGCTAAAGTCTGGTTCTCGTGACTTCGCTTTTGTGGATGCTGTAGAAATCTCGCGTTTACAGTTATGATTATGCATGAACCTAGAAGCAAAACAGTTATGGGCTCGCGTGCATTCCATGCCTCAGCACCCAGGGAATGGAATCGGCTTCCGCTCTCTCTTCATAGCTCAAACTCACTTCCCTCCGTTAAAAAATGGCTAAAAACTCACTATTTCTCTTTGGCTTTCAAGCACATGGATCTCTGACTGCATCTTCCTCTGGCGGCTGACTATCCACGCCTCAGATTCACATCTCGGTATGACCTTGCGCATTATAAGTTTATTTAATAATAATAATGATGATAATGAATATGCATTAACGATAACTTTAGTAAATAAGGGTACACAACATAGAGGTTCCGTATATAGTATATACCAATGTAGATGGTCATGGTTGTCACTCTGTGAGTTCTGCAGCTGGCAATGAATGATTCAGAACACAGACCAAGTGCATCATGGGATTTAATTTATCTGTATGTTTTTATTTAGGTGAAGGATCTGGAGGTGAAGTTGAAATCACAGACAGCGGCTGAGGATGAGATCATGCTACAGGTCAATCGGAAAGTGGAAGAATGCGAGGTAAGAGCTTAACCCTTTACCCGTTTGCCCCAAGAAAAATGAATGGGTAAAGGGTTAACATCTTATGCTGCTTAATGTTGTACACAAGTTGGAAAAATCTGATTAGATCAAAAAACAAGGCATCGCTTTATAAGTGTTTCTGGTTTAATCTCAGATTAGTGTACCAATGTATTTAAAATGGTGCCATAGTAAATAATGTGATGGGCAATGCTATTCAACATGTTTGTTCACTTATATTTTAAATTGAAATTGGATGCATTTTAGAAATCAGTTTTCATTGAAGTTACCTAAATTAAATTGCAGGTGTTTTGACAGTGGATGAATTTTGGATGGTATCTTATTTCCATGATAAGCTTCTGTGTAACAACTATGCTTTAAGCACTCCCAGTAAATAAGCCCGCTGTTATTTGAGCTACAAGATATTTTTTTTAAATTATCGGTGTCCAGATTGTTGTACAGCTGTCCTCATTTATATCTTCCTTTAGTATGGAAGAAGCTGTAGGAATAGCAGAAAGTCCATCTGACTTCCCTGAATACTATTTAATTTTATACCAATGAGTATTCAACAATTTGTTTCGCAATGAAATTTGTGAGTTGATTTGTTTACAGACTATTTGGGCCGAGAAGGATAAGCGTATCCTGGAGCTACAGCAACAGATTGTGAAGCTTCGCGAGGATCTTGCAGTTTCAAACATCGACACCAACAGAGCCTCAGTGGTAGCCCTGACTAAGGTAACATGACATAACATAGCATAACATGACATGACATAGCATGACATGACATGGCATGCATAACATAGCATGACATGACATAGCATAACATGACATAACATAGCATAGCATAGTATAGCATAGCATGACGTGACATGGCATGCATAACATAGCATGACATGACATAGTGTAACATGACATAGCATAGCATAGCATGACATGACATGACATGACATAGCGTAACATGACATAGCATAGCATAACATGATGTCATGACATGACATGACATAGCATAACAGCATAACATGACATAACATAGCATACGGTAACATAGCATAACATGACATAGCATAGCATAATATGAGACAAAGCATAGCATGAGTGCTTTTGGAGAATGCTGAATTCATTAGTTCCCAATGATATGTGACCCGTCATGACGAAGTGAGTCGTAAGTCGCGCAATGCAGAACACTGCAAATCGCTTTTAAAGGTGTCCAACCTTCAAATTATTCATTTTTCCATTTTCCCAATTTTGGAATCTATATTATATAATGTCTCAATAAAATAATAAAACTTACTTTAAATATTTTGCTATTTTTAACATGCTATTTGTGCAGATCAAATGACCAATAAGATTTAAAACATATATAAAAAATTCAAAAAATCGCGTTTTTCCAACATTTTTTGTTAGGCAGGTCACTTGATTAAAAATGTTATAACTCCACAAGCACATGGTCGATTTTGATGCGTAATAGCTCATTTTGAAGGTAATTTAATTTGGAATAACGTAGAATACATAACTCAAATTACTCAAAAAGGGCCTAACGACTCATTTCGTCATGACGAGTCACATATATGGTCTACATTTTGGAAGTTTAGGGATCCTTAACTGCATTTTGCTTAATTTTAATTCTATTTAATTCCTAATTTGCGTAATTAATTTGACTTATCGTGAAACATATGCTGATCATTTCAAACATGTCTTACAATGATGCATGTTGTTGTTGATCATCTGGTTGTACAATGTGTTGTTGCTTGACAATAAAAGGCTTTGGAAGAGAGAGAGAAGAAGTGTGAGATGTTGGCTGAGGAGCTTCAAGTAGCAAGGAGTGCCATAGAGGACAATGAAGCTCTATTGAAGGACGTCGATGCAAGAATCCTCAAAAGTCAGTAGGCCTACATACTGTGCTTATCAGATTTTTATGTAAATATCGTATTTATTCATTCATTCGTTCGTTCGTTCATTCATTCATATAAAGAATTTATATAGCTCCTTTTCAAGAAATTTACTAAGAGGTGCTTCCAATCAACCATGGTGATACAAATAGGTCGGAAGGAGCCTGTAGAACACTGATGAGTCAACCATATTTAGCAGGAATATCTTGAATGGAAGACTATTCCAGACAGAAGGACCTACAGCGATCCATTTTCATCCAAGTAAGCAATTAACTGATTAACTACGATGCGGTTTTCATTTAAACGAGTACTGACTGTGAGACTATTGAATTTTGAGCCATTTGTGTCGTGATGTCGATAGCGCTTTCTTTTAAAATGTCACTGTGTTTCCATTGATTTGAAGTAATCGCAGTTTAGCATATTAAAAGAATTTTAAAAAATTCTGATGACTTCTAATGTTTGTGCCGGTGTATAGGTGGTCAAGATCCAAAGGATCAACATCGAAAACGACTAACGAACATGGAAGCAAATCTTCGTTCTCGTGAAGAACAACTTTTGGAAATGGAAAGCAGAACGCAGTCGGTGAGTAGTGAGCCATCGCTCCATTTCCGATTTGAAATTGCTTACTGACACATCGATGTTGCAGAGCAATTATGAGGGAAGGACTTGCTCAAGGTCCTTGTACGAATCAGTGATGAAGAGTGCGGTTTCGAGCCTCATCCAAGCATGCGCTCTAACCAGTCAACCACTGTTTTCCACCAGTTATACTGACATATAATTCATTATAATGTAAATTTCTTTTAGGTCTTAATAAGGTAAGACTGGCCTAGTTAGCTACACCAGTAAGCGAGAGCGGCATTCGTCTGTTGGATACAACGGACCGTGGTCCAAGCCCCGGGCTGGGATTTGACACTCAGAGATATAGATATCTCGGGCTAGCATGCATGGAACGCAGGGGCGCAAGCTCCTGCGGAGTGACCTTGGGCAAGTTTGCTTACCCATCATTGTCTGTGGGGAAGGCAACGGGAAACCACCTCACTCATCTCATCCCCATGGGCGTAAAGCCAATGAACCTGCCTTCGGGCAGAGAACCATCATCATCATCATCATCATCAAGATAAGATAAGAATATTCTTTAATTGGCCGATTGCTATTCGCAGTTGGCCATCGTAGATACGTCATCGTAAACATACAGTCGTACATCATCCATAGACCTGAGGAAAAGTCAAATATTTAAAAATCACAGGCATCACCCAAAGTCCAATGTACGTATATTGTTTATGATGACCAACTATTTACACCGCACTTTGGTTTGCATATTTTTAGGCAGAAGCAGATGCTCGGGAAAAAGATAAAGAACTGAATGAGATCCTGGAACGCATGACTCAATATGAAAGGGTAGAGTATTGTGTTTGTAGACACCTTGTAACGGCATGTGTTGTGTTATGGCGCCTTAGAAATTTTTTAGTATTATTATTGTTTATTATTATTATTAGTATTAGCATTATTATTGTTGTTGCATTTTCAATCGGTAAATCCGTCAAATTTTATGGCACCACTTCGACGTCGCTACTCAGAGGTGCTCCCATCCCCGACCTGTGGATAAAGTAGTTTTAAAACTGATTCAACGGTGAAGGAAGGACTCGAAGGAGGGAATGAACCTCCAGGAAAGACTGTTCCACATCAATTACTGTGAGAGCGTGTAGCTGCATTTTACAGCAAAAGGTGTTGTAAGTAATTAAATAAGTGTTTTTCCACTTGCAAACTCATAGCATAAAACATCGTTATGATTCATTGAAGTAATAATTTCATTGGTGCCATGACTACTTCATTGGTGCCATGAAAGTGCAGCAAATTGCAGCATGGAGTTTTACAGATGAATTTTATGGTTTCAAAATGTTACTAATATTCTGCGATTCATTGTTTAAGCATTGCATGAAATGTCAATTAATGACTTATGTGATGCGTGCATGTGAAAACAGAATAAGTGATGATTCGTGGTTTGTGTGTAGGGAGTTTACGGTCTGCCTGAAGCCGTCTGTGAAATCAAGTTACTCAAAGGACAGATTCGAGACAGAGACCGGTCAGTTGTTGAACGACTTCTATTATTTTATCTACTTCAGCTAGCAAAATAATGCAAAATTATGCAAAATAATGCAAAATAATGCACAGGATGCTGGTAGAGTCACCATTGGTGGGTGCACAGTGCACACACATACACACACACATACACACCCAAACAGACACACACACACACCAGGCACTGCATTAAGATCCTACCGGTATGTCTGCTTGACCGCTTTCCTACCAAGAGATGCTGGTATGTGAATGATGTCATTGCAAGCACAACAATAAGTGCACTTGACTGGAATAATTATGTTAGTTACGGCACATCATTCAGTTTTTATAAGGTATTCCAGTGGTTCCCAACCCGTGGCCCGCGAGCAAAAAGTGGCCCGCAAGGCCTAAAAAAATGGCCCTCATCTCTAAAAGAATTCATGAAAATATATGAAAAAATTGACAATTTGGACAGGATAGAAGACACAATTATTTTCCATTACAAATTGTTTTAATTTGTCTTCTGTTGATAACATCAACTATTTTATTTTGAATCAATTGTATCAATTTTATATGCTACAGTTAATTAAATTTTAGCCTTGTGACCCCATAATGTAGTTCAACTAAGAAAAGGTGGCCATCCTGTCTTCCAACTTAGAAAAAGTGGCCCTAAAGTAAAAAAAGGTTCGGAATCACTAAGGTATTCTGTTGCTGTTGTGTTAGAAATATCGAGGAATTGACTCAGTACGTCAACCGCTGTGAGGTCCAGATCAACGACCTTTACGACGAGGCCGAGGAACTTCGCGAGAGACTCGGTCTCGATCCAAAAGAACCGATCAACATCGAAGGCATTCGACAACGCAAGTCGATCAAGATCGAGAGAGATCGCGCGCTGAACCGTGTCCTACAGAAAGAAGTATGCACTCCTTTTGTTTGTTTGCTTTTATTCTGACTACATTGTGTGGTGCCACACCTTTTGTGGGGCGCGGTGGTCTAGTGGTGGCGTCGTTGCCTTGGAGCCGGAAGGTTCGAGGTTCGAATCCACCTCGCTGCGTAAGGACCTTGGGCAAGTTCTTCACCCCCAATTGCTCAGCGCTTCGGCATGAAACTCCGATGCAGTGTTCGCTCTGCATTCGGGAGTGCCTCTGAGTAGAGGAGAGCGTGAAGGGGTGCTATAACAAGTGCGCATACAAACAATAAAAGCAAACCTTTGCAGGATCCGCTCTATGGCACCACACCGTAAATGCATTGATAATATTACTATAATATTTGTGTTTATTAACATGCTCACTGATAAACTGCTGTAAGTGACATTGAAACATGATGGTACATATTTTATGATTTTATTGATCATGTATACGCATCTTGGCAGTCTGTTAAGCAGGCACCTATATGAACTTGGTATTGACCTTTTTGTCATAAAAGAACATATTCATGAAAGATCGAACTAGTCTCAAAGGTAAGTTTTACCTCCTTTATCCTACCTTTGTTTGGAGTTGCTATAAATTTCTCCTACTGTTAAATAAAGAATGAAACAGCAATGATATTTTGATTCATTTTTATTGCCCTCTGAAAGAAATTTTAAAAACTCCTCAGAGGTGAGCCTGAACTGACAGTATGAAGTGGAAAAGTAGAATGATTAGGTCACGGGTGTCAAACCTTTTTTAGTGGCGGGCCAATGTGAACATCTTCCAGCAAGTGGCGGGCCAGGGTGTCGAAGCTCCTGAGCAAAATTGGGTAGTGATCTGAGAGGGAGCTTCAGGCTTGGTCAGCCAATTCCCAGAAAAGTCCTAATATCGCAAAAAATCTTGATTCAGTGTTCACTTTTCGCTTCTTATTAAATTTTGACAACATTTAAAATAATTTTGTAATCTTTATGAAAGGTTCCGTGGGCCAGAAAAAAATTGTTGGCGGGCCATTTCTGGCCCGCGGGCCAGCTCTCTGACACCCCTGGATTAGGTATTGTAAATATTGATGATGACAATATGTACAATGTCCAGTAAACAATGTTGATGACAGGTGGAAAGACTCGAAGATGAGCGGATTATCCTTAAGCAGCAGATCCGAAGTATGGCGCAGACAACAGGACAGAAGTAAGAGAACGTATTTCCCATAAAATTTCTAAGTTTCTTCTGCAAACTCATCTTTACTCGACAAGTGTTAGTTTTAAAATGACAAGCCGGTATTTCAAATTTCAAATTGAACTAACTATCCGGTTAAAAGACAGGGGTCATTTGCATTAAACATCCTTTATAGGCTGGTCTAGACCAGAGGTTCTCAACCTTTTTCCGTGCGTGACACACCTAAACTTGCAACCAAAATTCGGCGACACACCATATTGTCATTAGGCCTATGTCAATATCTCTAAAATTATAATAGGCCTATGTTAAAGTTAAAATGGCTCATCTATTTTAAATTTATAAACTTTATAAGGAATGACAATGCACTTTATCGTTTCTAATGATTCTAAAATTATAAATTCCACCGATCTTAATGTACGATCCTGCGTCGTTTTAGGACTCTATGAGTCTACGTTAATTGTTTGGCCTAACAATGAATGGGATTTTGTTCCTGGATTTTCGCGACACACCAATTCTTTGCGACACACCAACGACACACCATCTTTACTCAACACACCGCCAGTCTATCTGCGACACACCGGTGTGTCACGACACATCGGTTGAGAACCTCTGGTCTAGACGCTATCTATATAAATTTGTATATTTATGCTACACAGTGACGCCACTGTAAGCCGATGTAAACCATTGTGATTTCATTAAAGATAGTTGCCTGACTTGCTTGCTTTTTTCAGGGCAATTGCGATGGGACTGAGTGCTGACCAGGTGGCAGCTGTGGACGCATTTATCGATCAAATCAAATCGAGCGAACCTTTCGCTTTTCCATTCAGTGATCGCCAGGAATCAAGGTTGCCAACGGATAAAAGGCTCAAGGTAGCTGTCTGAGATTCTATGTTTGTTTTCATCCACCCACCCAAGCCCACCAACCACCCACCCAATACCCACCCAATGCCCACCCACCCACCCAATATTTTATGTTTGCTTTCATCCACCCACCCAAGCCCACCAACCATCCACCCAATAGGGCCAATACCCACCCACCCAATACCCACCCACTCAATATTCTATGTTTGTTTTCATCCACCCACCCAAGCCCACCAACCACCCACCCAATACCCACCCAATGCCCACCCACCCAATATTTTATGTTTGCTTTCATCCACCCACCCAAGCCCACCAACCACCCACCCAATGCCCACCCACCCAATATTCTATATTTGTTTTCATCCACCCACCCAAGCCCACCAACCATCCACCCGCCGATCACTACCCACCCACCCAATACCTACCCAATACCCACCCACCCGATATTCTATGTTTGTTTTCACATGGGTATTTAGATGGAACTGTTTACAAGCCTAAGGGGTCATTTGTTAGTTATGTCATGGAAATTAGGATTTGGAGACTTACTCAAGTTACAAGCTCTGTTAATTTAAGTTAATTTTCTTTCATTTTGAAGTGTTAAAGCTTTCGTCCGTTCAGTTTGAGAATGAGATTGAGTGTATGTTACTAATGTATTTATGTGCTTAGGGGAAAGTGATTTCTGAAAATGGAAATGGGGGTTTGGAAATTTTCTCAAGTTGGAAGCTCTGTTAATTTCTAAAGGTTAATATTCTTTCATTTAGAAGTGTCAATGCTTTCTTTAATAATATTTGTAATAAGTTGCGCTTTGTCAACTTAATTTCTTGAATAAACGAAGTATATATATTCTTCCAGTTACTTTGGTAATGAGAGAGATTGTATGTTACTAATATAGTTTTTATGCTTCTAAAGGAGAAAGTGATTTCTGAAGACCTCGAGAAGAATGCCAAGCGTATAAACATCTTGCACGAAGAAAACACGGAAATGAAGACGAAGCTTGCAGATCTTGAAGAGGAGAACAGGACCCTGGAAGAGGCATTGCGTGATATACAAAGGCAGAGTAAGAATAACTAATACATATAGCATGTATATCTATATATATAAAAATGAAACTTTCCAATAGTTTGTGTAAAGTGTTCTCGAAACGTACCGAACAGATTGTTTTGAAAATTTCACAAAACCTTCCATTCCTATCTGAGAGTGTCCATTTTTCTTTTTTTCCGAAAACACGCAATATTTTCCACAAAAAGTGAAGTTTGCATTCCGTGTGACCGCCATTTGCAAATTCAAAACCGCACGTTGCCAGATTCACAAACGCCTTGACAGTGACTGCGACCATGCAGACGAAACATGAACGAGGTTGCGTGCCGTGACGTCATAAGCGATTCGCATAATTATTTTGCGGCCTTCTTGGTTCAGGGAGGGAAGGAGCGGGACGGATGGGGAGGGGGAGGGAGGGGGAGGGAGAGGGGAGAGGGAAGGGGGAGGGGAGGGGGAGGGGGAGGGGGAGGGGGAGGGGGAAGGGGAGGGGGAGGGGAGTCTTTTCTGCCACAGCAACGCGTGGCCGGGTACAGCTAGTATATAATATATACATTATACACACACACACATATATGGTGCTTTTCCTTATGTTATTGTATGTATGGCTAGCTATGTGATTATCTGTTTAATTCAGTTGCCTATAAAGCACAATCACGTGTTAACTGACCTGACTGCTAGCTAAGTACTGAGGAATTGAGTTAAGGACTGAAGAATATAGTGTTGCAACCATGTTGCAGAGGCTTCAATGACTTCAAGTGTCTGGTTTTTGGCATAGCTCCTCTTATTAAAAGCTCTCATTGGAATTTTTTTTAAACTTGCGGAGAGACATTGTTTTATAAAATGACCCATGGTTAGAGCATTTGTCTTGTAATGCGAAGAGTAGCAGTTTTATTAGACAGTTGCTGTACATAATTAGCACATTTTATTCATTCATTCATTCATTCATTTAGAGCATTTGTAACTTGAGGGTCTTATAGAACCATACTGGATAGACCATTAGTAAGGAGCGAAGCGCAACCGGGAAGTCATTCCAAACGGAAGGTCCCATATTTCTGTATATGATTTTAAACATCCTTATTAGTAAAGTTATTCTTCTTTTTCCAGTTTCATCAATGAACGGCGTTGGTCCTAACGATGTTTTGAAGTGTGTCGCCTTGGATCGGATGCTGGCCGTAAGTTCTGCATTGTATCACTGAATTCGCTGTGATTTTCCATTTCAATTTAACTTAGTATTTGGAAACGTTTGTATTTGTCATTACTCTGAACTGACACCAATGGGTTGTCTGAAGTTCAAACTCTTTCTCAATGGACGTTAATTCAGGGTGAGAATTGCTGGGGAGGGTTGGGGTTTCAACCCCCCAGTCTTTCTTAGAGCCCTATGTTAAAGTATGTTTTTCACACCCAAATTCCAAGTGGATCATTGTCGATCCCCCCTCTCCCCAGTTCCCCAGTTATTTTTCCACAATTCATACACTGGACATTATCACAGCTTTGAATTTAAAATGAGTTGTTTATTATTGTGGTTGAGTGAATAAAATTTTCATGTTGTTGAGCTAGGCAATGGAGGCGAGAAGTATAGTCGGTCGTTTTGACAAGTCGGTGATCCTGAAGGCGCAGGTCGATAACCTGACCGGACGAAATGATGAGCTACGACGAGAAATGAAGGAGACGAGATATGAACTTCTGAAGATGCAAGACAACTTCAGCAGAACCAATCGAAAGGTTTGTAATACACCGGCCAGAAACTTTCTCACATTACTTTTCTCCTTCAATTTTGTGTTTTCTTAACCCTTTGAACCCGGAGCTCCCGTGACGCTATGGATAATGGGCTGGAAAACCGGCCCGTCGGGTTCAAAGGGTTAAATGCACTTATTGTTGTACAAGTGTAGTTTACTGCTACTGTTGAAAGTTAAATTCTGACTGCCAAATCAAAGCATGAAACTTTTAAACTATTTTTTAAGTATCAATGATTGTGTCAGTTTTCGTTGTTTGTTTATTTACTGTTGTTGCAATTGAAGTTGGTAATAATTGGTTATTGTTATCTATTTTAAAAGTTCCGTACCTGTATGTGTGGTAATTAGTGGTATAAATGATTGCCATCAGTTAATAGCCTCATCACTCCACCACTGTTCGTACTTTGGCAGTGCCAGTCCCAAGCCTGGAGAAAGGAGGAGGGCAGCACTAATCATCCTTTATATGACACGGTGCATTGTTAAACAGCAGCAAGCAACTTCAGTGCGTGTAGAATGTTGATGTTGGAAATAAAAATTTACCATTGTGTTATTTCACTGAATGTTGGAAATAAAATTTACCATTGTGTTATTTCACTGAATGTTGGAATTGAAATTTACCATTGTGTTATTTCACTGAATGTTGGAAATAAAATTTACCATTGTGTTATTTCACTGAATGTTGGAAATAAAATTTACCATTGTGTTATTTCACTGAATGTTGGAAATAAAATTTACCATTGTGTTATTTCACTGAATGTTTTTTCTTGTTATTAGAATGAGAGTATTGAGATGGAGCTGAAGTCACTGAGAGAGGCTGGGGCAGGTGGTTGGTTCCAGACAATGCCACTACCTCAAGGCATGGCGCCAAGCAGCGCCGACGTCATAGCCAGCCTCAACGAACATCTGGTTGTAGCGTTACATGTAAGATTATTATTGTTGTCATTGGGTAACAATGGCTCTATTACAATTAATCCTAAAACATTCTGGCATGAATTAAAATTTGGGTAGTTTCTTTGAAGAGGTGTTATGTAAATACTTGAATGAATGAATATTGCATCAGTTTTGGTGATATGTGGATTGATTCAAGCTTACCTGAAGGGGCGCTATATAAATGTACAATTACAAATTACAATTAACATACATAGCCTACAGATGTATTTGTGTTTACTATTATTATTTTATATAAACATGTAGCCTATACAAGTGGATTGCATTGCAAATATGGTACACTAAGATCAAAGTCCAATTGAATTATTGTAGCTTCAGGTCAGTATTCTGAATCGTATGTTTTTCACTGTTAGGAATTGTCTTTGCGAGAGTCGATGGTTGAGAAAATGGAGGAAGGACTGGAAGGTTACAGGAGAAAGTTTGCGATCATGAGACACCAGCAAGGCTTACTCTACCAGGAACACTTGGAAGAGAAAAAGGTGTGCTTTTGAGTGCTTGCATGTCGTATCTAACTTTAAAGTCAAACCCATAAATTCCTGTAAACGTTTCACTTAGTTTGGAAAGATTGCAAATGAACTGTTTAAGATGTACATCTGAGTTTTTTGTCTTCCATTGTGATTCGTGTGTAAAATTCTGAAGCATCCTCTGATTTTTTGTTTTGTTGTCAGAAGTGGGAGGTTGAGCTGCAGATGCTGAAGGATCAGTTGACCGATGTGCAGGGAACCAGAGAGGAGGAAAGAGTCAAAATTCAAGAGTTTGATGTGAGTTTAGCTTATTTACTTGCTATTTTCTCATTGCCTTAAAATGCACTAGTTCTGCTATGTAGTTATTTACAAAGAGCATTCTGATAGGTACTTAAAAATGCCATGGAAAGTATCTTGTTATATACTTGCCTACATACAATGCTTGACTCAGTCCACATGTTCTAACCCTTCCTAGAGTTGATTCCTTTGCCAAAAGAAGTTCTATTATGAGAATGTTGTATGACTTTACGTTAATGTTTCTAATATTATTTCTTTCTTCTGCAGCAACTGTGCATTTGCTGACGCTGGTAGTCTAATACTCAC
Organism: Lumbricus rubellus; assembly: GCA_945859605.1. NCBI lineage: Eukaryota > Metazoa > Annelida > Clitellata > Crassiclitellata > Lumbricidae > Lumbricus > Lumbricus rubellus. Next base: position 11,935,616 of record OX243824.1, on the reverse strand, counting down.
TCACTCACTCACTCACACACTCGCTCTCACTCACTCTCTCACTCTCACTCAAACTCACTCTCACTCACACTCACTCACTCTCACTCACACACTCACTCACTCACTCACTCACTCACTCACTCTCTCACTCTCACTCACACTCACTCTCACTCACACTCACTCACTCTCACTCACACACTCTCACTCACTCACTCACTCACTCACTCACTCACTCACTCACTCACTCACACTCACTTTCACTCACTCTCACTCACTCACTCACACACTCACACACTCACTCACTCTCACTCACACTCTCACTCACTCACTCACTCACTCACTCACTCACTCACTCACTCACTCACTCACTCACACTCACTCTCACTCACTCACTCACTCACTCACTCACTCTCACATTCACTCACTCACTCACTCACACTCACACACTCACTCACTCTCTCACTCACTCACTCACTCACACTCACTCACACTCACACTCACTCACTCACTCACACACTCACTCTCTCACTCACTCACTCACTCACTCACTCACTCTCACTCACATTCACTCACTCACTCACTCACTCACTCTCACTCACATTCACTCACTCACACTCATTCTCACACTCACTCACTCACTCACTCACACTCACTCTCACTCACTCACTCACTCACTCACTCACTCACTCTCACATTCACTCACTCACTCACTCACACTCACACACTCACTCACTCTCTCACTCACTCACTCACTCACACTCACTCACACTCACACTCACTCACTCACTCACTCACACACTCACTCTCTCACTCACTCACTCACTCACTCACTCTCACTCACATTCACTCACTCACTCACTCACTCACTCACTCTCACTCACATTCACTCACTCACACTCATTCTCACACTCACACACTCACTCTCTCACTCACTCACTCACTCACTCTCACTCACATTCACTCACTCACTCTCTCACTCACTCACTCACTCACTCACTCTCACTCACATTCACTCACTCACTCACTCACTCACTCTCACTCACATTCACTCACTCACACTCATTCTCACACTCACACACTCACTCTCTCACTCACTCACTCACTCACTCACTCTCACTCACATTCACTCACTCACTCTCTCACTCACTCACTCACTCACTCTCACTCACATTCACTCACTCACTCACTCACTCACTCACTCTCACTCACATTCACTCACTCACACTCATTCTCACACTCACACACTCACTCTCTCACTCACTCACTCACTCACTCACTCACTCTCACTCACATTCACTCACTCACTCACACACTCACTCTCTCACTCACTCACTCACTCACTCACTCACTCACTCACTCTCACTCACTCACTCACTCACTCTCACTCACATTCACTCACTCACACTCATTCTCACACTCACACACTCACTCTCTCACTCACTCACTCACTCACTCACTCACTCACTCACTCACTCACTCTCACTCACATTCACTCACTCACTCACACACTCACTCTCTCACTCACTCACTCACTCACTCACTCACTCACTCTCACTCACATTCACTCACTCACACTCACTCTCTCACTCACTCACTCACTCACTCACTCACTCACTCACTCACTCTCACTCACATTCACTCACTCACACTCACACACTCACTCTCTCACTCACTCACTCACTCACTCACTCACTCACTCTCACTCACATTCACTCACTCACACTCACTCTCTCACTCACTCACTCACTCACTCACTCACTCACTCACTCACTCTCACTCACATTCACTCACTCACACTCATTCTCACACTCACTCACTCACTCTCTCACTCACTCACTTAATGTTTACCTTCTATGTACGTTGTACCAGTATGAACAGATGTGAATGCATATGTGCATGCATATGTGCATGCATATGTGCATGCATATGTGCATGCAGCGTACATGCAACGTACATGCAACGTACATGCACACTACATGCATGTAATGAGTGTGTTTTTCGTATTTCTGTGTTGCTGTGTGACAGCGTCTGATAGATACGTTGGCTCAGGATGAACCAGAAGTAAGAAGACGCTTGGCTGACGTCGCTCGCAAGATGACCGTGCTTCGCGTCAACGAGAAAGCGCTGACTCGTCGCTTCAGAATTCTTGAAGACATCAATGCGACCCTGCGTAAGGTATGAAATGCATTTATATGTAGTATATGTGTCCGAGTGACTGGTCAACGGTCAACTGTCTGGACATCGTAATATTTGTCCACTCAAATTGTTCGTATCTTGTGTTTTGTTTTGAAAATTGGCAAAATGTTTGTTGTTGCATTAGGAGAATGGTAGAATGAAGAGCGATATGATTGCGATGGAAAAAGCAATTGCCGAACGTCTCGGCTATCTGCAGAGACACAAGGTAACGTTCTATTCTTTTATTTCCTTTTTACATCAATAAACGAAGATACTACTATTGTTTGACGGAGGTACTTGAATTACATTGTTAATAAAAAATTGTGGGACGCCGTAGTGTAGTGGGTACGTTCGTTGCCTTGCAGCTGGAGGGTTGCAGGTTCGAATGCACCTCAATTCGCCGCATAGGGACCTTGGGCAAGTCCTTCACTTGCAATTGCTCAGCACTTCGGCATGAAACTTCGATACAGTGTCCACACTGTAGTGGGGGGCGCCTCTGAGTAGAAGGGGCGCTGCAGCAAGTGCACATACAAACATAAACATGTTATTCATCAATGAATTGATATAAATTAATTATCTGATTTGATTTGAATGGTGATTGTGACTTATAAATCTCATGAGTTTTAACCCTTTAACGGCCAGTGTGTACTGAAATATATGGAAAAACATATGTGGCTGGTCGCTAAAGGGTTAACGATGATGTTGTAATGTTTTATTGACGAATGCAGGATATGGCTGCGTTTCGAATGGCATCTCTTCAGCGTTCGCTTGATGAGTCTGTGCCAGCTTCCGACTTAGACAAAGCGAACAGAGAGTACACTGAACTCAGCGAGAAATATCGTGAATTGCTGGACAGCAGTAACTCGCTCGTTGCGTTGAGAGAAGAAACGTCCGGATATCAGGTCGGGGTTTATCCATCTAATGCAAATGCTGAACAGTTTTCAGAAGTACTTTCTTGTGCTTTCATTGAAGTTAATTTATATGAGGTAAATACTATTAAAGCGGATTAAATAAGTAAGTGAGTAATAATATTCTTTATTGGATAACCAGCAAACGCACATATTTTACAGAAGAAATAAATAATGGAAATATCTATTCTATGCGAAGTAGTACAACATTCTCATTTTCTGGGTTGAGTATACATTGCATGGAGTGATCTCATGGAGAGGGAGGGGTCGTAAAGGATGTCACAAGGGTTTATTAGGTTTATGAGTAAGCACAACTTACAAAATCTTTGCTATTTATTTTACTTTGCAATTACTGTCTGTGTATGGTTACTTACTGTTGTTACTACATGTATTGAATTTGATGTGTGTATTTACCATAACATAACATTTATTTTGGTATCCACTTTGGTATGAAAAATTAAGTAATTTCCGTTATTAAGGTTTAACGAATTTGTTTTCTTTCTCAATTTCAGGTCGAGATAAAGAGTTTACTTGACGAAAACAACGTCTTAAAGAGAGAAATGGAAATTGAAAAGGAGAAGCTGCATACTCTTGAGGCAGCGTTTGAGAGAATACGCAAACAAGGTTGGATTGTTTTCCCGCAATGGAAAATGTCAAGTCTTTGACTGAAAATCTGGTTAATGATTTTGTGGATGGATACTATATTTTGGTGTACGGACCATTGCTCATAGGCTGATTGCTCATAGGCTGATTGCTCATAGGCTTATTGCTCATATGGCTCATTGCTCATAGAGTCTATTGCTCATAGGTCTTTTTGCTCATATGGCTCATTGCTCATAGGGTATTTTGCTCATAGGTCTTTTTGCTCATATGACTCATTGGTCATAGGGTGTATTGATCATAATAAAATAGGCTACAAGTTAAATTAGTCGAATGAAGGTACAGAAAAGAAAACACTGACTGAAAATATAAACATTTACTAGGTAATGTAATTGTTCACATTTGAGAAAAAGTTGAACTGTTCAAGTAAAAGCTTAATAACTAACCACTTGAGGTGACATTGTTCAATTATAAAAAAAGTTACACTTTTCAGCAAATAGATTGTTCACTAGCCTACTTCACATGTCAAACAACAGGTTTGGTCATTGTCTTATATGTCCACTTCCACATAGTTGACTACTTAAACGACGCTAAATGTCCCTAATTGATAAGCACAAACTAAGACGTGAAGACGGTCACCCATATCGCCAATGGTTTATTTGTTTTAAAGATAGGCCAAAGTTCATTGATTTTAGGCATATGACCGATGAGCTTATGAGCAATAGACCCTATGAGCAATGAGCCATATGAGCAATAAGCCTATGAGCAAACAGCCTAAGAGCAATCAGCCTATGAGCAATGGTCCTAGAGCCTATATTTTCTTATTCTGTTTCTGTTTTGTGGCTTTTGTCCAACAAATCCAAAAGTATGTAAAAAAGCTGAATACCGAACCATTGATTGCAAACTTGTCTAGAATAGAATATTTTTTGATTGCTTACGTCATTGTTTGTTTTCTGAAATTTCTCAAGGTTTGGCCAAGTCTCAGGATTTGTGTGACAACGAGCTGCTGTCCATAGCCCAACGGATGACAACGCTGGAAATGAAAGAGTTAAACGAGAGGCAGAGAGCAGAACACGCGTCTCGTATGTATGACCAGCAGAAGATCACATTTAGAACTCTGGAAGACAGAAACTTCGAACTGGAGCAGAAGTTTACACAGGTAAATAATTCTGAATAATTGAAATAATATTTGTATGATGACATTAGGTGGAATTTAAATTCAAATTAAAGAAATTCAAAATTATATGCTGTTCGCAAAGTAAGTATACACACATAGTGTTACACAAGTATCATGACGTTACCCTATTCGGTTGTGACATTGGGGTGGGGGTACAATTTGAGCAGGAATAGGCGCTTTAAAAGTTTCAAAGTCCTGCTTAGTATGGTCTATTTACATATTATAGGGTTAGGCAAGATGACAAAGAATTATTTAATGGAAATTTCATTCCTCACTTTGTCTGCTTTAATCAGATGAAGACCATTTAATTATCTGGTACAAACATCCAACGGACCTCTGTCAGTTTTCTTTATTTCCATACTTATTATTCACCTATCAGTCTGATATGATCTGAGCTATTGCCTTCTATTGCACTATTATTTTACTGCCATGGCATTAATCAATGGTTATTGCAAGTTAAATTAAAAAGCCTTTATGAGTCTTTATACATGTGTATTTCTACTGAAAGATTGAGGCTGATTACTGATTGTAAAGATTGAATACCTTAAACTTTGAAGACTTCAGAGCATGGTACACTTTCAAGATGTTGTTGAGTTGATGTTATGAAATTTGATATTTTGCTAATATTTTTTCTGTATGGGATTTATAAATTTGTACTTTCTGTTGCAGCTGACTAAAATGAATTTGGACATGCAGAGGGTGGAAAGAGAATTGCGAGACGAGCTAGCCAGTTAGTTACAACCTCATTATTATTCTTAACAGTCACATGCCAAACATCGACAACAACAACAACAACCCTTACCTCGTAAATTCAGCTTTTTGCGAAACAATTAATATGCTGTTGTATCTTTCAATGTATAATTTTTTTCTGCGGATCTCTGATTTGTCGCAATAACCGATGGTGGGAAGATTGGATTTTCTGCATACGAATACAAATATTTGCGTACAGATTTGCTTATGGATGTACTTTCTGCCTTTACTGAACTGTTACATAATTTCTACTAAGGAGCACAAATTTCTTTTGGTTTTCAACAAGCACAAAAGAAATATTTAAATTTAAGATACATATTTCCTATTTGACAGAGTAAAGGTTTTGTTATTCTAACGCACGTCTTTCAAGTAATAAGGCAAAATATTTATAGTTATATATACATACATTGTTCATATTGTCATTTCTTAAGATTGTGTTCCAAAGTCAGTTAGCGATGCTGATCGAAAGAAAATTCAGAAACTGGAGGAAACGGACGCGAATCTCAGATACGAAGTTTCGAAGCTAAAGGTTTGTCTAACGAAAGCACATACATTTCGTCAAAGCATAAATTCTTTTTCTACAGTGACTGTTTTGTTTCTAAGAAGATTATGTGAAACCAATAGCAATAAAATTATTTGTTCATTCATTCATTGAAGTTTTATGCAGCAAGCTACTCAGAGGTGCTCCCAACTCCGAAACGACCAAAAAGAACAGTTAGTTTTCAAGTGCTTATAGAATGTGTCAGAGAGTGACGTGGGGAACAGACACAACTTCGGAGGGGGCTGTTCCATACTTCAATGCCTACCACAGAAATAGCAGCAAACACTCTGTGAACACCCCATTCCGTTGAGTGTAGGGAATAACTAATCCTAATACCTGACATAGACCAACAAAGGACAAGTAGGTAAGTTGGAACAATGCCTAGCTGACGTTGACATGCCAATTAACTTAATATTTTAGAGAACCGTCAAAATGTAGTTCATGTCATCTTTGATCGGAAGCTAACTCAGAACATACAAATTTGCAGTCTTTAGATTACAGTTCTATGGCACTTTGTGAATGCTACTGATCGCATGTTTTTTTACAGGACATATCTGAGGTTGCAACGATGCAAGTTCATGCGATACAATCTCAACAGCAGTCACATGACAAGGAATTGACGTCGCTACGGCAACAGCTGATCGACATTCAAGCGCAGAGCGACGAAAAGACCGTCATTGGTCTGTTTGCTGAGTGATATCTTCTCAGTGAATGTAATCAAATCAATAAAATAAAAGTTATTTATTGTTCACAAAGTAAATATACACCCACATAATGTTGCAAAAGTGATGAGTATTACAACATTAATTCATTCATTCGGTAATGACATTGAAGTAGATTTTTGGGGTGCAATAGACATTCCAAGAGGGATAAGTCCTGCTTAGTAGGGGCCTGTATATATATTGTAGAGTTGATTCCATCGAAGGATAATAATGAATTTCAGTTAACTAAGAATGAAATAAATCTGCTGATATTTTTCATGAAATAGTGTTTTTTCAAACTCTTTTTGAATTTGACGTTAATTTTAAAAGTTGTTCATAAATGTTGTTAATACATATTGTTTTTGTTGCCTTCCATTTGTATTTTATTGGACATGTATTTCTACGATGTTCTGTATTCATTTATTCAATTAATTCATGTCTCCATTTCTATTGCACCCCTTCAAGATATCTACTCAGAGGTGCTCCCGCCTACAGCACTGACGCACTCTACTCAGAGATGCTTCTGCCTACAGCACGGATGCTCTCTACTCAGAGGTGCTCCCGCCTACAGCACGGACGCTTACTACTCAGAGGTGCGCCCGCCTACAGCACGGACACTGTATCGGAGTTTCACGCCGAAGCGTCCGATGTATCGGAGTTTCCCGCCGAAGCGCCCGAATTATAACTGTATAATATTTACGCATAGTTCTGCTGCTGTAGGTAAGCTTCATCGGCACATTGTGCAGCTGCAGATCAGCGAAGGAATGTCGCTTCGAAAGTTGGACGAAGCGACGAAGAAACTGACAAAGTTGGACGCAGTGTCCCTGCGTCTGGAGCAGCGCGTCGACGATAAGGAGCAGACGGTTTACCACAACCGACTGGAATCACGCAACAAAGTTCGACACCTCAAGCAGACCATCCAGGTAAGGGGCCGTCCATAAAGTACCGGTATGTCACGCTATTTTTGACCAGGTAAGCTACACGACATTTTCCGAGTGATAGGCATGGGTGGTGGTGCATTGAAAGATTGCCGATGCTTGCTTTTCAACAACATATCGAGATTTTAGGTACATTCATTATGGGGATTTATATAGCACCCTTTCATAGTTACTATTCAGAAGCATTCCCAACCCAATCTCGGCTGAACAGGACAGTTTTAAGGCTGGGATAAAATGCATCTGTACGTGACATTATAATCAATCAATCAATCAATCAATCAATCAGAATTTGTGCGACATTTTCAGAGTGATGGGCATTCATCTGTATGTGACATTATAATCAATCAATCAATCAATCAGAATTTATGGCTTGTGTATTTACTTACTTACTTGCCTGATTGAAGATTACATCTTGGGCCTACTTTGGTAATAACAAGGATTGTTCATTTTGTTAAAATGCGATTAATATGCAGTTGACCTGCGATAAAAATTTTTTATTGATCGACTACAGCGATTAAAGATTTTAGTCACAGTTTTATTGCCGCACTACTAGTATATGTCATTAAATCTGTTTGCCTTTTGCAGGAGCTGCGTAGTAAATACAGCGGATCTGTACCTTTGGCCGATCAAGAAAAGTTCACTCAGTTGATGATTAAGCTGCAAGAAAATCAGAAAAATGCTGAAAATGATCTTCAAAAGGTGAGCTTTTCCACGTTCCATTTTAAGCAGTAGTGAAACTGGAAAGATAAAAACGGAAAATTTCATGACTTTATTTCAAAACCATCTCTTTAAATTGGGTTTCTGCTAGCGCTGACACTTTTCTGGATAGAATTTAGCCAAAATAATTAAATTCTTGGCTGAGTTGAGATTAAAAATACTTTATTTAAATGCTTGATTTATTTTGCCAGTAGAAGTGTTCAATAAAAAGAATATATATAATATGTTTTTGTGTATTTAGACCAGGCAAGAACGGCAGCAGGTTGAAGACAAATTGGCCGAAGTGGAGCTACAGCACAAGGGACTTCAGGAGCTGATAGCAACCCTGAAGGACGGTCGAGGTGCTCAGAAAGTGGCCGAATGGCACAGCAAGATGGAGGCCGTACGTCTGGAAGATCTTCGTTACAAGCGGGAAATAGACAGGCTTAAACAACAGGTAGGATGAATGCTGGAACCTCATTGGACTGGTACATTGAGAGATGTGCAGCAAATGCTGTACTAAATACTAATACAAGGATTGGGTTATAAAAATAGATCATGTTCTAAATGTGAGTTAAGTTTGAGATCCGATTGCGTAACCTTGTTGTCTGCAATATTTTTCAGTGGCACGTTAAAGTTGCTGCTTAACATGTGTCTTTCATGGAACATGTGTCAGTTGTCTTTTTCACCCAAACGTGTACGTCGTTCATGCAAACATGTTTCTCTTTCACATAAACATGGGAGTTTCCAACGTATAATGTATTTTAGCAGCTCACCTGTAATCAACTCACTTCCTTTCTCAATGACTGCACATTTTCACTAAATAATTTTTTACTATAATAGTTTGATTTGTTTTAAATTGCCAAATTTTAAATTTCACAGATGAAGTTCCTTGAAGCCATTATTAAGAAGCACGAGGCAGAAGTTCTTATTCTAGAAGAGGAGAAAGTTCGACAGAGAAGAGTAAGTGAACTTGAATAAGACGTAAGTAAGATGACTTAACACTTTCGTACTAGGACAGAATACTAAAAGCGACCAGGGAAAATAATGGAAAGCAGTGTTAAAGGTGTTAGAGGTACATAGGTGAGTAAGAAAACAGTTGCTTACCATTTGGTTGCCTAACATCGTTTGCTGATATACGTTTGGTTTCAATGTAAGCGTTATTCTATATCAGCCACTTGGCCTCTAGCAGGCCGGTGGGATCATGTAGTTTCTGCAGAAACCTCTTGGGGGTGAGAAAAATGGCAGATACGAAGGAAAGTTTGTTGGAGACAAAATGATGTGCTTGATGACGTGGCTTGTTTACATTGCTCCGCAGTCCACATCTTACCCCATCATATTTTATGTATAAATACTCTTGCTTCCTGCTCTTTTCACAGTTCAACGTCACTGGGCAGCTCCACCTAGGAACCTATGTTAGATATAAGTGGTCATTGGCCTCTTATTTGTCCTTTGCCACCACTGTTCATTTGACATAAGAATGTAATGGCATGTTTAATTGTGTATAGAATGCTCATTTAGACTGTGAGGCTTCTTCATGCACCTTGATTGCTTGTCTTCGATTGATAAAGAAAAGCAGTTATAGTACCTGCAGTTACTAGTTGTCATAAAATAGATGAAGTCATGTAATTTGGTCATAATAATTAATCGATGATGTTATTGAGTTTGTTTGCTAATTCAGTTGGTCTTGACTGGTGGTAGGATTTCGAGACGAATGAGCTGGAGTGGGAGCAGAGGGAAGTCGAACTGGAAAGAGTTATCGTCAAACTGGAGAAGCAGCTGGCGGAAATTGCGGGAGCTGCCAGCCAGGTAAATGCAAATTATTTGTAACCTTGTTGATTCGTTTCAATGTATGGCTTAATGCCAAAATGGCAAATTCACTGGGGTCCATAGCTCTTAGGCAGTCTATTGTAATGTGATCATAAGTGTAAATTTTTAGTAATATCCAGAATACCAATTTTGAGTAAGATCAGAGCCAGAACACGTGAACTGTAGAAGGAACTTGGTTGAAAGTTAGCCCACATTATTTTTCCAGTGATGACCTGTTGGGTTCTTGTCCAATTATTGTCAAGCTGTGTAGAATCTATTATTGTCTCAGGCAAACTTATGCCTCACTGGAAGATTAGCTTTTATGATGTTACAATCTGTTAAGAAATTGACACTGGAAACATGACAGAGTTTGTATTATTTTGTGAACTATATTAACTAGTTAGAAGTTAATTAGAAAGAGTTAACTTAGAAATAGGTTGTAGAGCATATTTAGATGGAGTTGTATTTTAGTCATGTTAACTATAAATTGTGATTGTACTTTTAGTTTGAAGAGGCAGTTGGCTCTCTGCCAGATTCCTCCTGGCCAGTTCCTCAGCAATTGGAGCATGCAGTTATGACGATCAAACGCAATGTTAAACTCATCCTTGACACGAAAGCTCAGACAGAGCATTTCAGAAAGGTACGTTACACCAGTCAATGTCACTGTCACCCTAGTAAGAAGAAGACTAGTGTTTTTAGGTATCCCCCAAGAGGTAGCCAGGGACAGAAAGTTACCTTGCAAGAAGAACAAGTAGAAGACTAGTGTCTTTAGTTATACCTAAGAGGTAGCCAGAGGTACAAGGTTTTGGCAACTTTATTTCCTTGACCTCAGCATGTAAAGCATGTGACCGGTCCTTTCCGTGCACAGTCAACTGGTGTATTTCTACCAGAGCATCTCTGACTCAATCCCGACCCTTTACCTAAATTGGTCCCTCTCTTTGGAATACACTACTCAGAAGTGCTCCCAGCTCTAGCGTGGCAAAAAGAACAGTTTTAAGTAGAATAAAAATGTTTCAGTAGGAGCCCATGAAGCAGGCGTAGCTCTTGCGGGGCCCATTCCTGACCACTGGGCCCACCACGGAAATAGACGCTAAAGAAATTGCTGTATGAATGAATGAATGAATGAATGAATGAATAAATGAATGAATGAATATTAGATGCAGTATTGTATTGTATAATCATTAGACTGATTTTTCTGTAACAACTTCTATGGTTTTGTATAATCATTAGACTTATTTTTCTGTAATAACTTCTATTGTATTGTATAATCATTAGACTGATCATTCTATAATTACCTATTTTAATTGTTGTTTCTGAAATGTTTACAGAGAGCAGAGGAACTGGAGTCGGAACAGAAAGAGAAGGAGCGAGACATTCTGTCGCGTGATCGCGTCATCACAGAATTGAGATTGCGTCTTCCTGCATCTTCCGATCGAGACGCAGTCTTTGCCAAGATCACGAATCAAGCGAATCAGCCGCCTGACGAGAATTACGAGAGTAACCAGGCTGTACGTGTGGCACACAGCACAGTGGCCGGTCTGCAGGTGAGTGGGTGGACCAGTTCAATCACATCAATCAATTACATAAATTTATATAGCGCCCTTCAAGATCTCTACCCAAGTCGAATAATTGATCTTCTTGACAAGTCATATAATTGATTTTCTTGACTACTGCAATGTATAAATTGTCTTCTTACATTTACAAATATAGTACTTTACGTCGCATTAAATCTCATTTGCTTACATTGTATGTATATGAACATTTATATAGCGCCCTAAGAAGAATCTCACGAAGGCGCTCAACGTAGCTACCCAACAGATCTAAACAGATGCGATTTAAGAGATTTAGAAAATGTTTCCTGAGTTGTATTCGCTGCAATGTTGCGAATTGTTAGTTGAACAAAATCGGTCCAAAACAGAACGTAAGACAAATTCGCACGCAGGTAGCCATGATCGGTGTGTACACGCTGAGCGCCACACCTACACCTACATTGCATTGCATCTGACAGTTAACAATAATATTATGCGTTTGAAGCATCCGAGAAGTAACTTGCTAACGACGATGCTATAGAAATTGTCTCAATTACAATACATTGCATTTATGAAAGATGCATTATATTCAGTGAGTCATGTCTTTGTCTCCAGGCTCGGCTGGCGCAGAAGGAGGAAGCGTTGGCTCGTTGCGAGGAGTTCCTGCAGCAGACAAAGGACGACATGGCGTTCATGTCAAAGCGCCATACTGAGGAACTGAATGCCATGCAGCAGCAACTGCACAGCAAGAACGATGCGGCTTTCAAGAAATTCAAGACAATGGTCAACGAATCGCTCAACCAACCAGACAAACCGGTGCCAACTAATGAACAGGTGCGTCTGCTGCTGACCATAGCAGAAAATTTACGCATTTATTTCTGGCTTTACCTCCCCAGATTCTGGCCTGGCACCGGAACGCACAGAGCGGTCTTTCTATTGCGCATTTCAACTTGCTGAAGGGTAGAGAACTTGAAGAAATGAGCCGATTGTGACGTGGTTAGTTGTTCGATGTTTGTTTGTATGCGCACTTATAGCGCCCCTTCAAGCTCTCTCACTACTCAGAGGCACTCCCGAATGCAGAGCGGACTCTACATCGGAGTTTCACGCCGAATCGCTGAGCAATTGTGAGTGAAGGACTTGCCCAAGGTCCTTACGCGGCGAGGTGGATTCGAACCTCGAACCTTCCAGCTCCAAGGCAGCGACGCCACCACTACACCACCGCGCCCCACATTAGATTAACCTCCTCCTTTATCCAGATGTAATACCACTTGTAATGGTAGTAGTTTCAGTTTAGCGACACTGTGTGATAACAAAGATCACTAGACTAGCCCTCCTCCTTTATCCATGCTTGGGACTGGCATTGCTAAACTGCGCACAGTGGCGGAATAAGGAATCCCACTTGTACCTTTTTCTGTTATGCAGTGCTAAAAGTGTTAAAAAAAGACGTGCCAGGACGCCCCTTACATTTTCAGGTGTGCTGGCCAAATAAGTGGCAGGACGGCATAGAGATTTGAAAATAAGTGCCAGGATGCCATCCATGACCGTCCTGCCACACTTTAAGCCCTGCTGCTATGATAATTTGTGAACTAATTGTCTGGACATTGGTAATTTTCCAGCTGAGAAGACTGAATGAGTTGGAAGACATCGTGGCCGAACAGGACAATTCACTAGCGGCACTCAGAGATAAACTGTCCAAGTCACGCCAGGAAATGCAGGAATGGAAGCTGAAGCATGGTGAAGCTGTGAAGCAGGCGGCCGATGAGAAGCAGAGGTATGTCGTCCACTGCAATGCTTACGTTGGAACTCGTATTTTGAAACAGCTGAGATCCTCACTGTTTATTCTTCACTTATTTATTCCTTCTACTGAATGTTTTTTCTATTTATTCTTCACTTATTTAGTCCGTCTACTGAACTTTTTTTCTATTTATTCTTCACTTATTTAGTCCTTCTACTGAATGTTTTTTTAATTTATTCTTCACTTATTTAGTCCTACTGAATGTTTTTTTTAATTTATTCTTCACTTATTTAGTCCTACTGAATGTTTTTTTAATTTATTCTTCACCTATTTAGTCCTTCTACTGAACTTTTTTTCTATTTATTCTTCACTTATTTAGTCCTTCTACTGAATGTTTTTTTAATTTATTCTTCACTTATTTAGTCCTACTGAATGTTTTTTTAAATTTATTCTTCACTTATTTAGTCCTTCTACTGAATGTTTTTTTAAATTTATTCTTCACTTATTTAGTCCTTCTACTGAATGTTTTTTTAAATTTATTCTTAACTTATTTAGTCCTTCTACTGAATGTTTTTTTAAATTTATTCTTCACTTATTTAGTCCTTCTACTGAGTGCTTTTTCTGAATAGTGCAGATTTCTGAAGTTTTTTTAAAATTGAAATAAATTCACCATTATTATTTCTCAGTATTTTTAAAGCAGAGTTGAGTTTCTTTTAACCTTGTTTTTTGTAGCTTGAGGGAGGAATGTACAGAGGAAGTACGACGTATGGAAGAGAAAAACGAAAGTCTGGCGAAAGAAAGGTCAGAGCTGTTGACAAGACTGGAATCGGCTGATAAAGAAGTGGAAGAACAAAAGGAGGCAAATACGAGAGCACCGACGAGAACGATGAAGAATCTGGTGGAGAAACTGAAGAACGATCTTGCCATCAAAGACAAAGAGTTGCAGGTATTGTTTGCATTTCAATTGTCCTCTAGGTCTTTATTGAATTTTATTTAATTGTGTCTGTAGCCATTGTTGCCTAACTTTTTCTGTTATGTTTTGATATGTGGTCAAGCATCTCCAAGATTGCAGTTTGTATTGGATCATTGTTGTTGTTGTTGTCATTGTTATTGCTCATTTTTTAAGTGCCACCAAGCACCAATCAATGGTGCCAAGCATCTGTATTGTATTGAGCAATTATTGTTAATGAAGGACTTGCTCAAGGTCCATACACATTGACCACCTTGAGGAGGGCTCATGATAGTACTCTCCATCCCACTTATTATCTGATCTCTGTCTTCGGCTTATCCTCCCATCGAGGAGCTTTGTGGGGAAGAGCCCAGACAAGAGCTTAGCATGTAGAAGATGTGGAAGTCCATTCCATATCTGAGGAACGTATCACAGAAAATGCTCGGCTCTGAGCTAAGGCGCATCGAACACGCATTTTGTTTGTATGTACACTTGTTATAGCGCCCCTTTAAGTTCTCTCTACTCAGAGGCGCTCCCGAATGCAGATGCGGACACTGCATCGGAGTTTCACGCCAAAGCGCTGAGCAATTGTGAGTGAAGGACTTGCCCAAGGTCCTTACGTGGTGAGGTGGATTCGAACCTCAAACCTTCCGGCTTCGAGGCAACGACGCCACCACTACACCATCGCGCTCCACAAATTATGTATCTCATTCTTGTTATTTGACTAACAGGTGGTCAGCAGAACTCTTCTAGACCTTCGTGGGGACATGGTGTCTCAGGCACAATCCGAAGTCAGAGCAAATGCGGATCTCACTTTGGCCGAAGCCAACGTTAAGAAGCTGGTTGACAGACGCACCAAGGAACTGCAGGTGAAAGATATACACAGTGCAGAACTTTTCTAGTTGATCGTAATTGTAATCTTCAATCGTTATCTTGGATCGTAATCTCGATTAGTAATTGCGGTTTGTATTCTCAGTAGGGACAGCCTCTGAAGAGTTTCTTTCGCCAGCTTCTTATCAAGGTTTCTAAGTCATGATGCACTTTTCAAGTTTGTTATCACAATTGCTGCTTTGCTGCTCTGCTATTTATTGGAGTTTGACGATAAAGATTGTTAGAATGAGCGGACTGGAGGACACGGCCATTTCTCATTTTGAACCCTAGATCCAAATGTTCTCTGACTTCCATTTCTTCATTCATTCATTAAGTGAATTTTATAATGCCACTTTAAGGGGAAATACTTATAGGTGCTCACAACCCCAGTGCAGCCAGATAAAACTGTCTTAACATAGGAGAGGGATGCTTAAGAAGGAGTTCTAGCGAGGAAGCGGAGCATTAAGGGGAGGCCATTCCAGGACAAGAGTCCTACAACCATTTATTTGCAAATGAAATGTCAGGACCAAAGAAACATGTGATCGTTGAAATCATAGTCTAAAAATTTTGGAAGTTCTACTTATAGCCAAGCAGTGGGTGCAAAATTATTCACGTGCACTACAGACGTGTGATTCAAGCATAAGTGCTTTGCTGCTTTATACCAGATGAGACTTGGACTACATCACTTTGCAGACAGGCACATCGAAAGAGCAAAATGACCCCATTTTGTGTAGTCCTGAGTGACTTTTTAGCTTCTTATTTTGTCTTCAGTTGTTGCATTGTAGATTTTCTAGAGATAACCAGATTTGAATTTTCTTTTGGTTTCAGGATAAGATTGACGAAATCGATGCATTTAACAAGAAGTTGAAGAACGAAATAAGGAAATGTCGCGAGAGAGAAAAAGAACTTGGAGTTGATCTGGAACTTGCCAAAGATAATTTGGGTATGTATGTGTGTATGAGCACTTGTTATAGAGCCACTTAAAGATTTCTACTCAGAGGCACTCCCAACTACTGCTTGGACACTGAATCGGAGTCTCACGCCAAAGCACATGAGCAACTGTGAGTCTTTTCTTTCGGCAGGCATTTGCAGCGGTTACTGTGTAGCTCTCGTGAGGCACTGTTTGTTTGAAGTAATGTATGTGTACTCTGTTGGATTAATTACAGGAAAGAAGGAATTACAGGCGAAGAAGCTGAAGGACGAGAAAGAGTCACTTGCGTCAGATGTCGAAGAACTGAAGCAGAAAATCCATCGAATGAGTACGATGCAGAAACAGGTCAACAGTCTCTCTTCATCAATTCAACCATTCTTTCGAGCTAATTACACTATCCACCGTCTTGATACTAATTCCTGTTTGTGGGTACCTAGGCTAGCGGGATCACTCCCTTTCTAACTCTGCCACTGGTTGCACTCTGCCAGTGCCAGTCCCAAGCCTGGATAAAGGAGGAGGGCGTCGCTTAAAGGTCTTTGTTGCCACACAGTGACGTTAAACTGCAACTACTACTACCCTTTCTGGGTTACCCTTTCACGTGGATCATTTACCTTATATCTGATGTTATTTGGCTCTTGATGTACTTTGTGCACGCTTATTTTGTCAGTTTGTTGATATTTGTTAATAATTAATTTTATTGTCTTTCGTTGATATCTTTGTATAAACAATTTGATTGAATTGAATTCTTCTTTCCGTGTTTTGACTATCTCCCTTTTGGTTGTGCAGTTACAATGCTGCATCATTGCACTCTCTCCTTTATTGCCATTGTGATGCGGAATGGACTTCCTTGTTTTGGACTTAAACCAGTAGTTGTTGATTTCTGACAATATGGGGGCCTGCAATATTTATGAAAATTGATACAATTCATTAAAGTGGTGTTTTTGTTCTCTGATTTGTGTTGGGGGTTTAGACACCAATAATTACCACCGTAGCACCATGTTATCTCATTGGCTTGTCCTCCCCGAATTTTTACCTGGAACCGGAACAAAAGGAGCAGTCTGGCTACGGTGGATTTGACTATCTCCCTTTTGACCCTACAGCTGCAATGCAACATCCCACTTTCTCCTTTATTGTCCTTGTGATGTGGAATGGACTACTTAAGGGGTATGCTGCCTACCTCATGTCTTTACCTCACCATTTTATCAACTCTTTAAAAATTGATATTGCACTGAAGAACAAGCTGATCTCCCTGACGTGGCTTTTGTGCACGCTGCAAAATTCTCAAAAATTTACATTACCGGTACATTGCATTACATTACATACAATGGTTTCTCGTGAACTATTGTTTCTTATTATGGACTGTCTTGTTGATTGATCGATATTTTCAGAAGGGTGAAACAGAAGGCTATCATCTGGAACTCGAGGAACTGAGACGCAAGAATCGTCTGCTGAGCGAAGAGTTGGAACGAGAGAAACTTCGTGCGGAGAAACCGTACGAGCAAGAACTCGCTGTGCCTACGAAAGATGCATCAGTAAGCATTTTCAACAGGGGTTCCAATTTTTTTATTAATTTTTTTCAGGTTTCTGTATATAACATTGGCTGAACTTGGTTTTTGCACTATTGCACAGTTTTACTTTGGAAGTATGATTCTACCATGAGTGCTTGTAGCTGATTGCTTAAAATCAACAATGATAAAATGATGCAGATTATTGTTATTGACTCAAAACGTTTTTCCAGTGCCTCAGATATATGCTTCGTTGTCATTTGAAAAGAGTGCTTTATGAAAACTGAAACAATGAATTTCCGCATGTAGTTTATTTTGATATGTTGTTACTGTTTATGGATTATGGCGTGGGGGATAGAGGAATCAGGATATAGGATCTGTTGAAAAACACTTTACAGTTCGAGTGAAAGACCAGTGTGGATATAGCGAGAGATTATTATATTACTATCACATTTATTTACCTATGTGTGAATATTTTTATAGCTGCAGTACATTTTATGAATCTCTCAATGGAGTGACGAGAGGTTCTCATTATGTATATCTTAAAGTTATGATGTGATTCTGTGATGTTTGCGACTCTGTTATAGCAAGCAGACGATGCAGTTGCAAAGTGGGAAGAAGGGAAGAAGTGGCAGAGGAAAGTCGAAGCTATGAAGTCTCGACTCAGAGAGAAGGAAACGGAAATGGAGAAACTTCAAAGAGCCAACGAACTTCTAAAGAATGTTGCTGACAGGTTAATGGACGAACACTACCGTAATCAGTATTTTGAGTACAGATCTCTGAATCCTTTGCTATCATGTCACTCATTATTATTCTTCTTCTTCTTTCGGTTCTCTGCCTTTAGGCAGACTCGTACTTGAAAAGTCGCCATTCACTTGTTGTCTAACCCTCTCTTCCACCTTCTCTAGCCATCCTTCTTCATCCAATCCAATGGCATCTTTTTGGTGCTTTTCCTTTCCGATCTTCCTCCTACAGCTGTCTGTTTTTGTTTTAACTGTGTTACTGCACCATATAAATTGTCATAATTATTATTTTTGCCATATTTAATTGCTCAGTGGAGGGGCAATAGATGCAGACAAGTGGAGAAGCTGCATTGCTCGATTTGCTCGTGAGTAAGCTGGTGCCTTGTGCTTGGCTTTCGAGTGGTGCTCAAGAAACATTGAAGATTACTATTACGATTAGGCATGGGAGCTGTGGTGTAGTGGTGGCGTCGTTGCCTTGGAGTCGGAAGGTTCGAGGTTCGAATCCACCTCGCCGCGTAGAGACCTTGGGCAAGTCCTTCACTCACAATTGCTCAGCACTTCGGCATGAAACTCCGATGCAGTGTCCGCTCTGCATTCGGGAGCGCCTCTGAGTAGAGCAAGAAACATTGAAGATTACTATTACGATTAGGCATGGGAGCTGTGGTGTAGTGGTGGCGTCGTTGCCTTGGAGTCGGAAGGTTCGAGGTTCGAATCCACCTCGCCGCGTAGAGACCTTGGGCAAGTCCTTCACTCACAATTGCTCAGCACTTCGGCATGAAACTCCGATGCAGTGTCCGCTCTGCATTCGGGAGCGCCTCTGAGTAGAGAGCTTGAAGGGGCACTATAACAAGTGCACATACAAACAGACAGACTAAGCATGTAGTGGAGTTCTTGTAATGAAACGTTTATTTATTGTTCGCGTACAGAGCAAGTCGAGAGAAGGACAACCTAGAAGTGCGATTGCGTCAGGACGGCCAGCAGCAGGTGCGGGCCATGAGTGCCGTGACTTTAGGGATGACTGGATCACGGGGCGGTGGTGGACAGCAGGTCCACAACATCCAAGAACTGAAGCAACGTAATCACGAACTTGAGGATGAGGTATATTTTGATTTATGTGGAATAATTTAGAATTTAATATATTAGAAGTATTAAAATTGCATCAGTTATAAAGAAATTATCAACGTTTATTATTATTGTTATTATTATTATTGTTATTGTTATTATTATTGCTATTATTATTGTGGTTATCGCCATTGATACTGCTTGTTAAATTCTAATTTACTTCTGAGTAGCCTACGTTGAAGAGGTGCCATATAAATTTTTTTAAATAATAATAATAATAATAATGATAAACGGCAATAAAAAAATTATTGGATCATCGCATCTTTCTTAAATTTGGTTTATCTAGACGTAAATGGATTGTTTGAATGTTAGATGTCTAATCTGAAGAGGAGGCTAGCGATGAACCGTGATGCGGAGTTTGAGGAAATTCAGACGAAGAACAAGTTTCTGTCGGATAAGATACAGAAGCTGGAGAAATCGTTGCTGAGGCGCTCATCCGGGGCAGCAGTCACAGTAAGTATTCATCTTGGCAAATTGAAATTTTAATTTGTTAAAAAATTCTAGTCTTAATTTCTTCTGAATTTATAAAATAATAATGAATAGATGTCTATGTAATTTATTAGTTAATTAATTAATTAGTTGAGTTATTTTTTAAATAGTAAATATTTTAATGAGTATTTGTAAGGTTGTTTACAGGTATTTCTTGTCTCTTTGGCAGTTTTGGTAATTTAATAATATCAATAATTTCTTTGCCAGGATCAAGGTCTTGAGTACCGAGAATTGGCACGAACAGAGAAGAGACTTCAGGAGCAAGTCTTAAAGCTGACGAACGAAAACTTTCAGCTGACAGCTGAACTCGACCAAGCAAACAGAGACATTCCTCGCCTGAAGGTCAGCATCTTGTCATCTTTTTAGGAAAAATTACTCTCCTTTGGCTCTCTATCTTTATCCTGTAAACTGACAGAGACCTTGCTTCTTGCTAGCTCTCCACAGGTCTTTCACGCAAAACTGAAAATGCTGCTTCTATTCTAGACAAATTGGGCCCATTGCTTTCAAACCACTTCCACCAACTAACATAATTTGATCTGATATGCAGTGGGTCTGATATATATTAGGTGAGTAAGGTAAGTAAGTAAGTAGGCTTTGTTTGCATCTGACAAGCCCACATGCCTTATATTGGATAAAATGATTACACACATTTAAGAAAAAACTATGACAGTTAACAGCCGATTTTAAGGTCACTCACTAATGCATAGCTAAATATGACTGAAAATGCATCTGTTGATGAAACTAGTTTTAGACAAATTTTATTTAACGATCGGCAGCATGAAAGGAAGTCCTCTTGTATTCTTAAGTATTAGGTATGGTATATATATTATATCATCTCTGGTAGTAATTACACCATTAATTCCATCATGTCTGGTGTCATCTCTTTTCATCTTGGTTGGTTATTACTTGTCTCATTATTTTGTGTGTATGAAAATCACTGTTTATTGTTTAAGCGCAGTATTAAAATGCATATATCTTGTCATTTGATCATTAGGAACGCATCGAGAGTCTCCAGAAATACACGGAAATACTGAAGTCTGAGAAACATCAGTTGATGAGCAGAAGTCGTGACTCGCTGTCGTCGATTCTCAGCTCACCTTCGAGCAACATTCGTAGGGTAAGTGAGCAACATTCGTAGGGTAAGTGAGCAACATTCGTAGGGTAAGTGAGCAACATTCGTAGGGTAAGTGAGCAACATTCGTAGGTAAGTGAGCAACATTCGTAGGGTAAACGAGCAATATTCGCCAGTGTAACTGTAATTTGTAACTAGTGGTGATGATGACAACTTGATTTATTTAATTAAATGAATATTGATGACATTGATGATGACAAACTTATGGGGTAGATTTATTTATTGTGTGGACTTTTCGTTTTTTAAAGGTTCTTGGTATACAATACAATACAATACAATTCACTTTATTGCAACCAGAAAACAAGAAAACAATAAAAGTACAAAACATGCATGCATTGGCTACAAAGGGGGGCCCAAAAGGGATGGACATCCCGCTGGGAAGGGTCACCCAAGTAAAAAAATTCCCAAGAAAAATTAATCAAGATAGCTGAAAAGAAAGAGACTAAATCAAATTAGGTGATGACAGATTGCAGAAAAGTTTATATTGTCAAGAGCATATTGTTGATCTGTTTATTTGTGTATTCTGATACTTAATTATGATTTGGATATTCTGGTTATTTTTTGATGATTTATTTATTCTGGTACTCATTTCATGTTTTGATTATTATGGTACTTGTTTTGATTTGTTTTTTCTAGTAATTACTTGATTTAATTACTCATGTGCTTCTTTATTGATATTTTTATTCTGATACTTATATGATGATTTGGTTAATATTCTGTTAATTTAAAATTATTCCTAGTTATGTCTTTATTGATAGATTGGTGAAAGCGGAAGAACTTCAGTGGAACTGGAGCGGGTGATTGCTGTTTTGAAGAAGGCTCTGGAGAAAACTCAGGCTGAGAATGAGCAGCTTAAGAAGGGCTCTGGTTTCGCTGAAATGGAGCAAATGAATGCGCTTCAGAAGGAAAACCAGGCCGTAAAAGTCAGTCACGATTTCTTACGCGTTTTTTAAATTTTTATTCCTGGAAAGTGTAGTTTTCCTACGGATTTTCCATTAGTTGTTACCAGTGAATGAAAGCCTTACAGTATCTAAAACCAGTTGCTTTATCGTTGTTGTTATATTGATTGGTAGAATAAATTAATTTTTCACCTCATATTAATTTCATAAAAATGTTTTAGTTTACCTAATCAAACTGAGTATCTAACAGATTTATTTGGGATATATTTTTATATTTTTATTTAGAAGTTAAGCTTACCAGTCGTACTGCCAGCAATACAATTTCTGCAGGCCATGTCAAGTCATGGGAGTTATTCAGCAGTTGAAGAAATTAAATGTAAACAAGATATTAAAAACTTCAAAAGAATTTTGGCAGGTCATAAGGCAGGTCAAGATTAAACAGGCAGGCCAAATGACCTGCCATGACCTTTGCTGGTGCTGCCACTGAAGCTTGCCAGTATTACACAGTGGGTTGGGAGTGCCTCTGGGTAGTCCTCTTGAAGAGGCACCATACAAATTTATTTAATGAATGAATGAATGAATGTTTGTATGTATGATGTATGTGCACTTGTTATAGCGCCCCAGGCCCTTCAAGCTTTCACTACTCAGAGGCGCTCCCGAATGCAGAGCGGACACTGCATCGGAGTTTCACGCCGAAGCGCTGAGCAATTGTGAGTGAAGGACTTGCCCAAGGTCCTTACGCGGCGACTTGAGGTGGATTCAAACCTCGAACCTTCCGGCTCTAAGGCAGCGACGCCGCCACTACACCACCGCGCCCCACAAAATGAATGAATGAGTGAATGAATAACGATAAGTAGAGAAATTCTAAGATATGCAGGTTCTTTTTATGAGGTTTTATTGGTGATCTTTTTATGAGATCTACTTTGTTTCCAGAATCAGTTGAAAGAGTTGCAGCAGACGGTTGGGAAAAGTCTGAGCGACCGCTACGGAGCGCAGCAGAAGGGAACGGCGAAGATTATGCTCGATTATGAAAAGTTGCGCAAGGATTTAGTCAAGGTAAGTGCACGTCTGTATATGCATCTCAGCAGTAATAATATTACTCTTGAAGGGGCACTATAGAAATGGAGAAATAAAAAAATAAATGAATATTCGTTTTAATTAGAGCTGACAAGTACACAAAATGGATTGCATGATCAATGGTATGTTTGTTTGTTTGTTTGTATGTGCACTTGTTATAGCGCCCCTTCAAGCTCTCTACTCAGAGGCGCTCCCGATGCAGAGCGGACACTGCATCGGAGTTTCACGCCGAAGCGCTGAGCAATTGTAAGTGAAGGACTTGCCCAAGGTCCTTACGCGGCTTGAGGGTGGATTCGAACCTCGGACCTTCCGGCTCCAAGGCAACGACGCCACCACTAGACCACCGCGCCCTACAATGGTACTACAATGGTAGTAAGAGTTTAACCCTTTGCCGATCGAAGGTGTAAGATTCCCATGCCATTTACTACACCTTGGTAGATAAAGGGTTAATTGGAGTTAAATTTTATTGTATGGCTGCCTGGAGGGCGCCCATCTGTCTTATTGCTTATTTTGCAGAACTTTGTCCCCCAGGGAGTGGCAGGTGAAGGCAGTTTATGGGGTTTGTGTGTATTGAAATTGCAGTGTAGTTTTAAATGTTTATTGACTCGCAATTGCTTCTAAGGCACTTTGTGTGAAACTCTGATGCAGTGTTTGTGCTGTAGTCAGGCATGCCTAGAGATTGAAGGGGAGGGCACTATAGAAATGGATAAATAAATAAATAAAGCTATCATGAATTACTAGCGATTAATTAATGCATAATAATAATTGTTTAGGACCGGCGTGTACTAATATGCATGGAAAACATATGTAACTGGTCGTTAAAGGGTTAATGCATAATAATAATAATTGTTTAGGAGATGGAGACAAGCGAGAAGCTGCGCCTGCGTATGAAGCAGTTAGAGGTGACCTTGGAGCAGCGAGACAAAGTCCTGGAAGAGAAGCAGAGTCAGCAGGAACTGGATGAGATGAGGAAGACCTCGTCAGGTGGAATCGACTCCAAGGCAGTCTTTGCGGTTCGTGCTGCCGAAGAGAAGTCTAGGAAACTCGAAGTGGATTTGGAGGAAAAGGTTAAACGTTGTGAATATTTACCATTTTAATTTGATTGACAGTGGCATCGTTTTAGTCTGGATATTTTAAGCTAATGAATCACCTGGCAATGTTAATGTTATGATAATTAGTTAATATAATTTTAAATGTTAAGCTGTTTTGCAGGTCTGTTGACATTGCTGGACTCATAAAAAGAGCTATAAATATAGCATATGTGACACGTGTACAACTTTCAAAGTATATATAAAAGCTATCTTATATAAAAGCTGGTTTAGATGGACTAAAATTGACTGAACTAAAATGTGATAGCTTGTCAAGTATTCTATTGCAAATAGTTGCGCAGAAAGAAAATTAATTGTACAACAGCAGTCTTGTTTTTCTTTCAACTGTTGAAAGCGTTTCATGAGTTAATTCATTTGTTATTATTTTGCCTAACGTTGGTTGTTGATCTGCTTTAGAAAAGGATGATTAGTGACATGAAACTACATTTAAAGGAAGCGGGAAAACGCGAACAACAGATGCTCCTGGAGAAGAAAGAGTTGGAAGAAAAGGTAGTGCAGTCTGTTTCTTACCTGAAGTATGTGGAGTGTTTGGGAAACTGATTGTTGTGTTCTTAGAACAATGACCGATGTCAGAATTCTTCAACGTGTGATTTGCTGCAGATCTCATTCATTTGCTCAGAGTACTTGTCATTTATTCAGAGTACTTGTCATTTATTTATAATACTTGTCATTTATTCAGACTACTTGTCATTTGTTTAGAATACTTGTCATTTATACACAGTACTTGTCATTTATTCAGAGTACTTGTCATTTTTTCAGAGTACTTGTGAAGCATAATTATCTGCTAGATTTTACCCAGAATCAAGATTTCTTGAGAGCTAAGTTGATTTGAAATAAGGTCTAACGTAATTGTACTTTTAAAATTGTAATAATAATTTATGTAGTGCTTATGAGAGATGCTCTTGACCTGATGAAGTGAAACAACAGTGAAACATACAGCATGTGGAGAGTTCTAGAAAATTTATGGTCACTGCTTAGTAATGTGTGGCTGGGCTGGGAGCGCTCATGATTAGGTTTCTTGAAGGGGTGTTAAATAAGTCCATAGACTGGATGAATGAATGAATAGTGGCTTGAGGCCTCATGCCCAAGACAATTAGTTCACTATTCTGGTATCCACTATCCAGTTTGTTCAATCAATACACTGACCTCATTAACAGGACATTATTATTTTTTCACTGCTTAGCTCATGGGCCAAAGACTCTAGCTTCTCTGTTATGAACAGCTGTGATGCGTGGGATTGCCTAATTTTTATTTTTTGTGATTTTGAGCAGATGCTCTATTGATTAATGCTGTGAATTTGATGAGGATGATATGAACAAAAGTTTGTTCATCGTATCGTTTCAGATTGCTCTTCTGGAAAGATTTCCACCGGGAGCCAAAGGAACGGAGTCAAATCTGATGCGAGATTTCCAGTTGGCAAGGTAATTATCTCTTTTGAGTTGGCAAGGTAATTATCTCTTTCCAGTTAGCAAGGTAATTATCTCCTTCCAGTTGCAAGGTAATTATCTCTTTTGAGTTGGCAAGGTAATTATCTCCTTCCACGGCTTCCAGTTGCAAGGTAATTATCTCTTTTGAGTTGGCAAGGTAATTATCTCTTTTGAGTTGGCTGGGTAATTATCTCTTTTGAGTTGGCAAGGTAATTATCTCCTTCCAGTTGCAAGGTAATTATCTCTTTTGAGTTGGCAAGGTAATTATCTCTTTCCAGTTAGCAAGGTAATTATCTCTCTCTCCAGTTAGCAAGGTAATTATCTCTTTTGAGTTGGCAAGGTAATTATCTCTTTTGAGTTGGCAAGGTAATTATCTCTTTCAAGTTGGCAAGGTAATTATCTCTTTCAAGTTGACAAGGTAATTATCTCTTTCGAGAGTTGGCAAAGTAATTATCTCTTTCGAGTTGGCAAGGTAATCTCTGTCCATTTGGCAAGGTAATTATCTCTTTGCAGTTATTTTGTTTCAAGGTAATTACCTCTCCAAATGGCAGGGTAATTTTCTTGTCAGCAGTTATTTATGAATATTATTGCAGTTCAAATGATTAATCTGTTGGATTTTGTTTATTTATTACTGAATTTGAAGATATACATAAAAAATACATGTTACTGTTGTAGACTGACAATTGAAAGATTAGAGAATGAGAAGAAGGAATTGCTGCATGAACTTCAAGCACTGAGAAGAAACGGTGGAGGCACTGAATCATCAAAGGTGGTTAGCACACTTCATGCCTTTAACATATTTAAAAAACTGCATTTATTACATCTGGCCAATCAGACTTTGTTTCATAAATCTCTCAAGTTTTTTTTTTGTCATGGCTGGGCTGGGAGCACCCCTGCATAGTTTTCTTGAAGGGGTGCTATACATTATGCAAGGCCATAGAATGAGTGAATGAAAAAAATATGTAAGTAAGTATCAACGTCCCCAGGTAAGTCTTAGAATTGCAGTTCAGTGCTTTTTCAAAACTGTTGCCTTCAGTGGCAATTTTTTGCTCTGAAAAGATGTAGCCGATGAAATTTTTCTACTGATTTCTTTAACTCCTTATAAGCTAATGCCCCTGATAAAACCTCTAGAAAAGCTCATGATAAAACTAATGCAGACCATTATCACGACAACGACAATCAGGATGCTGGTAAAGTCGCTGGGAGGGCGTTTAGTATTTGAGGGAGGGAGGGAGGGAGGGAGGGACGGACGGACAGACGCACAGGCAGATAGATATAGACAGAAATATTATAGGCAGACAGGAACATTTAGACTAGGGAAGGAAATCACATAAATGCAGTTCAATGCTTTTTCAAAACTGTTGCGTTCAGTGGCAATTTTTTGCTCTGAAAAGATGTAGCCGATGAATTTTTATACTGATTTTTTAAAACTCCTGATAAGATAATTAATGCCTCTGATAAAACCTCTAAAAAAAACTCACGATAAAACTAATGCAGACTAATTCTTAAGTGTTGTTTCATTTCTCACAAGATGCATTTCTGAATCAAGTTGATTTTGTTAAATATTGTTGAATGAAGCTGGTGTTTCAGTTCATAATGAGTGTTGATTAATATATGATTTCTCAATGGTGTCTTAATGGATCTCAGACTTTGCATATTTTTACAACAGTTGATTTAATGTACATTTCTTTATGTCTGATTTGGTGATTTGCTTTGTTTTGCAGGCAGAAGATGAATCGTCGAAAAAATCAAAGTCTCAGGACAGTCTGTTGCGCGAGAATGTCGACCTGAACGTCAAAATAAAAATGATCCAGAACGACAAAAGTAAACTCGAGCAAGAAGTCAGCAAGGCAAGAGCAATAAGAGTCAATGCATTTTTGCTTGTCATACAGCATAGGAAACTGAATTTTGTGTTGCAATATTATTTGACCTTTTCTAAAGCACTTCTCACAGCATGAACCTTTTAGAAGTGCTGCTAGTTTGAGATATGCCAAGAGAAAAGGCAAATTTTAGGTGAAAGATGAATAAATGCTCCAAATATATTATATGGTGGAGTGGGCTGTGGTTAAGACCATTCCACAAAGGGGGAGCTATGCAAGCAAACGATCTGGATTGACCCGTGATGGTTCTGACGTGGGGAACAGAGGATTGAAGAGGACACAAAGAAGTACAGAGAGGTCAAAGAATTAGGTTGGAAAAGTACTTTGGCAGATAATTTGCAAATTATGTAGTCTGCTGACCCACCACCTTCCATGGTATTGGTATTCTTACACAAAGTTTGCAATTTTTTATATAAAACTCCTGCTATATAGTTTCCATCATCTTTGGTTGGAAGCTTAAAATTATGCAGTCTAGGGCAAAATTTTTAATGATTATAATAACGAAAATAAACTCCAGAGCACAGATAACTGTCTGAAAAAGTGTCCTCTCTGTCTTGCAAATCATCTACATTGCTCATATAACTACATGGTTATAATGTTACACAGTTCCTCCATATTAACTGGTGGCCCAAAATGCCTCTTTTCGGTGTCTCAAGACTATTTGTGTCTCTCTTGGTCTAACGTACTGGGAGCGCCTCTGATTGGTGTGCACTGTGAGAGGCGCTTTATAAATTTATAGATACAATACAATCATTGAACTTGAAGTTGATTTTGCATTTCAGTTAAAAAAGGAACTGTCAAACTTTGGACCAGAGTTCTTCGAAGAGATCGAGGATCTGAAGTTTAATTATCAGGAATCTGTCAAGAAGAACGTCCAATACGAGGAGCAGTTACTCGAGTTCTCCAAACGGTTCGGAGTTCCCGTCAATGTTCCAACATCGTGACGATAGTGGATTCGCTGAGCCTCTCTTGAATTCAGAGGCCGCATATTTATTAACTGTTGTCATTGTAATAAGACTAGTTAAGGGATTTGAACGCATTTATTAAATGCCAAATATGGTAACTGCTTTTCGTCGTGGATTTTTATAAGCTCTAGGGTTTTTTACATGTAGCATTTTTACCTTTCAATGTTATGTATTGTAAAGAGCACCCAGTTTTACTTTAACTGCAAGTTACCAGTTTTCATATTTGTGCTTTGCTGTGTATGAATCGGTGGTCATTGAGTCATTCCGTCTTTTAGAAACACCACTGAAAGTAAACTTATAAATAAAAAGATCATTTGACTGCAGCGTCTTAATGGACAATTCTTTCTTTTTGCTCTACTCCATGCAACTGGTCTCTCTCTCCACCTCTAATTGACTGATGTTAGATCTCGATGATATGGAAACCTATTCGTGCTATTTTCATCGATGTATTTTTATTCGTTGCTTGTGTTAGCTTCCAACTGCTGTTGTTATGCAAAATGTTTGCAACCTGCACTATTCGGTGCTTACAATAATATTATCTCGTCATCAGCACAAGCATAACAAGGGATCATTTATTTAGAAATGAATAGGAATGTTTATATTTGAATTGCTGTCTGTTGTAAAATATATATTGATGTGCAGAATAAAACCATTTCAACTTGAAAAAATTCTCAAAGATTATTTGCAAGAAATCAATATAATTATGATGGAACACTTCACTGATTAAAAAATAGCGAGTTTTGAACCGCTATTTGAAAGAAAGAGGTGAATTTCAGCTAGTGTGTGTGTGTTTGTGTGTGCGTGTGTAAACTCAGATTTATATAGTGCATATTTTAAAGCAAACTACTTGACACTACACTCACTCCCAATAGAAGAATCCTGCATAAACAGGTTAATCTTGACCATTAATGTGATTAATACTGTCAACATCACAAACAGAAAAAGACTACTTCTGAAAACAGTGGCATAGACAAGGGGTTTAGGGGGTTAAAAAAACCTCATTGGCTTAGGATAAAGTTTTTTAACAGGTTATTCATCCACTTAAATAAGAAAAAACAAAACAATTGTTTGTAGCAACAATTGTTTTCTTCCCTTTGTTACTTTATTCCCTTTTTATTATTTAATTTATTTACTGTAATACTGTTGGGTTGGTGTCAGGAACCCCCCCCCCCCCCAAAATAAATTCCTGGCTACGCCACTGTCTAAAAATAACACGTACTTTTATCTATAGCTTAAACCAAGTTAACATCACCAAATATCAACATAAAATTTTCAACATATTAGAATTAAATGCAAAGGATTATTGTATTAGATATGTTTTCGTACACAAATCAAAGTTCGTCGTGACAAATGTGAAATGTTTCAGTTTTGCGTGTGCACTGTGCAGGAAAAGAGAAATTAGATCTACAGAAGTCTGTTTCAGTCACATATCTCAGATGAAGTAAAATCTGAAAATCAACAAAACAACATCCAGTAACTTCAATAAAAATTCAATTCAACTGTTGATAGCTACAGTTAAAATTCTTATTCCTGCACGATCTCTAGACTGAGGTACTGTTCTTCTGGTTCTTTTGATTACGGTACACTGGATTGTTCAATAACAATCTTGGAAAAGTACCAGCTAAATCCCACCTTAAATTACTTTATGGTGGATTCGGTTAGACCTGTACCAGGACTTTTTTAACGTGCACTTTAAATTGCTTCACTGGTTTGGCGTTGTCTTCTTGGCTGTGCCCCGACTTATCTGTGTGAACTCTGCTGTCCATTATCTGTTGTCCTTTCTCGCAGAGCCCTTCGCTCTGCCTCTAGCGGTAAGCTTTTGGTCCCGCGTGTTGAATCATCAACCTGTCAGCGTCGTGCTTTCTCAGTTGTAGGTCCTTCTGTCTGGAATAGTCTCCCGTTGCAGATGCGCTTGCTGCCTAGGGTCGACTCGTCAGTGTTCTACAAGCTCCTTAAAACTTTTTTGTTTCACCGTGGTTGGACTGGGAGCGCTTCTGAGTGGATTTCTTGAAGAGGCGCTATATAAATTCTTGAAATGAATGAATGAATGAATGAAAGTGCAGCTGTACACAAAATGTGCAGTTCTAAATGGATTTGTGCAGTTGTAGAAGCACTTTTTGCCAGTTAAAACTAGCAAAAAAATGGTCATTGTCCTCCGATTGGAAGTAATTTACCATGGAGGATGGGAAGGAAAAGAAGGAGTTGTGCAGTTCTAAAAATTCCTTAAAAACAGCCCTGACCGTACTTTCCAATCGACTATGTACGTTTTGATCCTAATTTCACTCACAGCTAACACCATTCTAGACATTATGATAATGGTACTATCGACTATGTACGTTTTGATCTTAATTTCACTCAAAGCTAACACCATCCTAGACATTATGATAATGGTATTATAGAAGTGATCAGCTTGGCTGTGTGTAATTTACGAAAGACAATGAGGACCTGATAGCAGCTTTCAGTGTCTAATACTTGTAAACAACAATAATTCCAAATAACCTCAACGATTTCTGTCGGAGCTCCGACGAAAACACTCCGGTCTACGTTCACATTCTGAAATTAAATGACATTTACTTTACAATTACGCAGGACACAAAAAAAGTAAATGCAGAGACTCAGAAGAAGAATTGAATACATTAGCCAACATTGTCGTCTTAATTGTAATCTACCACAACCTCCTTCGGACTCCGGACAATGACCTCCTTCAGACTACTATTATTGGACAACCCTCTGACTAGACACAGAGCTCATGAATAAATTGGTGCCCTGTGCTTGGCTTTCGAGTGGTGGATTAGAAATTTGGAGATTACAAATACTACACTCATGGGCGCCTGCACATAGGGGCAAGAAGGAGCACTTGCCCCCCCCCCCTCTGGAAAATAGATTTCCTTTTTTTAACTACTACTTTTTGGGCTTCAACAAAAATTTTCGCATTGAAGTGTTATTGCTACTAACGATACACAAGGTTAAAATGTTAAAAGGTTTAATACAGATGAATTTCTAAAAATTCATAGATGATTTCCTAAAAATGTTCATACCTCTGGGAATCTCTTGGATTTGGATTGGATCCACCGTAACCATCAGCCCTCCGATTGAAGTTGACCGCTTCCCATCGTTTCTACATTAATCACATTAAAATTAATAAGAACTTTATGTTACAATATGTGCAAATTGTTATTATAAAGTCAAGTTTAAAGCCAGTTGTACTGCCATAATTATTATAACGTACTTCTGCAACTTATCTAGTTTTCTAATCTCAAGCCGCTACTCAGAGGCGCTCCCGAATGCAGAGCGGACACTGCATCGGAGTTTCACGCCGAAGCGCTGATGGTATACGAACATAAGTCTATAATATATAATAGGCCTACAGTGCCTTTAAACTACCCTCAAAAGAGAAAATATCTTTCTAACTATAGCACAATGTAGGAAACTTAACTAATTTTTCTGTGTAAATAACTAGATCTATTATTTCAGAATTATGACCTTTCAGAACAATATGAAGAATAAGAAGTATTCTGCAAACCAAATGAGAATTCATATCAACATATTTTAATTAAAAGTTACCCGTGCTTCTTTGGTTTCTTTATCCGACATCTTTGCCAATTTCCTAATATTGTCCAAAACTGGAAAACAACATTTTTCAAGTCTATAAATACATATCAACTGTCTGAATAACAACTGGAAATTAAAACCTTTAATGTCATATTCATCATTTACAAATGAAATTTTACTTCTTACCAATATTTAGCTAAATACTGGAAGAAAAAACATGAATGAATTCGAATATGAATTTTAACATTATTCTCACTCCTGTTAAGAATATGATAGAGAAAGAAACAGAACTTGCAAGGCTTAGCGTATTTGAAGTGGCATTCTCATTTTGAATTGTTTAATTTATCACAAGAATTTATATAGCACCCCTTCAAAGTTACAATTCAGAGACCATTGTAATAACTGCAAAGCTGTCTGCTCAGTTGGTAGTTAAGTTTAATTAAGATTAGTGCATAACTTGTAAATGTAAAGCGCAGTGCGTCTTGCAGGCGTTTCATCAAAGAAAAGATTATTATTATTATATTATTTATAATGTCTGTACCTGCTGATTTGCCGAGCATATCGAGAGCAGCAAAATTGATGACGCAGACCCAAGATGGCGTCTCAACGTCTCTCGTGGTGTCCTTCGTGAATGAAAAACTAAAGACGCATGACCTAGCGAGGAAGTACGGATCCCAGTTGGACTTGAGGAGTTCCTTGGCAATGCGCTGCTTGAAGACTTCCACATCAAAGATCTGTAAAAACAATGTCAAACATTGCACTATCAGGCTGTTGTTTAGAATATGAAGGAAGATAAAAGTGTTTTCATCTTTCAGCTCACATCTGTTGTCTGGAAGTTTTCAAAATGCACAGTTACCCGACACATTATTCAAAATAGCTCCTTTTACTCAGAGACTACACTTCTTCTTCTTCTCTATTGCAGGCCAGCTCTTTGACACCCCTGCCCTAAAGATACTGTCACACCACTAGAACATATCAGCTAGTCAAGACAGTCTTTAGAGATGTTCTTAGGGGGCTACATAAAAATTTCAGTCACACACATAAAATGGACATGCACAATCGCACATATGTTCTTAAGTCGAAACAATCGTACCTTCACTTGGTCATACTGAAGCTTTCCTTCGGTAGATCCAACTTCTTGTGAGAAGCAATACTTCTCAGGGTCAGTGAAACCTTTGATGAAAATGTCGCTCTTTGAAAGTTTCGTCAGATATATGTTTCCCTCATCATCGCGTGCAATCTTGACACCCTGCATCCACAAGATCGTTGTTCCAATTAGTACTTACATTATCACAAGGCTAGAGATTCAATTTTTAAATAATATCATTTTACCCAACAGTTCAATTTATTGCATAATATACTAAATGTCGTTTTTGGGATATTGAGCGCTGTAGTCGGGAGCGCCTTTGAATAAAAAGCTTGAAGGGGTGCTACCACCATTGTAATCTGATGACACTGCAGCATCTACCACCAGTAATTATCACGTGTCAAAAAAATCAAACAGACCTTTCCAATTCCCTGGACAGCAGCCTTTGTCTCAGCGTCGTCGAAATGTTCAAACGCAGATGAATTAATTCCGATTCTGAACAAAAACAGATATAAAAAACAGACCAGAATAAAATGACGTGCACCAAAAAAAGAAACAAAGCATGCAAAATATACAGTGAAGCACTTTTCCAGTTACTAGGATAGCTTCTTCAGGACAACTGGTTACAGCCACAGGTTTCTATGGCATTGGGAAGACAGTGTATCAGCATTGAGCACAGACTTTAAAGGAGATAGACGAACCTTATAAAGCACCTATTGCATTATGAACCATTCAGAGATGCTCTCAGTGCAGAAACTGCAGAGAAAGAAGAGAAACGTCTTTCAGCGATGAGTGGACAAAGAGAGACCCATACATGAGCTTAACATCCATGGGAGGGGGAAATATCACTTCAAGCAGAGGGACATAATTGTGATTAATGTGATATTTTATTTCATTTTATTTTATTTTTTAAAGAAATTTATATAGCGCCTCTTCAAAGCAGGCTACTCAGAAGCGCTCCCGGATCAACCAAGGCTAAATAAAACAGTTTTTAGGTTCTTAAGGAACAGAGCGGAGTGACCTCTGGGAATTAAGGTGCGGTGTGAAGGAACAAGCCAGAAGGGGATGGGAATGGACGGATAAAGGGAGTGGGAAGGAAGGGAGAGAGAGAATTGAGGAGAAGGGATTCGATACTAGGAGAGGAGGGAAAAGGAAGGTACCGAGGAGAAGCAAGAGTGAGGTAAGGAGAGAGGGAAGGGGAGTAGTGAAGGCTGACTAAGTGAAAACTCATGCCTGAAAAAAACCCTGGGTGAAGTCGAGTAAGAACGCTAGTTATTAAATAAGACAACAACATACGTACATGAGGCCGTTGTAATCCGTCGCGCTGTCATTAACTGCAACTTCCCAATCTCGTAGGTACACCTTTCCAACGATAGCGTTCTTTTCCATGTAGTAGACTTTTGCCCAGATGTCTGTGCTAAGATGACTCAGCTTACCAAGCGTCTCAGTCAGCAGGATCTGGAAAGGGACGGAAAAGAAACACTGAATGTTTAACTCTTTAGCTATGAGTGGCTACGGCTTCCCAGTTACTTTCAATAAACACTCGTCGCTAAAGTGTTAACCATGAAACAAAGCAGTTCTTTAGAAAATTACCATTCACAGATAAGTGAGGTGTTTTGATAATATTTGTTCTTAGTTAAGTAACATCTTTGCATTCCAATTCTCCCTTCAGCTTTTACTTTTACACTTCACTTTGTTAATTAGGCCCCTACTTAGCAGGACTTGTCCCGTTTGGTGTGCCTATTTGTTCCCTCACTCTTATTCTACTTATTTACTTTGAGTATTTGCTTATTGCTGATTATGTCTATACTTTGTTAAAGCATACATGTACAATTGAATTGTTGAGATCAATAAAAAAATATGATGTCTATGTCTATCTGTTTGCAATTTAATCAAAGAATTCACTATTTGACTCAAAACTGTTCTTTTTGGGGAAGCTGGAGTCGGGATCACCTGTGAGTTGTTTTTGTTTAAGGGGCGCTATATAAGTTACCGAATGAATGAAAGAAATATCCTCACTTGAGTTGTAGAGTTTAGCGTTGCTGGTCTTGCTCTGAAAGCTTCAGGAAGGCTGTCTTCAAACACTGGCGCAAGTTGACTGCCACCGCTTTAGCAAACAAATCATATCACAAGTTAGACATATACTGCAGACCTGTACAACAGATATTCCACACAATAAAAACTTTACAGAATGTCTTAAATGTTATAAAAATCAACCATCATTATAAAGTCAGGGACCACTCTGATTCTTTCTATACACATCTCAAAACTGTAATTTTTGCCGTACTTGGGTCAGGAGCGCTTCTGAGTAGTCACATTGAAGGGGTGCTATATAAAACCTCGTAATGAATGAATGAATGAATGGACTGAATGCACAAGATCTGCAACATATATGATTCCGAAATGCACAAAATCTTGGAAGCAAAATTATCATCAGATCAGCACAAGCCAGTTAAACTTGTGGCTGATGCCGGTCGCTTTTATCAAACAGACCATATAAAACCAGCAGCACATATCATAGCAGATTCTACTAATTTTTATACATTGTCAACAATCAGCCCAATTAAACATGCATGTGATCATTACATAATCTCTAAATAATTTGTAAAAACTGTATAGATCTCACTTCTCATACTTTTTTGGAAAGGTGTTGGAAGATAGAGGTGTTCTTTGCCGCGTTTGCGTTGGATTCATCGTTTCGTGAGCAGACGGCTTAATTTCACTTAATTTCGTTTTCTCTTCTTGTTCTTTCTTTCTTTGCTCTTCAGCTTGTCTCAGCGCTTCCTGGCTTGCCTATTAAGAATTCGGTTTAATTTATGCTTTTTGATATACTGATAATTATACAGACCTTTATGTTAGAACCTCAATATACACATTCATTCATTCCTTCATTCATTCATTCAGAGCATTTATATAGCGCCCCTTCAAGGAACTACTCAGAGGCGCTCCCAGCCCAACCACGACCAAAGAAAAAAGACTTGAGAGACTTGTAGAACGCAGTCGGATGGACCACAAGTAGAGAGCGAAGCGTAACCAACACAAGTACATATACACAGATTCAAATCAAATGCTTGTATCTGCACTTCAGCAAAAGCACACAATATCTAATCAGCCTAAAATACATTATCAGCTCCAGGCCGCACTATTTTAAACTTCCTGATAAAGATTACATTAACCATTGTTACATGTATGCTTTAACCATTGTTACATGTATGTTTTAACCATTGTTACATGTATGCTTTAACCATTGTTCCATGTACGGCATTGTACGCTTTAACCATTGTTACATGTACGCTTTAACCATTGTTACATGTATGCTTTAACCATTGTTACATGTACGCTTTAAACATTGTTACATGTACGCTTTAACCATTGTTACATGTACGCTTTAACCATTGTTACATGTACGCTTTAACCATTGTTACATGTACGCTTTAACCATTGTTACATGTAGGCTCGTAGTGTAACAAGAGTCCACGCACATGCAAACCATACCCATGGCCTACACGACTGCCTCAAGTGTTGACCGGGACTTTGTCTTAGGGTTTTACACGCAGTGTTTAATCTAGTCACCTCGTCTGGAATGGGGGATCCAGGTTTCGGAGGAGGGGGGGACAAATGATTGTGGACGATCGGCAAGATGCATAGCTTACATACAATACAGTACAATACGATAAATTACAATACAATACAAAAGTTCTGCTCTTCATAAGAATCCACAAAAGAAAAGGTGCTGATTCTTTTACCGCATAATCCTTCTGATCCGTCGCATGCAGCTGATCCAGTGAAGTCCAGAATTTTCCCGTCGCATGAGCCAGCGTGCTGCAAAAGACTTGCCACCGTTCGGCACATTCCTTGGCAAGTTGCCGCAGCTGCTTCAGTCGCAGCTGGGCAAGGGCCGCTCGCCAGAACGTCTGGCAATAGATGACCTTCTTACTCGCTTCAACCATCATCAGATTCAGTTTCTCTATATGCCAGTACTTCAGGAAGACCTGGACAATTAAGAATACAAGTACATTCCAAGTATTTTAGAATACAAGTACAAGTATTTTAGAATTCAAGTACAAGTATTTTAGAATACAAGTACAAACCAAGTATTTTAGAATACAAGTACAAACCAAGTATTTTAGAATACAAGTCAAGTACTGATTTCAGAATGAAAGTACTAATAATACACCAACCAACAAGTAGCACGTTGGTTAACACGCTAGTATGGAGAGCGAGAGGTAACGAGTTGGAGCCCCCATTGGGCAGACATGCTTTGTAGGCTGCTATTAGTGCCATGTATTGCAGGCTGTCTGTTCAGTTAGTAGCTAAGTTTGATGTTAAATGATTAAGATCACTGCATAACTTGTACATGCACAGCGCAGTGCGTTTGCAGGTGCTTCATAAAAGAAAAATTATTATAAATTTATTTACAACAAGAACTGAAATTTTAGAATGGAAGCACTAACTACACATATTTTAAAATATGAGTACTAATGTCAGAATGCAGGTACTAATAATAGAATACAACCACCAAGAAATTTAACTAAATATAATGTAACCTCTATCCTATGCCAAAATTTTCTTGAATCTCTATATAGACATATACATTATAAAAAGTTATCAGACATCACATGTCTCTTTAAGAACTCATTCATTCATTCATTATTAGAATTTATATAGCGCCTCTTCAAGAAACTACTCAGAGGCGCTCCCAGCCCAGCCACGACCAAAGAAAAAAGATTTAAGAGACTTGAGAAATAGAGATTGACTGGTCAGATGGAGGAGATGGAGGTTTGAGGGGAGGTCATTCCAGATTGACGGTCCCACAACCGAGAAGGCTCGGTGCTGTCTGGTAGCTAAGCGAGCCCGTGGAACAAGCAGTTGTCCCTTCGCAGCGGAGCGAAGGGCCCGACGCGCTTCAATGTCAGAGACAGGACGACAGAGGACGCGCAGATAAGATGGAGCACAACCAAGAATACAGCGAGAAACAAGGGCAGCAATGCGGTAATTGATGCGTTGGGCTATTGGCAGCCAATGCAGCACATCACGCATGTAAGCAGAGACAGGCGAAAATTTAGGAATTCGCCCGATGAGTCGGGCAGCAGAGCGTAGAACCCGGTCTAACCGTCCCAGAACCCCAAGGGGAAGGCCAACAAGGATTGAGCAGCAATGGTCAATACGACTAGTTACAAAAGCGTGAACAAGCACAACTAGCGCATCATGGGAGAGAGAGCGAGCAATCACTCGAAGTTGACGAAGCTGATAATAACAGCTTCTAGCGACAAGATTAACATGCTGGGTGAGACTGAGTTCACAGTCAAGGGTGACACCCAGGTCACGGACCGTGGAAGAGAAAGTAACATCCGGAAACAACTACAATGAAGTTCAAATACCTTTGTCTTTCCAACTTGCCAGTCTTTCAGTCCACTTTTCTCCAGGATCTGTCGGCTAACATTTGCTCCGTCATCACTCTTTTTCAGCGATATAACTGATCCTATCAATCCATACCTGCAAAAAACAACAAACAGTCGAATATCTTTTATACTTCTATAATACATATGTAATAAACTATGTTCATATGTTTATATTTATATTTTGTACTTCTGTCTGTGTTGTACTACCTGGTAAATCTCTTGCTCCAGTAGCAATACTAACACAATTTCAGTGCCCGGGTCAAGAAAAGCTTGCCGGGCCCTGGAAATTGTCCCCCCCCCTACCCCCTCTCCGCGGCCATACCGTCAGCTGATGCCTAGGCACTGGATGCATAGAAGACCTCTGTTAGCTACGATTAATTAACAGTTGCATTTCACGTTGATACCTCTGAACAAAGTCCAAGAAGCTCAGTCTCGACGAGTATCCCTGTTTGCGAATCTTCACCGTTTCGAGTACTCCTGTGTAGCTGAGCTGCTGCAGGACAAGCTTCTCGTCAAAATGGTTTGGTTCCTTCAGCGCATTCGGCTTAATACACCTGAGAGAGAGAAACAGATAGCACCACAGTATGTATGTTACCATGTCAGTTCACCAAAATCCGGATAGCAATTGGTCAATTAATCCCTTTACCGGCAACCCCGATTATAATCGTCGATTTTGTATACGATAATTAGCCGGTCGGCCGATAAACGGGTCAAAGAATATTCTTATCACATCCTACCATATCCCGTGTCTTTGTGTGTGTGTGTGTTAGTGTGTGCTTTTGTGTGTGTGTGTGCGTGTCAGGGTGTGTGTGTGTTTGTGTGTGTATATGTCTTTGTGTGTGTGTGTGTGTGTGTGTGTGTGTGTTTGTGTGTGTATATGTCTTTGTGTGTGTGTGTGTGTGTGTGTGTTTGTGTGTGTATATGTCTTTGTGTGTGTGTGTGTGTGCGCGCGCGTTAGGGTGGCCCACAAATATAAAATTTGGAAATTCAATTCTCCACAAGGCTGCCCTTGTTCCATATGCTATTAGGGATTTATTTGCCAAGTTTCAACAAAATTGAGCAATGTTTACTGGTACCAATTTTCTGCAAGATTTTAATTAAGCATCGAAAAATTAAAAAATATCGCTTTTCGACCATACTCCAAAGAGGCAGGGACGTCATTTCAGTTTTTTCCAGGGGGGGGCAAAACTTAGCTAGCTTATGTTTCGTATTTAATCGATGCATATATATATATATATATATATATATATATATATACATATACACACATATGTACATATATAGGTGTGTGTGTGTGTGTGTGTGTGTGTGTGTGTAAAAACTGCAAGCAGCACAAGCCAGTGTTGCACGATGTCTGCATAATTATAAGCCTAACGACAGAACGCAACCGGTATACATTATAAAAAATGTACATTTATGCAATTGAAACAGTTCAGCTATCTCTCTCTATTTCTCTCTATTTTTCTCTCTCTGTCTGTCTGTCTGTCTGTCTGTCTGTCTGTCTCTCTTTCTCTGTTATGCGCAGTTGGAGTTGTGTGTAGCCTACTTGCAATGTTTATCTAGTTCAATCAATCAATATTTATATAGCGCCCTTCACCATCCATACTCAAAGGTGGTCCGATTCAGGCCATGTGACAAAAATAGAGTTGTTCTTACCATCACACCTTTATACAGCTCCTGGCGACTACCATGATTGGAAACAAGCAGAAAAGCAGAACACTCTCATGACATTTAACAAGTTCACTTAGTCCTATTTGACATTCACTAAGAATCCTCTAGATACTTCAATATCAGGTCTCGAAATGAACTGAGCTTGGTTCTGTGTCTAATTAACATACTATATAACTATTCTTATGTGTCTCTTCCCACTCCCAAAGCTGACGCAGAACACTATGTACTGACGCATGTATATAAATATATATAGAGCCTATATAAATACATATCTATATAGGCCTATAATATACAATACCCTGGTACGTTATATATTCCTGTCCCCTAGCACTTAATTATTATTTAATGCGTGCAGTCTGAGTCGTCACATATCCTCCTTACCACCTTGATCTACTCCGGCTTTGGCATATCTGTCAACGCCATCTGTTTTCGGTGGGTGGAATCGGGCCCAGAGGGCTAAGGTGTCCACAATGCTTGATGACCTTCCATTATAGAATCAAAGTCAGCCTTTCGCCGCAAGTCAGGGCCGATGTACAGTAGTGACCTCGGTATAGATAGATCCTTTCATCATCAAAATTTACTGCCCTGACTTCTACATTGTTGACTTCTATAGGACACCGTGATATAGATATGGGGTAATTAAGTTCCTCCCTTTCATCAGGATTTACGACCCTCATTTGTACATTGTTGACCACTATAATAGGGGTGCTCTGCCATTTTAGCTATTTTCCAACTTAGCACACGAGATCCTTTCAATCTCTTGGGAGGTTTCTATCACTTTAGGAGACCGCTCTGTGCAAAGTTCTGACATCCAGAAATTACCAGATTACAGCACTGACCATGGATACATGTAGTAGGCCTAATTGGTCTTCTGCTGTCTTAGATTCCAAATGAAAAATAAAGATATCTTATTTACATCAAATGAGAAAATGCACTGATATACATATAAAAATTGTTTTTTCCGCCAAATTCAGGGGGGGCAAATGCCCCCCCTGCCCCCCCCAAATGACGCCCCTGCAAAGAGGCATGCAATTATCAGCTTTAAACAAACATTGTCGCCACAAATATGTCTATTAAATCACTCTGTTAAAGCTATTAAGCTAATGTGGAATCAATGACAATCTCACAAAAATTGAATATGAAATATAACATGAAACATTTTAGATGTTCTTAATCATTCTTAAAATTTTAGATTTAAGCTCGATAGGAAGGCTTTGGCTAATTCTTGACCCTGACTAGTAGGAAGGTCAAACAGTTTTTAAAGAGATCTCTTTGTGACATACATCTCCATTGGACATGATTAGAGGATTTCCTGTCCAGGCATTCAATGATAGCCCCAAACTAGGCCTATGTCGCAACACATGCTTCCTAGATATCTAATGACCAAGATGTGAAAATACTCATTTTTCAGATTTTTAGTTGTTGATGAAATTATAAATAATTATTGTTTAATGACATTAAAACAAGGCTAGCATAGCAGTGAGGCATGAGTTAAACAAACCAGACTTCCATTCTGATTATTATGCAAAATATGCAGCCTGTTTATCTTTTTTAAAATTTCACTCAATTCTTAACATGGTTACTAAGGAATTTTGCATTCCAAAAATTATGCAAACTTTGCAAATTTTCTTATAGCCAAATTCGAGCAGCTGAATCATTTTTTGATTCAACCTATAGACAGGAAAATGATAGTGCAATAAAGTCTGTCATTTTAAAGCAGAGACTTTACACTTTAAAACTGTGTATGACACTAAATTTGTAAAAAAATTGAATTAAACCTGGTTTGTGTCAGATGGTAATTATTACCAGGCAATTTTTTAAAAAGTCTTTCCGGTAGAAATTTCCGACCAGCATAGTAAATTCATTGCTTTAAAATGTGATTACCTATTTTATTTGGTAAAAAATCCAACATACATAATAAATACCGGTACCATACTTTTAAAGGTGATGACTATTTTAGTACATCAAATGAGCACTCAGCTGCCGGGAAATGTTACATGTAAACATACATTTACTTATGTCAACAAGACTTGTTTTGTATACATACATGTATAGTTTCTCTGGGAGTAAATACTACATTATGTTCATGCAAAAAAAAACAGCTCCAGATTTTCTGTAGGGGGAATGTCATTCAGAGATGCCTATAGATTAAAAACTGATTACCAAGGTAGCAACCATTACTACTTTTTGTGACATCACCAACTGTTAATTCATTTTCTTAATGAAATTCTTCAGGATTTCTCCTTAATTGTTGTGACTGTCTAGAAAGAATGTTCTTGACATCCATAAGAGCCAACAATGTTGAGAGCTTTTGGATGATGCCATGAAGAGCTGCGGTTTTTGTCAAATGAGCCATTATTACACAAAGTCAAAAGATCAACATTAATCTCATATCATATTCAAGGTGGGCTAAACAAATTACTGTAAAAATACTGGAATAACCTAAATTATGAAGAGCAATTATAAGTAAACAATCCAATTGTATTAAAAGCAAATTGCAAGCGAAAAACTTGTTTATTAGTTGGCAGCAAAATTTTGAAATTACCTTCAATTTTAACATAAAGAGCTTGAAATAAGCTTCTGTTTGTATATAATCTTATAGTTATCTATTTATTTAAATACACTTGACATCTTGATTATGATTTAGAAAGATGGTCCTTGGAATTCATGAGTGCTACTGTCAATTCATAGTGTTACATTAGTGTATACCTGCTAAAATTTGAAATGCACATTTTACGTGAGTCCTAAATAGAAGCTCTCGAAAATTGGTACCTCTAAACATGCTCAGATCTCTTCAATTTCTTCAACACACAGTCTTCTAGTCAAGTGGAACAAGGGCAGCCTTGTGGAGCAGCATATTTTGGAAAAAATATTTTTCCCATGTAAGTTTGGGCCACACTAGCGCGCGTGCATGCAGAGAGATAGAGAGACAGAGATATAGAACTTTAGGTCATAAATAAAAACCATTGATTACTGGAATCTGACAGTGACTCTCTCGATTTGTGGATAAACTGAGCTAATCATCATGTGATGTTAAACTGACGCTAAAAATACTTAAATTAGATTAGATTAGATTAGATTAGGCCTAAAAAAAATGTTGTGTTTCCGGTAACAGAGCTAAAAAAAATTGGGTAGGTAGGTCGGAAAATATTTTTATTTTGTAAAATATTTTTATGCAGTGACTATCCGAAAAAGTATACCCCACTAGTCTTTTTTGCACGCTGAAACAAAGTACGTGTTCTAAGCAAGTATAAACTGCCTATTTCCCGACTGTCTGCACCTAAAACTGCTCTAGAAACAGTCCTATTAATTTCATTTTGTTGACGTCTCTTATGTTATGTCAATACAAATGTTAAAAAAAAATTTGGGGGGAAAATTTTTTAATTTTTGGGGGGAAAATTTTTTTTTAAAAAAAAAACCACATTTTAATAAAAAAAATTACAAAAATATTTGGGTCGCGGCCGTAAAAATGGGTCGGTCGCGTTACCGGAAACACAACAATTTTTTTTTACGCCTTAGATCAGATTAGTCTACCTGACGAAGTGTGGCTGAGCAGCAAGCAGTTTCTGCAGCAAGCTATCCAGTGAATTCTAGTCCACAACAACACAAACATTAAATGTGAAGCTGGATCATGTCTATGCCACTTGATAACAAAACAAATGTTCAACAATTCAAATTAGTATATAACATTCCTGAAAAACCACAGATGCACAAACACACACACGTACCTACAAACACATGCATGCACACACCCACACACACCTACACACACACAACCACACAAACACACACACACAACCATTCATGCACACATTCATTGCATGCTATGTTATAATTTATAACTATCTCGATTGCAGTCCACTTACACAGTTTCACCAGATCATTAGCCATGACATCAATCTACAACTGATGGTAGTTCCAAGCAGTGTAGAGATCATTTTAAACATAATACAATTACCATGTATATACAGTGTTATACACACCAGACTCAGTGCTTGTTGACTGAAGGCCTGCCCATTATATTGCAGTGCTTACAATGTAGTGAGTATACATGTACAGGGTGGCTCAAAAAAAAATGTACCACCGGATAAAATTCAATAACTTCGCAACCGACTGAAATTTTTCTGTGAAAATTTTCCAATTTGCAGGGGAATGAATTTCCAACAATCCCTGAAAGTTTCACTTTGAAAATTTCATATTTGCAAAAGTTACAGCTGTTCAAACTTAAAATTTGGTTTTTTCCAATTTTCGCGGAAAATGAACGTCACTTGTAGATTTCCATATCAAAATCAGTCCCTAGTCATTCTTTTTTTGAGCCACCCTGTACATGTGAAAACTTTGTCACCATTGAGTGACCTGTAGATATAGTCACAATGTTTTAATATTTTGCACTGTGGGTTTCATGTACCATATGTACAGAAAAAACCTACATGCCTTCGAAATATTTCAACGTTCAGATTTTTTGGACCACTCTAACACACACACACACACACACACACACACACACACACACACACACACACACACACACACACACACACACACACACACACACACACACACACACACACACACACACACACACACACACACACA
Source organism: Lumbricus rubellus (assembly GCA_945859605.1). Classification (NCBI taxonomy): domain Eukaryota; kingdom Metazoa; phylum Annelida; class Clitellata; order Crassiclitellata; family Lumbricidae; genus Lumbricus; species Lumbricus rubellus. The sequence goes on along the minus strand of OX243824.1, from coordinate 11,890,672 downwards.
CACACACACTGTCACACACACAAAGAAACAATTGAGGAAGCAAATGAAAACATTCGAAGTCATCTTTTTATTACCTTAAAATGATTCGTCAATGTCCTCGTAACTGGTGGCATTCCATCTCCCCTTGAATCAAATCAAATCGAAAAACAACTAGATTTCAAAAAGCGTCCGGTACGATACACGTCTCTATATATTTAATATAGAACAGTGCAAATACAACACACATCTGCTGTTTCAAGAAGCGCTTTTAAAGAACATGGGGCGCGGTGGTGTAGTGGTGGCGTCGTTGCCTTGGAGCCGGAAGGTTCAAGGTTCGAATCCACCTCGCCGCGTAAGGACCTTGGGCAAGTCCTTCACTCACAATTGCTCAGCGCTTCGGCGTGAAACTCCGATGCAGTGTCTGCTCTGCATTCGGGAGCGCCTGAGTAGTAGAGCTTGAAGGAACGCTATAACAAGTGCACATACCAAAAAAAAAACAAATGGACAATAATTTCTGGAAGTGAATAATGAGATCTTAAAAGAAAAAGCAAAGATGATATTTACATGCCAGGTGATCCACGAAGCGTTCCATTCGGATTAATTCCTTTCTTCAACGCAGCTGAATTGACGGCCGTCATTTTCACCGGTCCCTTCATGAGCACCGACATGCGCAGATTTCGACCCAGAGTTCCGCTTGCTTTCCTAATATAAACACACACAGTAACAAATCCTAATGTAACAGTTGACCAGATCTTTATATATAAGAAGTAAGATCTTTATAAATAAGAAGTAAGATCTTTATAAATAAGAAGTAAGATCTTTATAAATAAGAAGTAAGATCTTTATAAATAAGAAGTAAGATCTTTATAAATAAGAAGTAAGATCTTTATAAATAAGAAGTAAGATCTTTATAAATAAGAAGATCTTTATAAATAAGAAGTAAGATCTTTATAAATAAGAAGATCTTTATTTAAATAAGAAGTAAGATCTTTATAAATAAGAAGCAAGGGCAGTTCAAGCAGCAGGACAAAATGTCCTTCCTTGTGACAACTTAATCTCATGGGAAAATGAATATTTGGAATGCAGCACAGGGAAGGAGAGGAGGCCTAGCTGTACTGCAGCCGGAAGATAATGACATCGCCATGGAAGTAGTGGCAGCTATATTCGCAATTGATACCAAGCATGCCCTGATTATAGTCTGCTCATACTTCAACTACACCAGTAATTATCAGTAGCAAATTTAAACGCTAGTTAGCAAAGTAAAAAAAGGATATGCAGAGTGGAAAGTCATTGAGCAGAGAGATTGCAGCCAAAGTCCGTAATCTGTTGCTAACATACACCAAGATGTGGGTAATTACATACAATTATAAATATTTGCATATATGTGTGTGTGTGTGTGTGTGTGTGTGTGTGCATGCGCATGCGTGTGTGTGTAAACACAGTTTATACACTGTGCCCCATAAAAAAACACACCAAAAAACTTTGTCATGAAACGCATGTAAGTCTAATGTTAAATAAGAAAAAGTAATGTTTCATTTAAAAAGATGTTCGAAGTGATGTCCCTTCGCTTGAACGCAGGCTCTCAGCCATGGCCACCACTGTTCAATAGCGTTGTCAATGACACTCTGCTTCAACTGTGCCCACACAACGATGAGGCGCTCCTTCAACTCGTTGATGTCCCGTATTGCTGTCTGGTAGACGCGTTCCTGTATTAGACCCCAAATTCTGTAGTCAACGGGATTGAGGTCTGGTGAGTTTGCTGGCCAAGTTCCGGTCCAATGAAGCTTGGTGTTTCACGTCGCAACAACGCAATGGTGTCCTTTGCGCGATGTGCTGGGGCGCTGTCCTATAAGTTACTAATCTCTGTTTAAATGTTTCCAAACACGCCTAGTCTGCATCACTGCCTCCAACAGCAACCACTTCTGTGAGTAAGTAAAATGTAAACTATTTTGTGGCAAAATTATTTGAGAAACAACGTACAAACTTTTATTACAATTGGCTTAGTTTTATAGAATATTTTTGAAAAAGTTTTTTGGTGTTTTTTTTATGGGGCACAGTGTAGTGCGTAAACACATTATATACCAATATACAGATACATAAACATACGTATCTTCTCCTGGCAGCTGACTATAGCTATCCATGCCTCGGATTCACATTTCGGTTGGCCTTGCACATGTTACCAATTATTCAACAACAACAACAACAACAACAACAACAATAATAATAATAATAATCCATAGTCCATTTGTATCCAACGCTTCTACCTGGTCGCTTTCAAAGGTACTTTTGCCTCACACCCTGAAGACGAGGCCTGACCCACCAGACGATCATTCTTCAGTTAATAACAGTCCATAAGTCCCTTGGGGAATAAAGTACCTCAGGGCAAAAAAAATATTTTAAAAAAAATTTAAAAAATAAATAAAAATAAAAATAATAATAATTTTAAAAAATAATAATAATAATAATAATAATTGACAGCGTTTCAAACATATATAGAAAATAATTTGTTCAGTCATAAAACCATGATATATGCATTTTAGAGCTTCAGCAATCAGCATGCAATTTAAAACAAGCAGAAAAAATTGACAATCAAACCTTATCATAACTTACATTTCAGGAAGCAGATTGAAGATTTCAGTGATGAGAATACTCGTGGAAGTCTTGAGACATCTCATGATACTATCGCTCAAAGTATCACGATTCTTCTCAAGGAAACCAGCGACGCTGTACGTCACCTGGTTTTAAAATTATAAAGAAAAACCATGGTAAACTGATGGACCAAACACGCATTACTACAGGATACAAAGATTAAATTTGAAAACAAAACAACAATTGCATCAACTTTATTTATGTATTTATTAGGAGCATTTAAATAGTGCCTCCTTCGAGACTACCTACTCAGAAGCGCTCCCAACCCAACCTCGGCTAGATAAGACAGTCATAAGGCTAGAGAAGAACAAGGTGGAGTGATCCCTGGGTACTAGATGAATCGCCACAGGAAGCCCAATGGCAGGGTCAGCAACCAAGAAAGCACGGAGTCACCTTGTGGAGATCATCAAGCAAGGGACAAGAAGCTCAGCCTGAAAACGATCCTTCTCACTCACTGAGTAGAGTTTGAAGCCTAATTTCAAAATTCAGAAAATAGCATTTGGGATGCAGACTGCTAAAACATCGGTGCATTGGGCACTTGTTAATCGAAGTTCGTTTCATTTCTTACTTTACAGCAAATTCTGAATAAATTCAGAAGCCTAAAAAATTAGCGACGCCCATAAAGTGTGAGTAAAACGTGAGGTGCTGCCAACCACTTACCGATCCGGCGAAATGCTGGATCATAAACTGAAGACCCTGTCCCTTCGGCATCTTGAATTCTGGCTTCTTGTCCAGATTCTTGGCCAGTTTGTCAATAAGGCTCTGGTCCGTTCCCTGAGGAAACCGGCTCTCATCATCAAGAAGTGCAAAGAGGCCGAGTCTCTACAAAAAACATCGTCCACTCCAATGACTAATTTTACATATGTGTGAATCGTAACTGCAGTTCGTGGACATCAAGAATAAAGAAAGCTGCAAATTTTAAAACAAAATAAAATTAAGGTAAGGTAAGCACTTAGTTATTATTATTACGTACATATATTATTTTAAGTCTAATGTGGTACTGTTATTCTCGGTCATACTGACTTAATTTATAATATATCACATGACTTCAATTCAATTAAAAAACTTTTCACATTTTATAAACTCTATGAGTAAAATAAGAAAGCTAAGAGTAAAATAAGAAAGCAGCAAAAGAATCCCAAAACTGTCATGTTCTACAGCAGATGCCATCAAGAAAACTGACTGAAAATCGGAAGTTATAGAAAAACTCACCCAGTAAAATGACAGGAAGCAGAGATGAAATCAAAGCAAAAGCATCTTCTGAAAGTATTTAGACCAGCAACTACGCACCTGCATTATACAAAATTGAATACTTCCAAGAGTCAACAACACAAGCAAGAAGGTCATACATTAATAATAATAATAATAATAATACAGCTCCTATCATAATTTTTTGAAATCCCGTAGGAATCCTAGGTACCTCGGGTAAAAAATAAAATTTAAAAAAATAAAAAATAAAAAATAATAATAATATCTACGACAATTTATATGGCGCCATAACACAGTGGCTTACAAAAAATTCATCAACAAAAACAAAATTTAATGTCTTTCCAAGTTTGTTGAAGGAAATTTCTCTCTTATAAATAGTATCTACCATCATTACCATAAAACTGGCAACTTACAGAGATAAATGTGTCACTTAGTGTTTCATATTTATAAAGCATGAATGAATAATAAAAAAGCACCTATCGTGCACTAAGCACTTGCACACGCAAAAGCAACTATCTAAGAACCATTCAAAGTGAAAAATATATTAATAAAGCAGACACTGAAATATGTCACAAAGAGCCACAAGAGCCAAACCAACATCATTTTTTCAGTTTACTCATTTAGTTTTACACTAACTTTACAACCAGAGCCCGAAAAACTGTTATGAAAAGCACAAGAAAGCCATCTAGTAACTACATTTGTTTATGCATAAGATGTAAAACAGGTAAAGCTACTTTCAGGAAAGCCAAAGGCAATGAAAAAAGTTGCAGCACCAAAACAGACTCCTCATATTTTAAAAAGAAACGAGAAAGTGAAAACTACAGCTATCAGTCTCTTCTTAAGATTCTATCTATCTATCTATCTATCTATCTATCTATCTATCTATCTATCTATCTATCTATCTATCTATCTATCTATCTATCTATCTACCTACCTATCTATCTATCTATCTATATATCTATCTATCTATCTATCTATCTATCTATCTATCTATCTAATCTTATCTAATCTAATCTAATCTAATCTATGTATCTATCTATCTATCTATCTGATCTATCTATCTAACTAACAGAACTTAACCCTTTAACTACGAGCTGCATTTATGTCCCATGCATTTCAGGACATGCTGCAACTACAAAGCAGAATGGCAAGATTCCTCATAAATTTTAAACAGAAATGAGAAAGTGAAAACTACAGCTATCAGTCTCTTCTTAAAATTCTATCTATCTAACAGAACTTAACCCTTTAACTACGAGCTGCATTGAAGTCCCATGCATTTTAGGACACACGACAACAACAAAGCAGAATGGCAAAATTCCTCATAAATTTTAAACAGAAATGAGAAAGTGAAAACCACAACTATCAGTCTATTCCTAAGATTCTATCTATCTAACTTAACCCTTTAACAACACACAGCATTGGTGTCCCATGCATTTCAGGACGCACTGCAACTACAAAGCAGAATGGCAAGATTTCCGTAATGAACCTACGTCCATGAACATGTCAAGCAGCGGACGGTTGTCCACAAACGTGACGCTGCTTCCTGGAACTCCCTCCCGTTCGTATTCCTCTAACTCCAGTTTAAAGATGTGGAGGTTGAAGAAATACTGCAGCTGTTCGTTTGCAACGTTTATGCAAAGCTGCTCGAAGCTGTTGAGCTTGAAATTCTCAAAGCCGTAAATGTCGAGTATGCCGATCGTCAGCTCAGATTTAGCACTGAAATTATGCAAAATATTTATTTCATAAAACTAAACTCAAAAATGCAATAATTGGAAACAATATTGATAAAAAAAATATTTAGTGATGCAGAGAATAGAATGGAAATAATATTAATAATGGTGACACCAGTAATAATACAATAATAATAATAATAATAATAATAATAATAATAATAATAATAAAAAAAACAAATATCGATTGTTGATGAAATATCGAGGGAGACGTCGTTCCTATTCCAAAGTCTGTCAGTACTTATTCAGCGTTTTAACGCTGTGGCCTTCACGGGTTCTTTCGCTAACAGTATGCCCGATTTGGGAGAGGGAGGCTATAAATTGGCATAGTAACCTTTTGTAACATGACGAATAATAGCAATAATAATAATAATAATAATAATAGCAATAACAATAATAATAATAATAATAATAATGACAATAATAATAATACAATGATGATGATGATAATAGTAATACAATGATGATGATGATGATGATGATGATGATGATGATGATGATGATGATAACAATAATAATACAAATAAAAATGATAATAATATTTATTTTTAATTCAAATCGACAAGTACACAGTACAATTACATGATGCAGTACTTAGCAATAGATGATAGCAAGTTCAACAGAAGCTGAATTTAACTGTATGGCAGGATGCAATGCGCCCATCTGTCAGAGTGCTCATTTAACACTCACCTTGATGATATAATAATAATAATAAAAATGATGATGATGACGATGATAATTATCTTCATCTTCTTCAAGTTCTCTGCCCCTAGGCAGGTTCAAAAGATAATTATACAAAACAATATTCTTAATTATAAAGACGACAATAATACAGTTGTTCCAAAGAATGGTGTAACCTTCAGAAACAAAAAACAATGACAATTTTAAAAACCATTATCGGTACCATATCAATAGAACTGTTAAACCAAACCAGAGCATAATTTTAACAATAGAATTGAAAGGTAATTGTCCTTACTTCTTGTCTCTTGGTCGAAGTAAAGTGTTGTTATAAAACAGCAAAAAATACTATATCGACAAAACTAATATCAGTAATAAAATTTTGGTCATCAAAAAAGCGTAAGCTTAACAATAGAATTGAAAAGTAATTGTCCGTACTTCTTGTCTCTTGGTCGAAGTAAAGTGTTGACCTTTGATACGATCCAACTGAATAGTCTTCCGTAGAGAGCCTTCGCCAACGCATCTCGACCGTCATTCGCTTGAGACTCGTTCTTCAGACTCGTCACTTTCTCGGCTTCAAACAACGATACAAAATACAAACGGTTTCCTAATTCACCAATCGATATTTGTTGCATTATGTCTGGATTTAAATGTCCAGAAAACAGGGCAAGCAGAGGACTGCAGTTTGTTTGTATGTGCACTTGTTATAGCGCCCCTTCAAGCTCTGTCTACTCAGAGGCGCTCCCAAATGCAGAGCAGACACTGCATCGAAGTTTCACGCCGAAGCGCTGATCAATTGTGAGTGAAGGACTTGCCCAAGGTCCTTACGCGGCGAGGTGGATTTGAACCTCGAACCTTCCGGCTCCAAGGCAACGACGCCACCACTACACCACTGCGCATCAAATGCACAAATTGTATACATAGAAGATCAAACAAAAAATTAAATGCATTTACTAATTAGGGTGACAGACCGTAAACCAACTCTCTCTGAAAGCAAACAATTAGCAATCTTCCTCTTCCTCAAGTTCTCTGCCCCTCGGCAGGTTTCAGCTTCCAATGACGCCATTCTTCTCTTCACTGTGCTTTTCTCTTCAGCACGTTGTATCCGTCAGTCATTAGCAATTAAGTAACTATTATCCAAGAATCTCATAGCAATTCTGAAAGGTTCACCACTCTTTGTTAAACTGAATGTTATTAACATAATATATGCAAAGCCTCAAGTCGTCAAGTCCATCAGTACTCTAGACTTACAACAGGATGTGGAGAATTAGTGCCTTTGCAATCTATGGCCACTCATTCAAGTGTTTAACAACTTACATAAAAAACTTTAAAAAACTTTTATAAACAACTTACATCCTGCACTGCTGGTATTTGAGATGAGTGCCTTGAAAAGCTCTGCAGTCTTCACAACAAGTAATTCGCTGACTGAAACAAAAGAGAAGACGACATTTAGAAAGATCTTCAATCTTAACTTCTTTTCAATGATGATTAATTCTAAACTGTCACCTTGTGCTGTAAGTTCGTAGAACTCTAGCGATCGTCATGGCCAATTCTAAACTGTACTTCCAGAATATCCACCAGCCAAATTAAACAGTACACAAAAAGGAAGCCGTACAAATCCAGCCAGCACTAATAGTGAGTCTGTTAAAAAAAATTGCAACACTATTGAAAGATTGCATGCCGTACATATTAGCTACGTATCAGTAAGGGCTAGGATCCTCATAAGACCTCACCCAATCCAGCTGGATGATAGGTGAAAGAAGGCCAAAAAAATTATCTATGTAAGTATGTATCAAGACACATTTGGGCACCTCACAACGTCTGAAAAAATAACTTGGCAGTTATCGGGTGTTTAGGAAAACATGTGTTGCACCTAAAAAACTCTAATAGTTCGGACATTTTCACATGTTCAGCACCTTGCTCAAAAAGTCCTCTTCTCTCATCTAAAATCCTGCCATTCCTCTCGGGGTCGATCGTACTGAAAGGCTTTCGCTGAGGAAAGCGCTTTATAAATGGTCACATACAATATAAATGTTCTGGTTATACGTAACACAATTTACACATTACTTCAAAATATGAAACTTAACCTAGTTCCCAGGGATCACTTCATATTCTTCTCTAGCCTTAACCCTTTGAACCCGGAGCCCTGTCGGGTTCAAAGGGTTAAGACTGCCCTATTTAGCCGAGATTGGGTTGGGAGCGCTTCTTAGTAGCTAGTCCGGAAGAGGTGCTATATAAGTGCTCATAATAAATAAATAAATAAATAAATAAATAAATAGAGCCTGGATCATGCATCCAATTAAAGACACTTTGAAAACAACTCGCACACAGTCATGGGCAACAACAGACAGAGCCAAGATTATTATTATTATTATGTAAGTATATTGCAATGTAATTATCATTACTCAGGCTGAGGATGTTTTCATTCTCAATTAGCACTCCGTCGGAACTGGGATCGGGAATGAACTTTATGTCAGCGATGTGCAGTATGGCTGCCAGAATAGCAAGTATGCCATCAGTCTCCTGTTAACATTATCCACATAACAATGCTTTAACCATTTGCTGTTCAATGACAGTGTTAATATGACACATGCGACTACAACTCCAAAATTTAAGCTTTCAAAATGTAATGGTGACATAAAAATCGTCATTATCATTTTCGCTATTATTATTAACGAAATCTCATTGCTCCTAATTCATCAAAAACACTTTCAAACAAGTACATTTAACATATAAGGTGATTGCAATCATGGATTGGAAATTTATATTTAAACTAGAGAAGTCATTGTTCATAATTTACCACAAAAAACCCCAAATGTTTTCAGTATCAGATAAATAAGTTTACATACAAACATGACTGTAGAATTACAGTCTGAAATTTTGAATAAGGGAATCCTACTGTTCAAACTAAACCTAAACCAAGTCATGCTACAGAAAGTCATGAGACAGCATCCTGAACATGATAATCTGTAGGCTATAGATAATCATAATTATTTAATTAAACGATTTATTCATAAAATTTTACCAGTTCCATGAATCCAACTGTCTTCATAATAGATAACAACTCCTCCCACTTCTTTTTACATTCGCTCATCTCAGACGTGTCCTCGTAAACTTCTTCTCCTGGATATTGTTTCATAATCCTAAAACAAATTAAATATCAACTTCAAGAGATTAGAACACAGCTAAGTAGTATTCAGATATAAAAAAGAAACAACAGTTTTAGTTGCTAAATTACAAGTTTTCAATTAGGTCCAAATATAGCTGAAATATAAATGCAATTTAAGCAGTTTCTCAGGCAGATTCTAGTTTAGAGGCTATAACAAGAAAATGACAACTTTACAGAATATTAACCTTTACCGCTCAGATTAATAATGAATTGGCCCAAATTTGGCCAGTTGGAGCGGACTTATGAGTGGTAAAGGTTAATAGAAGAATGGAAAGTATACAAGCCCTTGGCTGTGTTACGACACCATAAAAATCGTCATTGTTATTATTATTATAGGCTATTTATTGATCGAAAAATATTTAGCCAACCTGTGATCTTCGGCATGCATCAGAAGATTGGCTTCTTTGCTTGCCTTGTCGAGACCAGCAAACAAGTAGTAGAAGATATGGAAACTCCTTTCACCCTCGCCGTGGGTCACCACTCGAGATTTCTCCAACAGATACTCTGATATGCTGGCTGCAAAATTCAAATTTATCGAAGTAGAACACTTGCAGCTAAACCAACCAAAAGATTCTTGTAAGGAATCATTGCTACCTCCATTCATTCAAAGAAATCCCAAAAATTTCACAGTTTAATTCCCATCCTGGATCTGCTGCCGATATTTTCATAATTTCATCTTACTTACATGACCACCGCCACTGCAACCACCACCACCATAACAACAACCATCACCACAACAATTACCACCACCATAACCAACACCACCACCGTCATGTGGAGATTAAGAATAAATTCAAGTTCATACGACTGAATACACATACACACTGCAAATGCACGAGTAGTAGCTCGCAGCTCAGCCAGATGAAATTAACACGCAACTCTCTAATTCCTTCTTGTAGCTTTCGATAGAAAGTTCCACATAACCTCAGATGTCCTCAGATGACCTCAGATGACCTTAGATGACCATAGATAACCTCAGATGACCATAGATAACCTCAGATTTATAACCATTAACCATAAATAACCTCAGATGACCTTAGTTGATCTCAGATAACCTCAGATGATCTCAAATAACCTCAGATGACCTAAGGTGATCTCAGATGACCATAGATAACCTCAGATAACCTCCGATGACATCAGATGACCATAGATAACCTCAGATGACCATAGATAACCATTAACCATAGATAACCTCAGATAACCTTAGATGACCATAGATAACCTCAGATAACCTCAGATGACCATAGATAACCTCAGATAACCTCAGATGACCTCAGGTAATCTCAGATGACCATAGATAACCTCAGATAACCTCAGATGACCATAGATAACCTCAGATAACCTCAGATGACCTCAGGTAATCTCAGATGACCATAGATAACCTCAGATAACCTCAGATGACCATAGATAACCTCAGATAACCTCAGATGACCATAGATAACCTCAGATAACCTCAGATGACCTCAGGTAATCTCAGATGACCATAGATAACCTCAGATAACCTCAGATGACCATAGATAACCTCAGATAACCTCAGATGACCTCAGATAATCTCAGATAACCTCAGATGACCATAGATAACCTCAGATAACCTCAGATGACCTCAGGTAATCTCAGATGACCATAGATAACCTCAGATGACCATAGATAACCTCAGATAACCTCAGATGACCTCAGATAATCTCAGATAACCTCAGATGACCATAGATAACCTCAGATAACCTCAGATGACCTCAGGTAATCTCAGATGACCTTAGATGACCTCAGATGACTTCAGATGACCTCAGGTAACCTCAGAAAACCTCAGAAAACCTCAGACAGCAGAACATACCTCCAAGGATTTGTCCATTCAGATCGAAATTTAGTTCGATGAATTTTCCGAATCTGCTGCTGTTGTCGTTGATGACAGTCTGTGCATTGCCAAACGCTTCAAGAAGTGGATTCACCTAAAATAAGGTTCAGAAATATTCTAAAATCGCACATATCCGGAAAAATTTTCTCAGCAGAGTTTACAAATTTATTAAAATACAAATGTGATGGCTGCCTTGTCTTGCCTTCCTCGATACGAAGGTTGGTTGCATTTAGGACAATTCTTCTCCATTCTCTCCTGTCTTCGATTGCTCTCAACAATTCCGCTGTTGATAATCCCGTTCATTTACACATGTTTTGATGCACTTGCTTGTAAACACACCTCTGTAGAAGTGGGTGAAACCTGTGATAACTATTTCAGAACTTAGGTTCTATGGCAAAATTTCTTTTTTTTAAACCCACATTTATGGCAATCGTATTTGTGAGATTTCAACAGCATCGAAAGAATGCCAAGTTGAAAAAACTCCCTAAATGGCTATAATTCTCCTGTTTTCTCAAAGGATTTTATTTCAATATCATGATCAACAGATAAACTTAAACGGAGTTAAATCATTTTTATATATGTTCCACACATGATTAATCTTTTACCCGTTTGCCCCGAGAATATCCGCTGACAACGGGCTTAAAATTTAAAAATGAACTGGTGAAGGGTTAAGTATCAGAACTGTGGCATAACAATTGAAAACGAGTAGTTACCTGAACAATGCGTTGGTGAAGAACACTGTTATCGTGCTGACACAGCTGTGCAATGTGCTCAATCATCAGCTTTGTGCTCTCCGTCTTTCCTGAATAACAAAAAACGCAACACAGTCACCAAAAATCAATTAACAGATGAGCAGCAATACTTTGAGCTAGCCTAAGAGACAGCCCTGAAGTGTATGAAATGTAAGCGACTTCATTTTCTTGGTCCCAGCATACATGATGGTGGGTGGCACTATATGCATGCACAATGTATGCAAGACTATCTAACAGGTGGGGCGCGGTGGTGTAGTGGTGGCGTCGTTGCCTTGAAGCCGGAAGGTTCGAGGTTCGAATCCACCTTGCCTCGTAAGGACATCACTCACAATTGCTCAGCGCTTCGGCATGGAACTCAGATGCAGTGTCCGCTCTGCATTCGGGAGTGCCTCTGAGTAGCGAGAGCTTGACGGGGCGCTATAACAAGTGCACATACAAACAAATGTCAAGTTATAATACTTCCCATCAGTATTCATTAACTTAACTTAATTAATTAATTAATTAATTTATAAAAGCGTAAGAATTAGTTGCTGTTTCCGGTCTGCTGACCTGCTCCTGACTCTCCGCTGACGACGCAACACTGGTTGACGCTGTTCCGCTTCATGTTCTGATAGGCGCTGTCGGAAATTGCGTAAAGATGCGGAGGATGCTGGCTGCGGATTTTCACATCAGTATACTGGTTCCAGTTCTGTAAATACATTTGTGCATGCATTACACATACATACAAACATGCATGAATACATACATGCATGCATACATGCATGCATACATACATACATACATACACACATAAACACAGACACACATACATAAATACATACATAAATACATACAAACATACATACATACATACATATGTATAAACATACATACATACATACATACATACATACATACACACATGTATAGTCATATACACACATATATACATACCTCCCGGTATATGCATACATGAATCAGATTCAATATCAATAATCATTATTGTTTATGTATGCAGTCTGAAGATAACAGTACCAGGTATTCATAACAGCTGCCGCTTCAATGAACATGCAAACAATAAGTGTATATGAATGTATGCATTATGTGTAAGTACATATGAATGTATGCACATACTGTGTAAAACTGTAAACACTGCATTCCCTTAATACATATATACTCTACATAAGCAAACCACTGATTAAAACGTATGGCCACAGTGCATCTAAGAGTCACAATATTAACAAATGCTGCCATTTTAGTGTAACTAAGTTTTGCTACTTTGAGAGAAAGAATAAAAACCAAAACCGATTCCGTATTAAAGGGATAAAAACTCTCTGAACAAACTTCTTCATACAGCAAACAAATTAAATCATTTAAATACAGCATTTCACGAATTTTCATAAAGAAACAGAGTAATAAAAGAGCAATTATACAGAATTAACAGGTTCCCATGACGACTAAATTAGACGCACCTCAGGTCCATAGATAGACACGGTCTTGTACGGATTGACTGCTATCAGGATGTCACCAATATACGTCTAAAGACAGAAGAGAAGCAACTTTCCATTTCCATTTTGAAATCAGTTCTTCATATTTAAAATCAATCCTTCATATTCATTTAAAATCAATTCTTTGTATTTATTTTTAAATCAATTCTTCATATACATATAAAATCAGTTCTTGATATTTATTTTTTAATCACTTCTTATTTAAAATCAATCCTTCAAATTCATTTAAATTCAGTTCTCGTATTTATTTTAAAATCAATTCTTCATATACAAAAATTATACATATAAAACCAGTTCTTCATATTTATTTTTAAATCAGTTCTTCTTTTTTAAAATCACCCCTTCAAATGAGTTCTTAATATTCATATGAAATCAGTTCTACATATTCATTTTAAAATCAGTTCTTCATATTCAATTAAAATCAGTTCTAATTATCCAATCTCTACAAAAAAATTAATAAGAAAATCATCGAAGGTTGGGTTCTTAAAATTGCGATGAAATCAACTACAAGTTTTCCTTTCTATTGTCAAAATTATCTCAAAATTTTAAGTGTAATACATGAATATTATATACAAATATTATTCATTAAGAAATGATATTAAGCCCAAGCAACAGTATCATTATATTTATAAGTAATTAAACTGAGGTTTAGATAACAAAGTCAGATTTCCTGGAAAGTTTTTGGTCAGCATATAATTACTGCATACAATTACAGGACTTCTATAATTACTATTAATTAAACATAATTGCGGCAATTGGCAATCACGAAAGCCACAAACAACAAATCGTAAGATTAATTTCTCATGACATGTGCAAATAAGAAGCAAAAATTAATTACAATGCATCACTGAACAGGAACTAAACGAGTTATAGCCATTAATTTTTACATGTGATTTTATTGTCCTCAGGTGACCTTAATATCCTGAAGACATATTTTTACAACCTTGAGATACATTTTTAGATCCGGAAGACATAATTATTCAAAGACATTGGAGATATATTTTAAGATCCTGAAGATCTCTGTTAATCCCTGAAGAATCATTTCTCCCTCGGGAGCTACAAATTTGCAAAGTATGCAAGCAATTTATAATATTAAATTCATATATTTCTATTCCTCACTGATGGAGCCACATCAAAATCTGATTTGTTTAAATTAGAGGTATATCAACTATTTAAATATCAAATATATAAATTAGAGGCATGGTCATTAAATCATGAACGGAAGGTTTCTTACATAGATCTTTTCCTGTTTATATCTGGCATGGATTTCGTCCAGTAATGACTTCTCGTCCAGTTCTGGCAATCCAGCCAGGTCATCAACTGTCCCCGACATTCTTTCAAACAAAAGTTTGTTCACAAGCTGCAACAAACATAATTTATTTTAACATTGTATCTTTAACTACTTTTTATTTAAGCACAGCATGTGACCACTTGAGTAAACAACCAATAAACAACCAAGTCATATATTTATGTACGCTGTGCATACAAAATCAGCATTTATAACCGCTAATCATGAACAATGAACATCATTATCTCCAAACATCAAAGGCAAAGTTTCGAAAGCCAAGCGCAGGGCACTGATCATTTACACTAATTCATTATCATATCAACTCTGATATAATTTTGCTAGCAATATCAATCATAAACTGATTTTAATCTCATTATAAGCATTTTTACGAGCTACAAAAAAACTAAATGACGTTGGTGAGCCATTAAAAACCGCAATTTAACATAATTCATGCAGAGAGCCACCAATTTTTAATGAAATCTCAGATTTTTTAATGATGGTCTATCCAAGTGTCATAATTAATTATTTCTTATAGAAACCTGGACCAGTCAAGCGGTGGTGTAATGCAGGAGTTTTCTCGCATACATGCGGATGCCCAATGAGGTCAATTCTAACATGACTTTCTTAATGCTCGGGATTTTTTAAACTCTTCCATCTTTATTTAAAATTTCTTTGACATAATCTGATATCCGACAAATTTAAAGCACAATATGACAAGACACATTTTTTATGACTCACAATGCACACATTCAATAATCAACACAAATAAAGTCACTTTTATAGCATTTTAAAATACCTGTATAATTTCTCATGACTTCAAAACCCAATAACTGGTCTGATGCATACATCTCACTATTTTCGATTAAATATCGTAATCATAAATAGTCAAATTGTAAATGCAAACCTGGAACTTCTACAGGACACATAAAAGCTAAGTCACGGGAACCACCTTATTCACAAGCGTTCAATCAAAACAAAGTCGATAGTCTGTGTCTGTCTGTCTGTCTCTGTCTGTCTCTCTGTCTGTCTGTTTCTGTCTCTCTCAGGTACTTCAAGAAATGTTTTAGGAGCATCAGGTATGCTGATCAATTCTGATTTAATTCCAGCCAAGGGGTCTAAAGATGCCTAAAATAAATGGTCACGGCTCGAACGTATCAATATTGACATTGCTTACATCAGGCACTTCAACCAATGACAGCGTGACACACAATGATTGCAGGTCTCTAAGATTAAGATGTCGATTCAATCTACGGTAATCTAATGACTTTCATGCAATACAAATGCATTCGATATTGCTTTCCTGCCAAAGTTCAAAAGTGCTGCACACAACCATAATAATATTAACAGAACATCGATGACTCCTAACATTGTAATGAAAATCCAAAATGCAATATACCCGGTAAGTCTTCAAGAATTTCTCAGCGCACACAAAGCCAAAGAGATGAACTTATTCACCGGTAGTGGTCCGGTACTATAATTATCAAATCAAGACTGCAATTTAGCCAATTGTAAATCCTGAATGTCTCAACGCATTACACATTAACTGTCTCGGCTGAGGCCTAAAAATTTCCCAAACATCATCTTATATTAGGCTACACCATGTAGTCGTGCATTTATTCATTCAAGAATTTATATATAGCGCTATTTCAAGGGGACTACTCAGAAGCGCTCCTGACTCTAGCACGGCAAAAAGGACAGTTTTGAGTTTAATAAAAATGTTTCAGTGAATAACCCCAGAAAGCACCATTCGAAGTAATTAAGATAAAACCTGTCTTGTGGTTGCAATCAAACCAGCTGACCTCTGAGGCCTGAACCCGTACTCTCAGGGCTACAAGCCAAGTGCTCTAACCAGTTGGCCATCAAGCCATGCAACCATTTGCATCATAAAATACAATTGTGGCATCAATCAATGTAAGTGGACCATCAGCCAATGGGAAGATCATTTGGAAGCAGATTAGCAGAACAGTGCACTGGTTCGAATCAACCAGTGGTCAAGAGAGACAGCAGCATAGGAGTCCCACAGCATCAAGGGTCTCCTTGCTGTTGTGCATTTTGGGCCGCTAGATTCAAAAGATGGTGACTCATACCTTGTAATTGTAATTGTAATCAAGACAATTTATATAGCATTGTCAGTAGCAAGCTACTTCTAGGATGCTTTACACACATAGCCTGATACAAAATGTCAGAGCTCAGCATTAATACAAACAGCTCGAAAGCAGGTGCAGCTTTAGGTAACCTTACAGTTATCATAAATAAGGTCAACATTTTACTGACATGCCCACAGGACTGCTTTAAAGATAGTTTTGGTCAGGGTGCTCT
The DNA here is from genome assembly GCA_945859605.1 of Lumbricus rubellus. Lineage (NCBI taxonomy): Eukaryota > Metazoa > Annelida > Clitellata > Crassiclitellata > Lumbricidae > Lumbricus > Lumbricus rubellus. Next base: position 11,873,560 of record OX243824.1, on the reverse strand, counting down.
GTTTAACCTCCAATTAACCCCTCTGACAACCCGCCCATTCACCATGCACACATTTATAACCTTGGGCCCCTCAAAACTGCAAGCAGCTTCTAGTTAATAAGTCTCTGCAGGGCCTAGTGCCTAAATAGATTAGATTAGATTAGCACTCACAGAGATGAGGCATGTACATCCAGCATATAAATTGTAGTCAAGGTGACCTCCAAGAAACTCAAATTAGTGGGCAGGTGAATAGAACTGTGATGCGACATATGAAAAGGGACCACTTAGCCGGTATTGGACTTATTCATACCACCATGATCAGCACAAAATTCTGAAAAGAATGATGTATTATGTGATACAGCACTATTATCTTTTCTATTTTTTGTGGACTTTACAACGTGATTTACCTGAAATACGAGATCTTCGGAAAAACGCAATTGAAGTTATTTGAAGTTACAACCCTAACCCTAACCCTACACTTTATATTTAGAAACATGGAAATCAAAGCGCTGCATAGACATGTAAAATGAATTATTTAGCGCATTACTATAATTATAATCATAGATTCATCATTAAAACCGTTTCCAAAAATATTCTACTGTCATAATACCCCGACATTAAAGATGCTGCCTTGCGGTCCCTTTTATGTGCTCTAATATTACAATAAGAAAACCTAATAATATCAAATGATTTCTGTGAACCATTATGAAAATTTGATAGACAGAAGAGTCATCTAGCGAATCCCAGTGAAAACCCGATTTCGATATTTCGATGGGTGACCATGTTCTAAGGCCTGTATCTCGGTAAATAAATCCCGCGTTGTGGTCCCTTTTCATATGTCGCATCACAGTGTTGCCAACTGGGTCTTTACCACAAACTGCATGTCACAACATATCTCAGACTTTTCTGGCTTTAGCATAGTCACTTTGTCGTGGGTCGGGAGGTGTGATGAGGGCCTCGTGTCACTCTGTCCTGTGGCACCCAGTGGTTCTTAAACCTGCCCATACCATAATGACATCATTGCAGACTAAAAATATATACAATCATAGGCACAAAGCTACAAACGCTATTTAATTATTTGTCTCCACTTTGGCAGTTTGTCGAAAAAGTCTAGCTGCTGAAATCTGACATTATCAGTTCAATAATCACTTACAAGATAATAATATTTAACCATTATCAACTGCAGTAGCCTTGATATAATTATGTGGGACCATCATCTCTAAATTACTTTCTGCTTCTGTTGTTAATGTCAGGTCGTTCGTTATTGAAGCCTTCAAAAATTAAACCGGTAGGCTTTCTGGTTCATTGCTGATAACAGAAGATAATCATTTTCACATCAACCGCAATTAACAAAATTGCATTTAATGACTCCAAATATCGAAATCATAAGATTTTCACTTACTTCTGAACAGACAGGGCTCCGGGTTTTTTTAACTGGCAACGTCAAACAGCGTAGATATGAAGTCTGGAAGATTTAGTTTAATCAAAGCGTCCATAAGGAAGTTGCGATGCAAAACTTCACACTTCGCTAACCCGCTCTGCCAACCACTTGGCCACAGGCGGCCAGGCCATTCAGCGTGCCCTGAGAAGTTCAGCGAACTGTGACACCTCTTCAGAACAGGAAACCGTATTTATTCACTTGCTTTGCTCTTCCTCGTTATTGCAGACATAATATTATAAGTCTTGCGCACGGTAGAGTGCACGAAGTCAGCCAACCATCTACATGCCAGCAGCTAGCCTTTCTTATTTACTTCCTATTATATCGCTATAGGTATCTTGACCGGTCATAGACCCATTATTGTGTTTGTTGCTTCTGCATTCAGGATCTAACGTCAGAATTTTGTTTTGTTATTTTCATCTTCATTTGTTAGCTTGGAACCCGACTGAACTCAAATCATAATATTTATTGCTATGTTACGATCTTATCAGCACTCGTGAATAAGCTGGTGCCCTGCACTTGGTAGTTGGCTCTCGAGAGACGCTTTAGAAATTTAGACCTTTATTACGTTTGGCTTTACAATTGCCTCTGACTGGAACTGGGACTAATATCGAAGTCCCAGGGATGGAGTCTAAATCTTTGCGCGTGATAATTATAGTGGTGCTCTATAAATCTCGTTTACGATTAGGGCCTAATATTAAGATTGCGTCACAGTATAAATAATTAATTTGTTATCTATACTGTGATTGCGTCTTGAAATTTCAATATAAAAATATAATTTTTCATAAAAACTTCGTATGCCCAAGTAATGTAATTAAAAGTTCGAGATCTTATTATGCATAGTTCAATATTTTAACTGATAAAAAATAAATTAATACATCTGACCGGGTACTGCCACGAGCAGACAATCAAATGAGAAAGACATTTGTAACTAAATGTTGTTTACATATTAATTAGTTTGCTTAGTCTTGAAAATTTGTATGTCTTATGTTAAATTTATGTGATACTTGTTCACCAGAGTGCTGTTTGGCAGCTGGTTAAGAAATAAAGAATATACTTACTTACTTACTTACTTATTTACTTACTTACTTTTATCAACGCGGTTCACGTGAGAATTTAAGAGTGATGTCGTTTCGCAATATACATCGATGGTTTAACTGTGAACGATTGAAAGAAAGCGAAGTGCGGGAAATTTCTTTCAGCGTTCATCTTTTCATTTCTTTTGAATTTAATCGTACCAAACAGGTTATAACAAGCGAAATACTATGACAGTAACGGTGATAAACCTAAATTGGCAGACATGGTCGAAGTTTACGCTGATAATAAGGTTTGCGGATCCTTATCTGTTACGGAATTCATGTGATTTCAATGTGCAATGTGGTCCGCTATAATTTTATTTTATTATAAAAATTATGTGTCCATGACTTGCAGTTTTACCGGCGAAAGTAGGGTTACCATGCGTCCGGGTTTCCCCGGACATGCCCTCTTTTTTGGCCTCTGTCCGGGGCGTCCGGGCTGCTGTCGAGAAATATGGCTTTTGTCCGGGTTTTCCTGGCCTGTTCCCTTTATCGATCGATCTTACGTACCTTTCGGAAGAGTAAGTCTTTTCCGTGTTATATACTGTTCCGTTCCGTGAACTAAACGCGCGTTCCAGCAATATTTAGGTAAATGGTATGGGTACCATTGGACTTCCGGCTCCTGAGGCGGTTTTTTCAAACGCATAAATATAACGCTTGGTACACTGTACAAAAGTATTAATGATAATGGTAAGTAAAATAATTAATTTTTTCAAATTCACGAAAAAATTGACATAAAAATGCCGAAACGTAAAATATTTACAGACGCACTGAAAGCCCAATGCACAGGTTTTCTCAGCAGACAAGCTAATTTGTTGAAGGCCATCAGTTTTGGGGCTGAGCCCCAAGCGTAGTATATGGTAAGTAAGTGCGTAAGTGAGAAATTCACTGTTTTATTTCTGTGTACAGTCAGTGACAGACTGACAGTATTGTAATGTGTACTGAACTTAAGTACTGAACATTCACTCAATAATGTTTAAATTGAAACCATGTAGGCTACAATAAGAACAATATTTTGTGTAGTTTAATGGGGTTTTTTGTACAACACTTGACATTGGTGCAGCATATATGAAGGTAGGAGCGCGCTACGAGATGGTAACCGGATGAACATTTTATGTGTCCTCTTTTTCATCTGAGCACTTATGGTAACCCTAGGCGAAAGAAACACTAAATAGTATTTGTATAGAGTAGACTATAGATTATATCTGTGATAATTATTAGAAAGTTGTCACAAAACTCAATATTTCTGGTTGGGTTTATTATATCTATGGTTTTCAGACATGATTAATTATTGCTAGCAGCTCTTCACCTGGCAACTGACTAACCATGCGTCAGAAATTTGCATTTCTGTTACCTTGTGTGCATTAAAGTGTTTGTTGCAACTTTTCGCTTGTTCAAGGGTAAATCAACAAAGAAGCCAAAGGATCAGCTGCAGCTGATGCGATGACTTCAGCGCCACATGTGGCTCCACTTAGAGCACAGACCACCTTTGAAGTTGCAAGAGAAGTTGCCACCAACAGTTGCCACACTTGAGGAATCTGAAAAGGTCAAGTCAATGGGTTTCGATAGAGACCAGGTTACAAGAGCTATGAGAGCAAGCCGCGACAACCTAGATCAAGCTGTTAATTACCTTCTGAATGTAAGTTGACATATGCTATTCAGTTTTAAGTGCTCCTGTAATAAAGCAAGTTGCTAAATTTATAATTCACAGCTATTCCATTTATTGTTGTGCCTAAAGTGTGATTTATTTCTTGATATATTAACAAATTAGTTGCCAGAACGTGATGATTTCTTCAAAGTGTGGCTGGATTTTTACTTATTTTAGAGCAGTTAATTGCTAAATTAGCATATGGTATAAAATGTTTTAAAAAATCAGATGCTTTTGCATGCAGTATTATTTCTGGGCAGTTATACAAATGATAGCTATAGTTGACACTAGTCTTGTAGCACTGTGACCCTTGGGCCATGAGTGTCCAAGGCATTGTGATTTATCTTTTGCTGGCTTCTAACGATCTGAAGAAGAGCTAAAGGCCGTCAGTGTTTGCAAATTGGATGTGGGCAATCTACAGTGTATGCTACTTTTCTAAGCATTTTTTGGTATTTATTTTTGTGCTTTTAAACATTAATGGATTGTGCTACTAATTTAAAGTTTGGAGCTTGGTCTTTGGTCACATGTCGACATTTTGTAACTGAAAAATCCTCTGTGTGTATATGTAGTGGATACAATGGCCTTCCTGCACTCTCAGCCACAGTTCTGTCAACTTCAAGAGAATGTTTGCCAAGATACAAGCCTGCTGCGAAGGAGACTCCTGCAGATACAACAGAAGAATCCGTTTATCTTTCAGGTTTATTGCTGAAAGTCTCTTCTCTGTTGTTGATTGCTTTACTAATGAAATGTACATTGATCACTTTACAATTTATAACATCGTTGAAACATCTTTACAGTGCAGTAGCAATTCACTGCTGTGCTGACTACTGGGAACCTGTTGTATAGTGGAATGTAGGATAATTAACTATGGCCTGAAATTTGAAAATTCGTTCCCTTCAAAATCCCCAGCCAGCATTGGAGGTATCTCATGAAGACAAATTGTATGCAATTTCCAGCAATACATGCAGCACTAGTGTGGCTTTCGTAGATAGTTCCTACAGCGCCACACACGGGCATTGGTCGGGCCTTTGCAGGGTTGTGTTAACCCTTTCGTTACGGTGCAGGAACCCAGGCGCCGTACAGAGGGAATTCTACGGTAAATGTGAGATTATGTGAAAATAGTTAAGATTACATTATTTTAACTATTCAGTTAAACAGAGTTGGAATTAGTGCTTTTTACATTTTTTCAATAAGTTTTTGCTATGGTATATGTATGTTCGTATGTCTGTATATGTGTGATCACCAAGAAAAACGAAATAAGCAACAAAACGCTAACGTTTCTTTTAAACCAATTATTTATGCATCACTTCTTAGATTGCATGTCGTCAGTAACCAAATGTAAGGGGAACAAATGTTTGAGTTCACCCAGCAGTGTAGTCAAGTTTATTTTGTTTTCTTTTACCTTGTTTGGCTTTATGTGCATATTCATCATATTCGGTTTCAGTTTCACTATTATTCGTTGCAAGGATTGCACTGGATGCCATGCAGTGATCGCTTACTGCAGGCTTGCGTCAATGTCGGATTGTTCAGACTTTCAGTATTGCATTCATCGCCTTCTATAACTTCTAACTCATATACATCTAACTCTAAATCGTCTTCATCACTGTCTTTATCGTTACAAATTTCCTTCAAAACTTCTTCACCGCTCGTACGTCTTTACGCCATATTTACCTTGAGCAGCCGATGCTTTCAAATGGAGTTTACGTGAAAAAAATCCATAGACAAATATTCCTACAAGAGAAAAATGTTAGGACCATCGTAATATACGGCTATATAGCCCATGCAGCATACTGGACCTGACTATAAGCCACACGTTGTAGACCCGTTGCGGCGACGGGTGCAGTACAGCAGATGGGGTTGGTATCCCGTCGGTGCGGCGGGTTCCGTAACGAAAGGGTTAAAGTTGTGACCGAGGCTGCAGTCACCGACATCACAGCAGGGAACATTTTCAGCAGAACAAGGTTCATATCCAGGCAAATAGGCCTATTACCAACTTTTAACACACATAAAGGATATCACACAGCCCAACTACCTATCTGCATAAATGGAATAAGAACTGCTCGTTAGTTAGACCAACTAACTTCATCGTATCCTGTAATGGATACAGGGATGCAATGATGTACCTAACATGTTTCACCAGTACTGCATTTTACTTCTCGTCAGATTTCTACCGTAAAGGCTTGTTACATTGATTTGCTTAACATGGGTGAAGATTGTGCCCTTGGTCAGCACTTCAACAACACTTCAAATTCACTAGAGTGCCTTAAGGTCATGCACCAAACTTATGTATATTAAACTGCATTAGAATACTGCAGGCATCATTTGGCAACTACTCTGCACAATTAGAAATGAAAGTTTTCTCTCATAACCGATCCAAATAGGGAACGTCTGTCTAAATAGAAATGCCTCTAACATTCAGGAGAGCAGGTGGTAACTCCCACTGTCGAGTCATCAACTCTCCCACATTAAATTCTGTAATTTTTGCAGGACCAGTGGTATCCTGTTGACATCGTAGTACTGTCCCAATGTGGTCATACTCAGACAGATAATAGGTTTCTGCAAACCAATAAATGTGCTCTACTCATTCTCAAAATAGTCATTAGTATCATAATCAGACACTAGTCTAGACGTCTAGTAGCCGATATGGCACACTTCGCATGAGATTTAGTCACAACGTAAACTTTCTTGTTAAACCGCACGATGTAAGATCGTCTGGTCGCCTGTCACCACTCAGCCAAATGTGAATTGCTATCGGTTGTTGAAATCATTACATGAATATTTTCTCTGCAATTTTCTTAAGAAAAGCATATATATATTTATTATATAATATATGTCCACATATCATACATATATGCAAATAGCAATAATTCAACTTCAAAATCAAACACAACTCTAAAATAAAACTTTGTCATGCCAGAGAACAAAACAAATAACTCTTCTGGCAACAATATTTACTTCAGTTTCAGGAACAACAGAACTATTTTCTGCAAAACGTCGTCATAACACAAGCACAGAATGTCGTCCCTATCCTGACTATAATAAAAGTTGTTTATAATTGTGTGAGAGTGCCATAGTTGATCCATCCAATTAGAATTCATAATGACTCCTACTTCCGACACCAAACTATCTCGGTATTTGCCAGGCAGTTTTGGACTGGTAGATGCCAACAGAGCCAAGTAATGATTAACTAAGATGAACACTTTATTTTTACTTGCAACTAAATATCTACCATGCCAGAGAATAAAAACAAATAGCTCTTCTGGCCTGATAATCTGCAGCACAAAAACCACGTTCTGACAGCAAGTCTCGTAATGAGAATCCACACCACCGTACTGAACTTGTGTCCTTTTGTCCAAATATATAACCAGATAGGAACCGTCTGTCTAATTGAAATGCCTCAAACATTCAGTAGAGTAGGTCATAACTCCCACTGTCGAGTCACAACCCTCCCACATTAAATTATGTGATTTTGGCTGCACTAGAGGTGTCGTGTTGACATAGTAGTAGGATCCCAATGTGGCTCACACTTACAGATAATATTTTTCTGCAAATCAATAAATGTGCTCCACTCGTTGACAGAATAATCATTAACCGACACAACCAATATGACACACTTCGCATGAGATTTCGTCACAACATAGACGTTTCTTGTTATATTGCATGATGCGGGATCGTCTGGTCGCCTGTCACCACTCAGCCAAATGAATCGCCTTAGGTAGTTCAAATCGTTACGATGGAAGACATAACACAAAAGGAGGTTGTGAACTGACGAGAAGGATTCGCAATTCCAACGATTCTATGAATCGGCTCCACGTGATTGGTCAGCTTGCCAACAATCTCTAGATTAAAATGCTGAGGCCCTAAAAAAAGACAAGTTACTGCGGTGTAAGTTGACTTACACTTACGGTGTGGCTCACTCATACAGATAATAGGTTTCTGCAAACCAATAAAATTTAATGTGCTCCACTCGTTATTAACATTATAATCACACAAAACCGATATGACACATTTAGCATGGGACCTTGTAATAATGTAGACATTTTTTTGTTACATTGCATGATGCCAGATCGTCTGGTCGCCTGTCACCACTCAGCCAAATGATTCGCCATCAGTTGTTCAAATCGTTACGCTGAATATTTTCTCTGCAATTTTCTTCAGAAAAGCACATATATATCTGTATTATATACATGTATGTCCACATATCATACATATGCAAATAGCAATAATTCAACTTCAAAATAAAGCACGACTCTAAAATAAATCTTTGTCCATGCCAGAGAACAAAGACAAATAACTCTTCTGGCAACAATATTTATTTCAGTTTTAGAAACAACAACTATTTTCTGCAAAACGTCGTCATAACACAAGCACAGAATTTCGTCCCTATCCTGGTTATGAAAAAGTTGTTTATAAATTATTGTGTGGATGCGCCACAGTTGATCCATCCAATCAGAATTCATAATAACTCCTTTCGACACTTGACTATCTCGGTATTTGCCAGGCAGTTTTGGACTGGTAGATGCCAACAGTGCCAACTGCCAAGTAATTATTAACTAAGCTGAACTCGATACTTGCAGCTGAACATCTAGCATGTTGGTCTGCACACAAGAACCACGTTCTGACAGGCAAGTCTCGTAATGAGAATCCACATGGCCACCGTACTGAACTTGTGTCAGGCATGTCTTCTTCCATTTTTCCAAATATATAACCAGATAATTTACGTCTGTCTGAATAGAATTGCCTCTAACATTCATTAGAGCAGGTGGTAACTCCCACTGTCGAGTCATAAACCCTCCCACATTAAATTCTGTAATTTTTGCAGGACCAGTGGTATCCTGTTAACATAGTAGTAGTCCCAATGTGGCTCACACTCATACAGACAATAGGTTTCTGCAAACCAATGAATGTCCTCCACTCATTGACAGAATAATCATTAGTATCATAATCACACAAAACCAATATGACACATTTAGCATGGGACCTTGTAACTACATAAACATTTTTTGTTACATTGCATGATGCCAGATCGTCTGGTCGCCTGTCACCACTCAGCAAGTCTCGTAATGAGAATCTACATGGCCACCGTACTGAACTTGTGTCAGGCATGTCTTCTTCCTTTTGTCCAAATATATAACCAGATAATTTACGTCTGTCTGAATAGAATTGCCTCTAACATTCATTAGAGCAGGTGGTAACTCCCACTGTCGAGTCATAAACCCTCCCACATTAAATTCAGGACCAGTGGTATCCTGTTAACATAGTAGTAGTCCCAATGTGGCTCACACTCATACAGACAATAGGTTTCTGCAAACCAATGAATGTGCTCCACTCATTGACAGAATAATCATTAGTATCATAATCACACAAAACCGATATGACACATTTAGCATGGGACCTTGTAATTACATAAACATTTTTTGTTACATTGCATGATGCCAGATCGTCTGGTCGCCTGTCACCACTCAGCCAAATGATTCGCCATCCGTTGTTCAAATCGTTACGATGAATATTTTCTCTGCAATTTTCTTCAGAAAAGCACATATATATCTGTATTATATACATGTATGTCCACATATCATACATATGCAAATAGCAATAATTCAACTTCAAATTAGAGCACAACTCTAAAATAAATCTTTGTCCATGCCAGAGAACAAAAACAAATAACTCTTCTGGCAACAATATTTATTTCAGTTTTAGAAACAACATAACTATTTTCTGCAAAACGTCGTCATAACACAAGCACAGAATTTCGTCCCTATCCTGACTATGATCAAAGTGTTTATAATTGTGTGAGAGCGCCACAGTTGATCCATCCAATCAGAACTCTGAATAACTCCTACTTCTGACACGAATCTGTCTCGGTATTGGCCAGGCAGTTTTGGACTGGTAGATGCCAGCAGAGCCAAATAATGATTAATTAAACTGAACTCATTGTTGTTAGTTGCAACTAAGCATCTACCATTTTTGACTGCAACACAAGAACCACATTCTGACAGGCAAGTCTCGTAATTAGAATCCACATGGCCACCGTACTGAACTTGTGTCAGGCATGTCTTCTTCCTTTTGTCCAAATATATAACCAGATAATTTACGTCTGTCTGAATAGAATTGCCTCTAACATTCATTAGAGCAGGTGGTAACTCCCACTGTCGAGTCATAAACCCTCCCACATTAAATTCTGTAATTTTTGCAGGACCAGTGGTATCCTGTTAACATAGTAGTAGTCCCAATGTGGCTCACACTCATACAGACAATAGGTTTCTGCAAACCAATGAATGTGCTCCACTCATTGACAGAATAATCATTAGTATCATAATCACACAAAACCGATATGACACACTTAGCATGGGATCTTGTAATAATGTAGACATTTTTTGTTACATTGCATGGTGCCAGATCGTCTGGTCGCCTTTCACACTCAGCCAAATGAATCACTGTCGGTTGTTCAAATCGTTACTATGAATATTTTCTCCGCAATTTTCTTTAGAAAAACATATATCTATATGTGTTATATTTGTCCACATATCATACATATATGCAAATAGCAATAAGTCAACTTCAAAATCAAACACAACAGGCTTTTGCAAACCAATGAAAGTATTCCACTCATTGACAGAATAATCATTAATATCATAATCTGACACAACTGATATGACACACTTCCCTTGAGATTTCATCACGACGTAGACGTTTCTTGTTACACCGCATGTTGCCAGATCGTCTGGTGGCCTGTCACTCAACCATACGAATCGCTTCAGGTTTTTTCAAATCGTTACGATGAAAGACAGATAACACAAGGAGGTTCTAGACTGAGCAGCAGAATCCAGTCTCCAATTCCGACCAGTTTCTGAATCGGCTCTGCATGATTGGTCAGCTTGTCAACGATCTCCAGATTGAAATGCTGAGGCCCTACAAAAGACAAGTTCCTTTTGTCCGAATATACAACCAGATAGTTTCCATCTATCTGAATAGAAATGTCCCGAACATTAAGTAGAGCAGGTGGTAACTGAAACTGTCGAGTCATATACACTCCCACATTGAATTCTGTAATTTTTGCAGGATCAGTGGTATCCTGTTGACAAAGTAAAACAGTCCCAATGTGGCTCACACTCAGGCACACAACAGGCTTTTGCAAACCTTAAAGTGCTCCACTCATTGACAGAATAATCGTTAATATCATAATCTGACACAACCGATATGGCGCACTTCACATGAGATTTCGTCACAACGTAGACGTTTCTTGTTACACCGCAGCTGCTTACTGTATCCTCTTCCACACGAGCTCTCTTCTTTTCAGTTGTTTGTTGATTTCCTAAAACAAACATATAATTTCTTATTACAAGATTTTTGCTTACTTCATGCGGAAGTTGAAAAGCAAGGACATGTTTGGATACATATTTTTGTCCTTGCATATTTGTGGGTTACATTCGAGAACTATAGATGTAGTATCAAACACATTTTCCTCTTATCGGAATATGTAATCAAGTAATTTCCACCTTTTTGAATGATCATGCACCTGCATTGCGGATGGCAGTCTCTCCCACTGTCTCATCATCTTACCACCTATGTCAAATTCAGTTGCTGTCACCAGACCCGAACTCTCTTGTTTACAGAGTAGGGCAGAGCCATTACGACTCGCACTGCGGCACTTGTGTAGACAATAGGTTTCTGTAAACCAGCGGTTCCCAACCCGTGGCCCGCGGGCCAAAAGTGGCCCGCGAGGCCTCACAAAATGGCCCGCCAGACCTCAACAATGGCACTCATCTCTCAAAGAATTAACAAAAATATATGAAAAATTGACAATTTGGACAGGATAGAACATAATATAATCATTTTCTATTACAAATTATTTTATTTTGAAGTCTATAAACTTAAAACATTCTACTTTGAATTTAAAAAAACAATTTTTTATGCTTTTAGTTAATTACATTTTAGCATTGTGGCCCTCTAAATGCCCTAATATCCTTTAACTAAGAAAAAGTGGCCCTCGTGTCCTCCAGCTTAGAAAAAGTGGCCCTACAGTTAAAAAAGGTTGGGAACCACTGCTGTAAACCTACGAATGTGTTCCATTCTGTAACTAGTTATCAGCATCATAGTTAGAAACAGAGATATAATGCACTTGTAAGGAGATCTAGTTACAACATACACATTATTTGATATCCTGCATGAAACCATATCATCTGGTTGTCTTCAACCAAACCAAATGAACCGCACATTTTACCCAGATTAATTCTATGAAAGACGGTAGTACAAAAATGGTAACTCTGTCATTTGAAACCAGAATATTGTCTCAAGAGTGCGATAGAAGCAATTTTGTGTATTGGTCCATCAACTGTCTTCTTATGGACAACTTCCACTATGAAATGCTGAGGCTCTTTAGAAACTGCAACACAATCATTCACTTGACACTAATTGCAAATTCATAAGGTAAATGTGTGCATAATCACTCATCAGCCAATTTTTATATTACACTCGTTAATAATACAGACGATGAAATTGTATTCTTATCCATTGCTTGACTTGACATTTTGTTCACCACACAAACTTGACCAACCAAATGTGCCAAATCTGCAGTAACGTGTCTGATGCCCTAGGACTTAAATGCACGTTCTTAACTCATTTCATGGTGTCAATAAAACCCTACATGTTCACAAAGAATCACTTATCCAGACCACAACTTCAGTGTTATGCTTTTAACTTGAAGTTGACATAATAAAGCTGCTTTATTAATCTCTTGAACTAACCTTGCAAGTCAAGCAACTGACAAACGTCTTTATAGAAGTATTCTGAATGGACGATTCAAGTCAAGTCGACGAGAAACTTGTTTGTAGAAGTAATCACAAATAACTATTCTTTGCCAGTATATGCAAACGCTTTGAAGACTGTTGATGACTCCGTTGATTTTGTCAAGCCATCGTGATTTGGCCAGTTCGGATTGTTCAACTTCGCAAGCGACTGAGTGCGTAAGGATGAGTTCGATGATTTCTTGAGGCAATTCGTGTAACTGCATCTAAAAGGTACAAGATAACACTCTTAGTTGTACAATTCTCTAGAACTCCATCGAAGAAAAATCAACTTAGTCGACTTTAGAAACATACAAGTTTAAAAAAGAAACACAGAACTTACAAGCAATCAAAAGTAATAGTTATTTCAAATATATATATATTCAGTTTAGTGTTTTAGAAGCTCAAAAAACATGTTCACCTTAGGTTGACTATTTTTAGAACTGTCAAACAGCTATTATTATCAAATTATATATCAGCAGACAATAATATTATGTCCATTTCACTCAAACCACATAAATGTCCCATAGGCCTACACTGCCTACAGAAAGAAGTCTTACACACATGTTCTTAACTGCCACACTCTCATATTGTGTGAATTCCACAATATGCCTAATAACTCATTAAACAGAAGTGTGACCACATAACTGAAACTATGCTTTGATCTAAGCCTACTGTTGTTCTTAATCTTCGATAAACACAGTAGTTGCTAACTCTAGACTTCAATTTCAGAGGTTGAGCTCTGCATGTATGCAGGTATCTATGGGCTATTACTGCTCGATTACTGATTCTATGACTTTGAGAAATTAGGTTAGTGCATGGAGCACATTTGTCTGTTTGTCAACATTTTCTGGTTGTGAAGTTTAAATTAGGCCAATGGCCATGATAAGCTTGTGATATAGCCTACTGGCTCATTGGTGCTGTCTGTGTTCACGACACATAAGGGCAATAGGGCACTTTCCCCTAGAAATTCACACCAATTTTGTCAACTGCTTTTTTACAAATAGCTTTACACCAAGGCACCAGTTATACTAATTATGCTCTTGTAAAGTAAAACTGAGAAATTTACATATATGCTGCAGTGATGTAGTCGAGTCCACCTGGGCCGAGTCCGAGTCCTGCTAAGCCGAGTCGAGTCCGAGTCCAAGGGAGTCCGAGTCCGAGTCACAAGGGACCGAGTCCGAGTCCAGTAACATCAAGATCCACTGAAACACTCAATATAGTGGCATAGAAAAAAAATATCAACACTAAATATGCAAATTGAATTTTTAGTGTAATTTATCACAATTTAACTTTAAAAATACTGAATTAGATAGGCCTAAAGTTATGTTCGATAATCTGGCGCAATGGAATAGATACAAATATTATTCCACTGCCAAACATGAGTTCAACAGCCGCACAGCACATCTTGTGAACAGTAGCGTAACAACCTAGCCGGGGGCCCGTGGACAATGGAGCTCGGGGGCCCCTACCTATTACGACATAAAAAGTGAACATTGTGAAATGGCTACAAACTGCAGTTAGATTAAAATAGAATATTAAACGCCATAGTCAATAATCCGTAGTTCAAGGCACATTAATAGTTCAAGAGAAAACAAGAAAAACAACAGGCGAGGCCTAGGGTCTGAAATGCATATTAAAATGTATTTGCCAACTTGGCCGTAAGCTACGTGGCAATATGGTATCTTAGATATGATGAGAAGCACAACCACTCTCTTCCAACTGTTATGTTTCCAGTTGAGAAGTAGCAGTATAGGCATAGTGTTTGTTGCTGAAAATAGTTGGCCCACTTTCATCTTCTTCAAACAGACCACTAGGATGACATGGGCCATGAGAGAAAAGCATGCGTTCAAGGATTCAAGGAAGCGAGGCAATTGTGGAAGGAAAGTGTGCCCGACCAGTATGGTGCGATTTGGTAAATAAATCAGTCTTAGGCAAAAGAGAAAATGGCCAAGATAGAGTCACTTTTCTCACCTCTAGTCTTTTTCCTGGGTGATGATGCTAAGTTTCGTTTAGGAAACGAACGAATACCATCATCATCAGTTCCTGACGCCTGCAGCCAGTTGGCGGCGATGAGCACGAATAAATGACATCCATTGCCCCATGTTCATATGTCAAGTCAATTGATATTAAGTCCTCCTCTAGTCCTTTATTATATTATCTCATGCTCAGTGGTCTTTAAATTCTTGTCATCAACTCATTTCTGCAGTATGCATACATGTATTCTCATGTAACAGAGTTGCTTCGATTCTTAATGCTGTCTAAATGTCATCGTTTCTTATGCTCTGTGGTCTTGAAATTCTTGCCATCAACTCATTTCTGCAGTATGCCTAAGAATTATTTTCTCGTCCTGTTTTCACTTAGTCTAGTATTCTGAACTGCATAGGAAAATCGGTTTATCATCGTATCGTATATATTTTTATGTTGTTTTTTCTCTGATTTTCATTCCAAATGTTTGTGAAGCCCATCCAATTCTCGTCTGTATTGTTGCTGCTATTTGAGCCTATTATCCCTCTTAGGTAAACTAACGGCCATAAACGAACTGTTCAATTTTCTAAATGCCTTAATTAATTATCCTTAGATGATGCTAAAGCAAACGCATCGTCGTTCCAAAAGACTGAAAGACACTTAGTCTAGTCTTTGGAGAGATATGAGAGTCTGTTGTAATAAACTTGTCTGTCTGAAATGCATTATTCATAGTATGCATGTATAACACTGTAAGCCTATATACAGCTTGATTTGACTAATGCGATGGAGGTCTGTGGGTTCAGATTGCGGCTGCTAGAAATTTGATATCTAGGGTCAACTGCGAAACCCTATCACGCAAGAAAACCTTAATGTGTTTGGAAGACTAATCTGATGAGAGATAATTATTTCTTTCCAGTTCTAAGGCTTAATTGTGATGATGGGAAGGGGGAATCAGATGCAGGGTGCAGTGACCTAAATTATTCTGAAGTCTTTGGCATAGGCCGCGTATACCCCGGTCCGCCTGGTTGTCTGCTTGATTTTGCTCATGTGACTGCCTGTCTCCTGTTAGGTACCTTCGTCTAGCCTATAGATTCGTTTATCTGTCAATCTTCCAACCACCTGCTTCACGCTTCCTCATATACATGTAGGGATTGTGAGCCTATGTGTGGTGTCTGTGTAGAACTTCATGGGTAGCAGGATGTGTCAATAGTTGACCCAAAGCAGGAACACATCAACCCCTACATGCGTCTGAGGGAAAAGCATATCATATTCATGTGTATCTTGAAACACAAACATCTGTGGTAATTTATTATATTAAGGCTTAGTTCAGACTGCAGTCTGCAGACTGAAACTTTAAGTAGAAAAGTATAATTTATCTACGTGAGATTTTTAAGTTAAAACACTTGGGGGCCCTTTGAACCTCGGGGGCCCGTGGATTTTGTCCACCTTCGTTACATGGTTGTTACGCCACTGCTTGTGAAGTCTTTTCTGTTGAGACTTGGGGCCAAAACTGCCACCCATCAGCAATGCCTATAGGCCTACTCTTAAAGTAATTGTTTGGAGTCTGTGATATTGGGAAATGGAGTCTATCCACTGTGATAATAATTATCAGCTACCCTCCAATACCCCAACACAGGCCAAACTAAGTGCTTCGACCTTGAATGCAAGTTGCAATCCTCCAATTATGTAGTCTCTGATCTATTAATGGAGATGAAGTAGGCTAGGCCTAAACCTCTGCGCCCGATTCCAAGATCAGAGAAGTTCTAATAGCCACCAGCCAAAAGTAGCCAATAGACACGTCCAACCTCCCATCCTTATTTGTTTTATCCATAAACATTTCGATAGATTTAGAAGTCTATTATGCTCTATCAGATCAGCATATTAATGCCAAGTCAATTGAGGTGTCGAAATATCAAACTCGATGCCGACCGTATGCATGCCATGCATGGATGCCTGGTTTTGTTTGTGCATGCCTATTATATGTATCTATAGGCTTATGTTCACATAGTTGAACTAGCCCCTCCCGTAACCCAACACCGACTATACATCAAGTGCACCTGTAATTAACTTCGCAAGCCTATATTGAGCCGTGCTCAGCCATCGGTCACACAACTTCAATGTCAGGTAGTTTAATTAACCCGTCCCAGACAGCCAGAAATCGCGGGGCCCGTGCCATGCCGATATAGTTAGCCCACATCTTAGAGATGTGTGCTAACTTCATCTTGAAGATATGGCGAATGCTAAATTGGCCTGTAAAGACAAGATCATCCGCGCCATGATGGCGCGGATGATCTTGCCGATACAGGGCCAACGTTATATTCATCGCCTCATTAAGCACAGCGCGCTTCACAGGCTGCGCCTACGGGGTAATCTGCCGGACCTACGGTGTATGAGTGCGGGCTACCATTCATTGTTAACAGCGTCGGCCTCTACAGGCCCAATGGTTGGCAATTCATCGATAGCCGTCGGCTCGGCGTTCGTATATGTAGGGGGCCGCCTGTTGTTCACAGTCTACCCCTACTATGCCTCTAATGGCTTTTGTATGACTGCTGTTGGCTATTCATCGCTAGCTATGGGCTAGGCGTTCGCAATTGTAAGGGACCGCCTATTGTTCCTCATGTCTAATCTGACACTTCCTCTATAGGGCCGCTATTGGCAAATGGTCAGCCACTGTCGGCGCTACGAGGTTGGATGCCTACGTGTAACCAACCATTCTGCGTACAGTCTGCCCTCACAACGCCTCTAATGGCAAATACGAGGTCCAGTTGTAGACCTAAAAATGTGGCTGTAACGGATTCTCATATGAATTTCTGTATATTAAATATGCAGAAATTCATATGAGAATCCGTTACAGCCACATTTTTATCTTAAAATTAATCCCAAAGAAATACACACTTCTGAGATTGTATTCAGGAGCATCAAATATACTTCTTACATTAAATAGAAAACACAAGTTTCCACGAAAATAGTTTTAACAAAGTTCACACCATTCATTGTATTATTAGAAATAAAAACAATATTTATGACAGTAATGCATAATACAATAAATTATCAAAATAACTAAATTCATACAAATGGCAAAAGGAACATTCTGCAGCTAAATTTATAACTACATGTTCAATCATTTAAACACTAAGACTTATGAAATGTCAAAATATCAATCAATCATTTATTTATACAGAAGACCTTGAAATCGACATTGCATTCAGAAAAAAATTGCACAGATTCTCGTAAAGCAAAAGCTTATACTAGAGACTGAGGTTCAGCTAAATTAGGGAAATATATTCAACTTAGAAGCAATAAAAAGCAATCAAAACATAGTCATAGAACAAATATCCAATTTGTTAAAATGCAGGAAACAATCATCTTTATAATTATTATCAAACATTGAATGAAAAAATGATGTGTGAACATTGAATTTATATCCATGTTTTGACTTGAAAAAAACTTAATGAATCAATCTACTGAAAACTGAGAACGTTAAATATTAAATTTCAAATGTTTTCGAGAAATGACTACACACGGAACAATGGTGCTACACAAAAAGCTCACTTGCTTTCTCTTTATAACCACACAAATTACACAATGCAGTCCAAAATAGAATCCTTACAATTAGTTAAATTAGGGTTATATTTTAACTCTATATCTATTACTGTTATATGTAATGTGGCCGCGTGGATTGAACCTTCTTGAGTACTAATACCTGTAAGAAACAAAAATGTCTTAGCGGACCATTCTCAAATACGCATTTTGTCCCTAACAAGATATTAAAATGATTATTATTTCTAATTATCGCAATATCCTGACTTAAACACAATAGCATATAACGAATAATAATTCCGATTAAAGCAACATCTTACTTATTGCAAGAAAAATACAATTTTCCACTGAAATATATTTTCAGCAAATCCTGAGAACCATTGCACTCTAAGCAGATGGCTTATCTAGTTTGATATAAAACACAAACATAGGCAGTAACACTAACATAATAAATACGCATACAATCTTAAATGAAACGAGCAACCACAGAAACATAACAGTAAATGGATAAAAATGAGAAGTAGCAACCTTAACAATATTAATCCTGTGAAAACGTAAATAATTTTATACTATTGCAGAACGTAATCATTATACGTTGAGAAACTTTCGCACCAATTTTATAAACAATGAAAAACCTGGTTCTTTAATGAGATATTAAACCATATAAATAAAACCAGTTGAGGGGTTTCAGAATATCTTATGGTAACACTCTGGCATAAAGAGTGCACAAAAACAGGATAGCTTCCCACTACCCACCCAAGGTTCGGCTCAGCCTAACATTGGGCAGATGCATTGGTAAAATGAGCTGGACAAAATAGAGCAGTGCATGACTGCGTTAAATTTGACTCCCCAACTTATGATCATTATTTCAATTCAATTGTTTTAACTAACAGCCATTGCAAGGCTCTATCATGTTTTATTGCTCAGTTTAATTATGCCATCTGCCGAATGGAAGGTTGCATGGACCTTTGGGAGGGTAGAAGGGAGTAATCCCGCATCCATGTGCTCTTCATGACAGAGTGCTACCATTAGGGCCTACCCTAAACCCTTCCCCATTATATAAAACAAATATATAATATACACACACATAGAGAAACTGACAAAATACATATATCTATAAACAATAAAATAAAAATAATTTGAAAATTAAATAAACAAGACTATAATATTCTACAATATAATAGATTATTGGAATGCAGCTAGATATAATTATAACTTGACTAAACAGTCTGTACAAAGAATAAAGTTCTATGCTGTAGCACTCCCAGATTTAACATGTTCTAGGAATACCGAGGAAAGAGAGCATTAGAGCAATAACTGCCTTGTGCATCAGTCGTTTATGCTGTCAAGGGCATGGGAATTGAGTGGACAGTGGGTGGGTTTGGTTCGAGGTTGGAAGATATGATAATGCCACTCCATGTGGATGATAGGAATTGTTCCTTAGAAGTAGAGGCCCTCGTTGCTCAATGGGCTTTGTTGTTCCTCTTCAAGATCACTGTCATGCTCATTGGAAGTGTGAGCCATCACCAACCAATGACCACAGTAACACCGACAGTTCATAGCGTCTTTTCCTTCCAACCGCTCTATGTCTTGTCCGTCGAAACCATGATTTGATCTTTTCTTCCACTGCCAAGCAATTTGCAGTGGCAACGGGATCATTCATGGGAACAGCATCTACAGCAGCAAATGACAAAAGCAAGTAAGTTAAAAGAAGTTAGCTTTTCCTTGGGTAAAAATGAGTAATTTAATTATTATTCCACAAAAAGATCTCCTGTACCTATGCTGCTTAACCATCACAAATTTAGTGAGGTGCTCAAAGGTTGCCATAGTAAGCTTTTAGATACATACATGCACATACATAATGACCAAAAATATAAAAATTCTTTTTTGAATTCATACTGGCAAACACACTATGATTACATGAAACAATCTTAATTAACATCATTCTTGTATGTATGTATATGAACATTTATATAGCGCCTTACAATAACCTCACGAAGGCGCTTAAACACTAACAGCACAAACAGCCTGCATCGACACTAATAGCATTCTACAAAGCACATCGATCCAATAGGGAGGGCTTCAAGAATCAAACTCAGCTCTGCTGATTTCCGCGCCAATGTGTTAACCAAATATATGCTGGTAGGCCTACTAAATATCAATACAGGGTGGCCACAGCAATATGACTTAAAAATTTCCAAGTTTCTAGAGGCAATTTCTAACATTTCAAGAGTACGTTTTAATCATTTTCTTTATATTAAAATTTGATTTGATTTAAAATCAGTTTTCTGGCAGCCATCTTCTCTCTTCATAGCCATACCTCAGCCGCAATTTATACTTTCCATCATTGCATTTTTATTTTTTCTCTCAGTAACACTGGACATCAATAACCAAATATTTATTTCAGAAATTTTATTCAGCGCCTTTTCAAGGTAGGCTATTCAGAAGCACTCGTGGCCCAACCCCTGAAACCAGACCAATGTTCAGAAGGCAAGTCTGCTAAGACAGACAGACTAAGGTAGGTAAACAATTTGAAAAAATAACTTTTACGCAAAAACTTTAACAAACTGGCAACCTTGCAAATGCTAACAAAATGCTTAACCTGTTTGAGACTAATAAAATAGGCAAGTACACAGGACCTTGATGAAAAGTGATATTTAACCAAGATAAAAGCACTAAATTTGGTGAATATTTTAAGTGGATAGAATTCCGTTTCTCTACACAATGAACCTAATTCAAGACATAATTTGATACACATTCTTTGTTTAGCAAGAAGCCATTGCCACAACTTACATTCAACATAGCAGACTAGATTGGACAATATAATTACAGGAAGATGCTTACCGCAAACAAATAACAGTTTCAAATCAGAGAAACTCTGGTCGTCATGACTTCCTTTCCAGATAAAATCTGAGGGCCAGAGGATGCATCATCAGTGCTTTCACGACAAACGGTCATGCTCAAACAGTCCACTCGATGATGCCAAAACTCACCTGCAGCATATAACAGACAAGAGCCAGTGCTTGCATATACCATATATGTTTGTAACAGCATTTATG
Source organism: Lumbricus rubellus (assembly GCA_945859605.1). Classification (NCBI taxonomy): domain Eukaryota; kingdom Metazoa; phylum Annelida; class Clitellata; order Crassiclitellata; family Lumbricidae; genus Lumbricus; species Lumbricus rubellus. The sequence continues at coordinate 11,852,066 of OX243824.1, read as the reverse complement.
AATGAAAGACCACTTTAAAGCCCTATACTTGTAAGAAAGCAGGATAAGTGATTAATATTAAAGTTCATTAAGAGCAAGTTTCTGTTTAGACAGCAATGTCCGTAAAAAGGCAACTTCCTGCACACAAATATAGCTATACCAACATAGTTCTAGTCAGAATAGACAGTTAAATTGCCCTTCTTCCAAAGTCCAGGAGTGCACAAAGGACCATAATGCAGGGCATCTAGCAATGGTTTTGGATGAAGATTGAAACTGTACTCTCCGTGTTGCATGCAGTGATATTTTCATTAACGATAAGTAAAATTAGAACTGAAAATATTGATTTCCGTTCAGTGTAACTTTAACTGAAATTATTTTGAGAACGAAAACTGAATTAGAACTGAAATTAAGCACAGCAAACTGAAATTAGAATAAAAACCAAAATTAATTTCAGAACGGAAATTAATGAAATTTTTAATTTTTTTAGTTCATAACCTTTCCTACGTGCAGTTGAGTTTACATAAATTTAAAAGGCGCACATACTTTCTGACTTTTTTAGCTTAGTACGTGCTTCCGTGTGCAATTTATTATGGCCTATTGCATTTGGGCCTTTCCTATAAGTCAGAGCTTTTTAACGTGCAGTAAGGTGGAGTTTCTGGTAAACTTGTCAACAATTTAATTTTGTCTTCTTCAGTGAATAAGTGCACACAGAATGCTAAGAACTATATTCAGGTTTGGCGTGAAACTTTCATGTGGCTGATTCGAGTCAGCGACTTCACCACAGAGAAAGCATTTAGGCTAGCGTTGCATAATGTGTAAAGAAAGAAATGTAACGTGTTCGACCAATTCAATGGAATATTATAATTGGCGCAGGGGCGGATGCAGAAATTTCGAAGGAGGGTTGGCGAAATTTTTGGTGATCTGCTAATGTCGCTGAAAATAAGAAGTTCTTTTAGAATTAAGAGGCGCATCGATATTGAAAATGCTTCAACTTGGTTTAATTTGAGGCACGTTCTAGGCCTGTAAAGAAGTAAAACTGAAATTATTTCTATGCAAGAACTTAATTGAGAACTGAAATTATTCTAAAAACTGAATTAGAAGTATAACTGAAATTTTTTTAAGAACTGTAATTGAACTAGAACTGAAATTGAGGACGTCCGAACTGAAATAGAAGTGAAACGAAAATTATTTGCTGAAGTAAAATATCACTGATCGGAATAAAATTTCTATCGTCCTTTCAAATGGTAGAATAAAAGGATGCAGTCTGGGGCGTAAGTTATAGGTGGTTTTTGCTAGAGGTGGGAAAGGCTCAGGACTCAGAAATGAACCATAAAACATATATATTGGTCACTGAACATGCACCAAATATTGATGTTGGGCTACTGATATTGATTTGAACAAGTAACAATTTACCAGATTTTCTTCAGACCAGCTTCACCCACGAGTCAGGCAGCCATGTGGTGAGAAAATCTCATACTGTCCATTGGTAGGTCAAGGTCTTCTGGCAAGATTGGACGTGCATTCAGGCGACCTGTCAATTACAAGCCCCATTTGATTTGTTTACCTTTTATATGGCAAAGTATGCCTTTAATTAACAGTAATTCACTGTAGGCCTATTTTATAACCGTCTTAACTTGGCCCAACAATGATCCAAATGCAAAAAGAAAACAAACACAAGTCATCGTAATAACAGTCGCCACAATCAGAATTATAAGTCTACAATTGAGGCAACAATGATGCAACTCCAGAGGTTGTTTTAGCTGAGAATGCCTCTGAATAGTCATTCTGCAGGAGGTACTATATAAACCTATAGATACAATACAATACAATCTATAAAAATAGGTTTTGCTTAAATAGGAGTGGGATTGGTAAACGTATATTTTAGCAGTGTAAATTATTCGCTCGTTGCAGCATCAAAGGAAGGTAACTCCTGCTCTCCTCCTTATCTCAATCAATCCAAGTCTGGCAAGGACCCTTCCTGTCCATCCAGCTTCTGCTTAGGCAAGAATTCGTTTCATCATGAAACCCAGCTTATAATTTAGGCAGCGACATTTTAATCAATTCAGCCCTTCTAATTCTTGCCTAAACAAAAGCTGGATCGATGAAAAGGATTCTCGCAAAACTAGAAGTTGGATTGATTAAAAATAACAATGCTGCAGCAAGCGAATAATTTATGATACTAAAATACACGTTTACCAAAATAAATTTTAATTAAATAGAAGTGGGATTTATAAAAATATCTCGCTGAAATTGAAGCTGCATTTATAAACAATAATTATTAATTAAATAGTTGTATTGATGAAAAGTAATTGCTGCCGAAATAGAAGCGGGAATGATGACACGAATTCTTACATAAACAGAAGCTGGATCAATGATAATGATTCTTACCAAACTAGAAGTTGGACTGAATAAAAATAATAATACTGCAACAAGCAAATAATTTACAACGCTAAAATACACGTTTACCTCGAATCCACCTCGTGCGAACCTTGGGCAAGTCCTTCACTCGCAATTGCTCAGCGCTTAGGCGTGAAACTCCGATTCAGTGTCAGCGTTGTATTCGGGAGCGCCTCTGAGTAATAATCTTGAAGAGGCTCTATAACAAGTGCACATACATACACATCAAATGAGCTTCTTACCTAAACAGAAGCTGGATCAATGTTAATGATTCCTACCAAACTAGAAGTTGGACTGAATAAAAATAATAATACTGCAACAAGCAAATAATTTACAACGCTAAAATACACGTTTACCTCGAATCCACCTCGTGCGAACCTTGGGCAAGTCCTTCACTCGCAATTGCTCAGCGCTTAGGCGTGAAACTCTGATTCAGTGTCAGCGTTGTATTCGGGAGCGCCTCTGAGTAATAATCTTGAAGAGGCTCTATAACAAGTGCACATACATACACATCAAATGAGCTTCTTTTTAAAACTAAACAGAAGCTGGATCAATGTTAATGATTCCTACCAAACTAGAAGTCGGACTGAATAAAAATAATAATACTGCTGCAACGAGCGAATAATTTACGACGCTAAAATACACACGTGTTTACCTCGAATCCACCTCATGCCGCCTCGTGCGGACCTTGGGCAAGTCCTTTACTCGCAAGCCTAATATAAGGGCCATGTTTGGCTTTTGGGGTCATCCTGAATTTCAGAACCAGAATATTCAAAACGCTAATTAAAAAACACAAGCACCCGATTTCAGAAAGGGTAAACGTCAAGACTGGCTGCCTTACTCCAAACAATATGGCCGTTAACGAATGCAATAAAATTAGAGCGCAACATATAGACGACATCGCAACGTGAGGGTCTGTAGGGCTCATGTTAGGCGTCGTGAGGGTCGGTTAGGGTTAGTTTTAGGGTTAGTGCAGTCATTCTGCTGAAATTGAAGCTGAATTGATGAACAATGTCGTCGATGGTCGCGCTCTAATTTTATTGCATTCGTTGGCAGCCATAATGTTTGGAGTACGGGCAGCCAGTCTTGACGTTTACCAAATCATTAGGCCCTGTGAAAATCGATTTCGGGGATTCAGCCGAAATTCGCTACTATATACGGGGATTCTGGTTTCTAGTATTCTGGCCGAAAGCGGCGTGGTGAGGGTGGGATCTATTGCGTCGTCATCATATCCGTCTCAGAAATGATTTCTTCACGAAAAAAGAAAAGCAATCAAAATAATATTATAAACTCACCGTCTTGAAATTGCTAAAGCACACAAAACCATGAAATTATAAATATATTGACAAAATAACACAATGATTCTTTTGTTCCCGCGAACTATACCTACGCATGCGCACTCGTCTAAAGACCATCGCATTTCGATCAATAATTTAAGTAAGTAAGGGTGTATTATTAAACGTAAGCGATCAAGTAAGCAAGTATGTGCTTTATTGAAGCACTCAGCACTTTACTCGCCGATTTTTTAATACCTATAATTCTAGTAAAGGACGGCATAAATTGTCAGAACATTACAAACTGCCCTTCCCTAAGTGATGCTTCCCACTATGATTCCACTCTTGCATAAAATATAGGCCTAGATGAATTTTATTTACTAGAGGTTTTTGTGCGCCGAACCCCCCAAAAGTAAAAATATTTAAATACCTGAATATTTTGACTCTCGAACTTTCAGAACAGTGTCAGATAATATTGCACACATTTTATGCAGCTCTGAGAATTATAGCAGATGGTAAAAAGAATTATGTGGGAAGGACAACAGCATGCCGCATGTGGTTTCTTACTCGCAAGGCTCGAGGTAATAATAATCGGACACGTGTTGAATCCTGAAATCGCAATTCTTTAATTCTTGTCTTTCCAACCTGTTCCTACAGAAAACGCGGTATATTCACATCAAATGATAGGATTCATGACACCTACATTGTGAACCTTTCTAATCGAGTTGTAATGCAGGGAGATGAGTTATCCCATTGCGATTATGATGATATTATTTAGTCATGAATGCGTAGGCCTATGTATGTATGTATGTATGTATGTATGTATGTATGTATGTATGTATGTATGTATGTATGTATGTATGTATGTATGTATGTATGTATGTATGTATGTATGTATGTATGTATGTATGTATGTATGCATGCATTTATGTCTGTGCACTTGTTATAGCGCCTCTTCAAGATTTCTATCCAAAGGCGCGCCTATACAGCGTGGATACTTTCACTCCCAGGACCATGAGCAATTACGAGTGAAGGACTTGTTCACGGTCCGTACGCGGTAGCTTTAGATGAATTCGAACCCGAAACTTTCCGGCTCAAATGCACCGAAAATACCCGTACTGTAAAATACCCCCTACTCCCCATAATGTAGGCCAATATATCGCTTGTGTAGGTTTGATCTTCTCTTACACTATATTATAAGCTTATAGCAGGAGCATATTAGGACTACAAATGAAGTGGTCTGTATTAGCATCGGCCAAGTGCGCATGCACATAATATGCATCATATGCTTGCTCGCTAACTACCATAATTATAAAGCACCAATAATAATAATAAAGAGATAATTGGCGCCAAAATGACCCTTGCTGCACACGTAGAAGGAACGCCGTTGATAACTACTTTGGTCCCATTGTTTGAAGCCAATGAATTTGAAACTGTGAGCTCCACTCCCCTCGCCTCCCGTATTGTTTTCCTATCGAATTCACGGCAGCGCCTTATCCCCTCCACACCTCCCACCCAGTCTGTGACTGACGGGCCTCGATGGCAAGTTACTGTTGGCCCGACAGTCGCTCAGACCATGGCAAAGTAGAGAAAGAATCTAGTTAGCCAACGTATATAAGACGAGTATACCACTAGTGGCCCACCACCGGATGATGCACGCTGTCTGGGCGTATACCGATGACCCATTGTTTGCGAGTTGAAGCCAATGAATTTGAAACATGGGATGCGCTGCGGCCTCCTCTCCTCTCCCCTCGCCTCTTGTCTCCCTAATGAATTCACGACAGCACCCTACCCCTCCAAGCCCTCCACCCAGACTTTGACTGGCCGCAGGACCCAGTTTGGCCAAGTCTGTGATACACAATGGCAGACGTTGGACCCACATCTCGCCTACATCTCGTTGGCCTATTTACGTTGGCCCTCGAAGGGCCTCCATGGGAAAGACTCATTCTTCGATAATCACTGAGATGGTGGCACATTGGGGAAGGCCCATACTTAACCGACCCCTACAGAATAAAGATGCTTTTCATCAGTGGGCCCCCATAGGTGCGATGAGGCAGGCTGTCTGGGATATGCTACAAGGGCTCCTTTGTTTGAGTTGAGTCACTTGAGTGTTGGAGAAAGCAGACGAAATGTCTTAATTGGTTGTGGAAATACAAAATGGCCTGTTCGACGAAGAATTCGTGACTCGGAAACCGAGTCACCGAGTCAAATTTCGAGTCCAGGGCTTCGAGTCCGAGTCCAAGTCCGAGTCCGGACAGTCCGAGTCCGCAGAAAATCGGTCTCGAGTCGGACTCGAGTCTTTTGCCGGACTCGAGTCCTACATCACTGATATGCTGTATTAAAAATACCCATGTTCTCGATCTCCTGCTTTGCATTTTTTTCAAGCCCTGGCTTAAAATTAACTGTTACCAACTGCCGAAATTTTGTGTTTTGCCCTGCTGCAAAAATATCTGTGAGCATGTCCTTGACGTGGTGATGTACAGGACCTTTGCCTGTATGAGACTGATACACATTATATTACATATGTGTATTATTCATGGGTTAAATGCTAATGTTTTGTGTGTTGAATATTGCTAGCCTAATACTGGCCTATTGTGGCTGTCCATGATAGTGGCTGTGTGCTTTTGATACATGCTTTAAAGACAAAATACATCGGTCGCATGTTCAACCACTATACATTAATTTTACCAAGTAGTTTTTAAGTGGTGATATTGAGTAGCCTAAGTGTTGAATGCTGTATAAAATGTACAATATTATCACCTCGCAGATGACTATTAATTTGAATGGTCTTATCATGGTTTTACTTTTGTGTAATGGACATTATAATAACATATGCTTGGTGTTTAATTAATTATGTCATTTATGCAGGAAATATCCAAAAATAATGGACCATTATTATTATCTATAACTTAGTTGTTTAAATATCGGTCTGCATTAAATATTTCTTGATGCTTGTTAATTAACTGCACAGTAGGTTGTTGCTTTGAATGGTGTGTGGGCCTTCCCTCCCTGATTTTTGTTGTTGAGATTTTTTTATATTCTCGCTGAAATATAATAGTGCGTCGGTGATATTGATTAATTGACCAGTTGCAGTTTTAATGTTTACTTCTTACTGATCTATCTTAGACTATCTATCGATATAATATATCTATGTATCTATTTCTATCTATCTATGGAATTCATCAGTATGAGAATTGTGAAAAAATAACTGGGGGGGGGGGGGGGTTGGCCTATGATAAACTTGAAATTGAGGTATGAAAAACATACTTTAACATGGGGCTCTAAAAAAGACTGGGGGGGGGGTTGAACCCCCCGGCAATTCTCACCCTGGAATTCATATGGCACCCCTTCAAGATAATTATGCAGAGGCACTCCCAACCCTGGCACGGCCATAAGGAGAGTCTCAATTAAGGAGTTTATCATGTAATGTTCACGGTTTAAGGATACAACATTGGCTCTTGCACTTAGCTAGACTATAAGCGAAGTCATATATACAACTATTAATACTGTTTCATTGCTTACCTCATTGGATCATTATATATCTACTTCAACTTTAGTTTTCAATTTTGGTTTGAGTTGATTTCTAATAATTGCTAACTCTGTTTAGGGATCTCTTGTGCTCATCCTAGAGGCGGTTGGACACTTTAGATTCGCTGCATTCAAAATGTTGATGCAATGTTAATGGATCTTCTGTACGTTCTGATTACTTGTCGATTTGTTTGGAATATCTGTTGAGTATCAACTGTGAAGTGTGAACAATTCAAAAGATGCGTTCTTCTTACTTTCATTGTCGCCGCATGTCAAATAAATTGTCTTTACTAAAAAATCTCTATGGCGTAACTGTTCAGATGCACAATTTTTAAGCATTCCACTGCAGAACTCTTCTCGCAATCGATATTCTTTTTCCTTTAGATCAGCTCTGCAGTATTAGGGCCTAATTATAGACAGGACTGCACTGGCAAAATGAGAAAGGAATAAAACCGAGTATGCCTGTCTGCCGGTCATTTTCCCGCAAAAGGCTACTGATTGTCTGCACACGAGTATTTTTGGGGTAAGGACACGCTGTATGCCCGCGTATAGGCCTACTATCGATTGCAGCCCTGCTAATACAACGTAAGCGCGACTACTACGAGTAATCCTATCATACCCTGCTAATTTACGTCTGATTATAAATGTTGAGAATTAATAAACTCAAATTTTTCAGAATAAACTAGGCTAGGCTTAGTTTTCATAGAAGGCCGGTAAACCTACTTAACCCTCAGGCTACCAAGCTTTTTTTGTAACACTGACTACCAAGGGGGGGGTGGTTACCACCCCCCCCCTGGATTTTGGGTTTGGTTTGAGATATCATAACTTGTAATACACCTATGGATTCAGCATTCATTTCTGCACAAAATGGTATATTTAGGTTTAAAATATATGAAAGCACCCCGAAGTTATAAATTTTTTACCGTAGGCACCCGTCGATTCCACAAAATGTATACTTTCGCATAAGCAAAATATTAGATTTTGTGTGTTTTTAACATAATTTATTTAATTAAAATAGTTTACATATAATAAAGTCCAATATTCAACTATAAAAACTAGTAATAAGTTAGTTTTAGTTACAATAAAAAGAGAAAAAACATGTAAAACATGCTGAAAAACGTTTACGCAGACTTATCGGTGTGCGTTGTAAAAAAAACCCAACATTTTCACACATTTAAATTTATTTTGAGCACTTCCGGTCATCAAATGTCAAATTAATTGGTATCAAAAAATAGCCCTAAATGCCCTCTATAGATTGACATAATTTATTTCTCTTAAAAAATAAATTATGAATAATTTTTAATAGGAAAAACATGAAAATTTTATGAAAATAAAACACCTTTTTATATATTTTAATTTATTTTGAGCACTTCCGGTTGTCCAAAGACAACTCCGTGACCACCACAATGTAGCCCCACATTCCCTCTACAGAATGGTGTAATTGGTGTCTCTTCATGTCAAAGGACGGATAAGATACAGCCGATATTCTAAGGGGGGGGTGGTATCCACCCCCCCCCTGGTGCCTCGGGTATATCGGGTATAACTTTTGAATGGTATGGTATATCATCACACATTTTAGCTCAAAATGTGTGCAAATGAATCCTCTACAGCCACCTAAAACGTCAAAATTTTATTCCTAACGAAAAAAGTTTGATTTGGGAAAAACCTAGGGGGGGGGTGGATACCACCCCCCCCCTGGTAGCCCGAGGGTTAAGTAGCCTAGATTTGCTCCTAACATAAAACTCCATACGTACCAGCATGTTTAGGCTATATACCATAACGTACCCGGTAAGTATTCAAACGTGTCCATTCCCAATGTCATAGAAAGTTCCCGTGATTTTATACAATTTTACGAAAATCTACTATTGAAATTCAGAATTTAACTCGCTTTCGCCTTGTGTACTCAACAACCTCTTAGAAGGCTCTCATTCAAATGACGTCACGGGCACTCACGAGTCACCAGCGTTGTCACACTGAAAAATAAAAACAACCCAAGTTGGTTGGTCAAAAAAACCCAAGTTGCCCAAATCTTCCGAAATTTTCACATTTTTCGTCCGAAAATTTTCTGATGACTTTTTTAGTCATCCGGCTAAATTTTTCGGAATTTTTTTCCATTTTGCCGTCCAAAAAAGTTGATGACTTTTTTTAGTCATTTGGCCCAAATCTTTGAAAAAATGGCCACAAATTTCCGGTTCACAAGCAAAAAACCCAAGCTTTTGCCCGAAAACCCCAAGTTTTTCCCGAAAAACCCCATTTCCCAAGTTTCGAAAAAAACAAGATTTTTTGTCGAAAAAAAAGCCAAGAAAAAACCCAAGTTCTTCGCAAAAAAAACATTTCCCAAGTTCGGATTAAAAAACCCCAAGATCTTGTGAAAAAACCCAAGGAGTGGCAACGCAGCGAGTCACGATATTTTATGAACTTTTGTAGCGCAATTAAGAGTTTTCTAATTTCATAATTATAAGTTAGTAAATTATGAATTGCGCTACAGAAGTTAATAAAATATCGTCTGATATATCTGATGTCTAATATTAAGTAGGCCTACCCTACAAATAGGCCTATAAGCTTACACTACAGCAGTTAGGCATCTATCTCGTTGACTGAATTTACGGTGCTTATGGGTTATCTACCCCGATTTATTTTGACACAGTGTCTTTTGCCATGAATCGACCAGTTTCTAATGGCTAAACTAACCCTAACACTAACCCTAACCGACCCTCACGATGCCTAACCTGAGCCCTAACCGACCCTCACGGAAAAGACGTGGAATGACAACGCTGAAAAAATAAAAAAATAAATCGGGGTAGATAACCCATAAGTACCGAATTTACTCCATCATAATATGCGTGGTCTATAGGGCCTATTAATAGTGGTGCTCAGACTTCTGCAGGCTTTTGAAATGAATGAATCATGAATTTCGATATGCTCATTGTTGTAAAAAAAGGTAAGCCTAAATTAAACCAACATATGCTGAACAATTAAGGCTGCCGATCATAATGATGGAGTCCCATATCGGATTGTGGCACAACATCCTTGACTGTTGACTAGGCCTATAGGCTAACAATAAGGAAACTGATTCAATATTATAATTTGCTCTCGGCAAGAGTGGGCCCTACGCATAACGCATACAGCATTAAGCATTATTTGTTTATTCGTTTCTATAGCGACTTTTAGCTGTCTACTCAGTCTAACTCAGAGGCGCACCCGCTAACCACGGACATTGCATTGGAGTTTCACGCCGAAGCGACCGATCAATTGCAAGTGAAGGACTTGCTCAAGGTCCCTGCGAGGCGGCTTAAGGTGGATTCGAACCTGTAACCCTCCGGCTGCGAGGTATCGACGCCACCACTAGGCCTACACCACCGCGCCACAAGCATGGGTCGAGTAGATGCTTAATAATGAATCTATGACTGAAGAGTCATAAAACCTACTGTCTGTACGTGTCTTATGCACTGCCAGGGTCACAGCTAGGCCAGGACAGGCCAAACACCGTATAGAGTCATAAGCTGTCAAGCGTAGCAAAATGGGCGCCGAGAGGCCCGTTGAGTAACGTCTACGTGTCTTCCTCCTTTTTCAGCGTAGGCCTACAACACGACAATTGCTTTAGTCCTCGGCCTACTACTAGGCCTACCATATGATCAGTAGGTCTATAAGTTCCAGTTTACTGCCTAGGCTATATTCTATCGCTTCTTTATAACTACGGATTTTGGTTGTTCCATTTTGTAACGTTGCGATTGACGAAAGTTTCCGAATCACCGGTTTAGTAAAAAGAATATCTCGATTAATTATAATTGCTGGTATCTATCTTTAGACGAACTAGCAAACAATCAGGACAGGTATGTAATCTGTTATAGCCTATAATAGTGCTCTAGTCATGATAAGGGTTGGTGTAACCTAGCCTACGCATGGACGGTCGCAAGAACTCGCAACCCCGTGCTTGTGAATCGACGCACAGCTAGGGAGCTAACTTTTCCCAATCCCATTCGGTGTTAGACAGGGTGAGAATTGACAGAGGTTAAGGTTTAGAACCCCAGTCTTTCTTAAAGCCCCATAATAAAGTCTTTCTTACATTCATATTGCATCTGGAGCGCCTCTGAGTAGAGATCTTGAAGGGGCGCTATATAAATTTATGTGATTGATTGATTGATCATCATCCAACCCACCCACCCCAGTTATTTTTTCATAAATTCTCACACTGTATAATGTATAAGACTTAGGCTAGACCGAGTATCTGCCTACAAATAAATCTCGAGCTAAAAACGGACATTCTCAACTCCGCCACTGGTTGCACTCTGCCAGTTTGGTCCCAAGCCTGGATAAAGATCACAAAGGAGGAGGGCGACACTAACATGGGCGGAGTTTGATTTCCGTTCTGGGGAGGGCTAACCCCGAGTCTGGGCCTTCTTAAGGGGGCTAACCCGAAAAGGAATACTATTTTCATGGTAAAAAGGTTGAATCTGGGCCTTCTTGGGGGGCATAACCCCCCTATGCTAACATTTGTTACCACTAGTTGTGGTCATTGCCCATGGTCTGCAATCCCATGGCCTACTTTCATCTAAATTATGAATTAGCTCTAGTTTGTTCTGCATCAACATTGTATGCATGTTTTATTATTATGCTCTCTGTTTTCACTGCTTATGTCCTGGATCTCTCGCTCTCTCTCTACATTAACCCATCTACTTGATTTCGTTTTGCCTACATTGCCTAATAACAACATCACTCTTCTGACACCACCATCTTGATATAAACTCCAGTTTGTGGTTGCCCAGGTTTAGCGGGATCACTCCCTTTCTGGGTGACCCTTTCTTAGTGATCTTTTACCTATTAGATGTTAATCATTCGTTGGCTCCTTATTTCACTGCGCATTCTAATTTTATATATGTTTTGCTGTTTTGATTTGATTTGTTGATCGCTACGAATAAATAAGATTTGATTTGATTTGATTTGATTAGCCCCTGATAAACTCCGCCCATGTACACTAATCATCTTTGAAATAACAGTGTCGTTAAACAGTAACAAGCGACGGACAATTTCTGTGTTATATATTTTCGAGTCCAGTTATTCAATTAAATTTGATTTGTTTGTTGCAATTGATCCCAAAAGACAGAAATTATACATTCACAATGGCAAGCCTATAGGCATAGGCTACACAGTGATTGATTGAAGTTGCCAATTACGATGATTATAATTAAATCCCAATGTACCATATCATTACTGCGTAGGCCTATGTCACGGAGCAATAGGCTATCCGAAGGGAGCGATTCGCTAGGGGGCCTATAGTCACCAAAAATATTAATCACTATAGGGCCTACTACTAGGCCTACTACTGCTGCTGCTGCTACTGCTGCTACTAACTACTACTACTACTACTACTACTACTACTACTACTACTACTACTATTACTACTACTACTACTACTAACTAGGCCTACTACTACAACTACTACTATAACAACACCTACTGCTGCTGCTGCTGCTGCTGCTGCTGCTCCTACTACTACTACTACTACTACTACTACTACTACTACTACTACTACTACTACTACTACTACTACTACTGGTGCTAGAGACGCTTTACAAATACTCAGATACAACACTATACAATACTGTCACAGTGTCACAATCTAGCAGATCGGAAAGTAATGAGCGGCGCATAAAAATGTGCAACGTTTGTTTACGCATTGACCTCTGTAACACAACAAAGTCGTTTGCCATGGTTGGGTGAGCGTCATACACAATTAGTTCCTGAAAGGCCTATGCGTGAAATCCTGTCTGGCCATAGAAACCATAGACGTAGGCCCTACATAGGCCTATAGGCTGCCACATATACATTTCAACGCATAAGCATAGCTAAATGAACGGAATGAACAGTCAACGTATTTCGTGTCATGCATAATAATAATTATTTATTATTATCGTCGTGCAAGTTCGTCAGCTCTAAACCAGGAAGAAGCATTTAAACCATATTTTATGTACATAATATATATGCAACACGTCGCACTTATATATATATATAATATATAGGCTATATATAATATGCTTTTGATGCGCTGCTCCAATGCTTAATTACGCAACAACACAGCACAGTCATTACAACGTGGGTCACGTCTGTAGACATGACTAGGTCTAGTGCGATCAATTTTACCCTTTAATGACAATGGGGTGGAGCTCTTTGCTTGGAAATTGAGGAGTAATTCTCGTGTTGAATGGGAAATAGCAAGCTACACTTCAATGCTATTCGTGTCTTTAAGATATCCGTGTTTCCCGTTACTACATCTTCAAGCCTGACTGTAATTATTATTATATACAATGTCATATATTTTTAGACAGGTGTAGGGCCTATGACTTTCAGTAAACACGATGACGTGTGTAGGCTTACAGGTAGTCATAGAGGACTTTATTACTCGTAATAAACTTGTGGTCACAAGGTTAAGTGAGGTCACTGTTGGCAAACAGTTATTTTGCAGACACCGGACATTGACTCAGCGTATAAGTTATAAGTATTATGAGCTGTTGCTGTTTAACGACACCATCATAGGCCCATCAGCGATGATTAGTGTCGCCCCCTCACCCCAGGCTTTGGCCTATGAAAAATTGGTACTTCTGGGTTTAACAAGGTAGTGCGGTGATACGAGTCAGGTGAAGGGGAAAATTTATATAGGCCTATCGCGTAAAATTTCAGCCATTTTGCCATGTAGTCTACCTACCGAAAGTTATTAAAATTGGAGGAAATTTGACGAAGTTCTGAAAGAAACAATTTTGCACAGGTTTTTTTTAGACACGGTGTCTATGCGGTTGCATTCCTACTAGCCTATAATTTCGATAAAAACTTAAAACGACGATTAATTGAAGGATCTAATGATTGATTGATAAATTGATTGTAGGTCGATTGAGCAACAGCATTTTTGGATCGAAGAAAGAACTGTAATTTCTATTAGGAGAGAGTGAAGACTGTATACATCGGCTGTACACAAGGGCATCGGTGCACCTATGATCTTCTGGGAACAATACTACAACTATACCTCCTTCGAAACTACTCTTTTGAGTAGACGCAGCGCTCGTGAATAAGCTGGTGCCCTGCGCTTGGCTTTTGAGTGGCGCTTTATAAATTTGGAGATTGCAATTACCGTATTGTGATTACTTGAGAGAAAATGTCGTCTGCCGGAGAAGTGGACGATTTGGCGGGACTGGCTGAATTGGACGAGAAGACTCTGCTGGCAGAAATCGAAGCCAGATACAAACTCGAACGAATCTACGTACGTTTCTGGCATCATATTATTTATTTAGTCATTTATTCCATAAATTTATATAGCGTCCCAGGCTCTCCTTCAATATTTCTACATAGAGGCGCTGCATATACAATTATACATGCGTTAATTAATCTAATTGATTCTGAAGTCGATATGATCAAACAGTTGGTCAAAACGAGCACAGCTCAAATAGCAGATTCTGAAAAGATACCGCTGTATTAGCCTAAATAAACCGTAAAACATGGCTTAAGGATTTTTTTATACATGTGAATTACTTGTGCGGTTATGTAATATTTGACGAATAAGAACCTATTTGTGAATTATTTTTTTACAGACGTACATAGGTGACATTCTGATTGCTGTCAATCCTTACAAATCGGTTCCGATTTATGGACCAGAGGTAAGACCTGTCTACTCTTAAAAACGCTACAATAGACTAATATTAGCCTATGCATGCATTGAAGTCAGACCTGTGTAATCCTATAATTGCCAAATATGAACCATTAAAGTGACTTAATTAGATCGCTGCTCCTGCGTGAGCACTGAGTAGGCTACTTAACAAACTGCCTGTATAACTGGATGATAATATTGATTGGTGTCGTCGATAATGGCGGCATGATGATGATGATGATGATGATGATGATGATGACGACGACGATGATGATGATGATGATGATGGTTATGGTGATGATGATGATGCTGCTTCTGTTGCTGCTGCTGATGATGATGATGGTGGTGGTGGTGATGATGACGACGACTACGACGACGATAATGACGACGAAGAGGATGAGCGCAATGATGATGACGATGGAGATGATGACGATGATCGCTGTTTGCAGAGCTGGGCGCAGTATTCGGACGTGAGGCTTCGCAAGGACCTTCCTCCTCATCTCTACGTCATATCCGACTCAGCTTATCAGAACCTGATGCGCAATGGACAGAAGCAATGCTGCGTCGTCAGTGGTGAATCTGGAGCAGGAAAGACAGAAAGCACGAAGCTGATGATTGAACATATCGTTCATCTTTGTCGTCACTCGTCCAGTGATCTTGACCGACGCATCGTACAGGTTGGTGTCATCCAGTAATCAATTTTATTAGCTATATTATTTAGACCTAGGTAAACAGCATGATGCATCTCTAGTTATCTGTTCGTAGCCTACTGCCTAGGATTGGTTGATTCGTCAATTCATTCATTCGGACATTTATATAGCGCTCCTTCAAGTAAAAAGCTACTCAGAGGTGCTCCCGATTCCAGCGCGCCTAAAAAGAACAGTTTTAAGTTTAGTAAGGAACGAACCTGGTAGAGTTTCAGGATGTAGGCGTAGATCAAAAGGAAGGCTGTATAACTCAATGTTTACAGGCTTTTAAGAACTTTTTGTTGGACTGGGAGCGCCTCTGAGTGGACTTCTTGACGGATTCATTAAAGAGAAAGTGGCGAAGCAAATGGATGCAACATAAACCGAGAGCAGGAAACATGGAAAAAGTAAACTGAAGCACTCAACACTGTTGAGTCAATAAAATTAATGATTAAGAAAGAGAGCAAATAGGCTTCTTAGCTACAAGGAGAGACCATGTTGCAATGCCCACAAATGACGAAAGGTGGGGTTAGATGAGGTCGTTTACCTTTCACCTTTTAAGTTAGCTCCATGATAATTTTTGCTCCTAAAGACAAAAAGGTCTCTTGAGTTTAGACGGGATCCTCTGGTGTCCAATTTCTCCTCCGTCAAGCGCATGCTGACGATGAGACCTTTACAAGAAGTCTCCAAGTTGCTCTGTCTCTTGTCTTATCCACCGCTCTTCGTATGTCCAAGCCCTTCATTTCTAGGTCCTCCATCACGTTCTTCATCCATGTCTATGATGTCTTTATTGGTCTTCCATGTCTAATTAAACATGTGGCGTAAATGTAGAATTTACATGTAGTTGCGTTTTTGTTTAGTCCACTAGCTGCTTGAAGCGTAGGCTATGACATTTGTAAACTCTGCTCAGAAATGTTTTGGATGTAGGCCTATCATAATTATATTTGAATATTTTCTGAACCTTATTTTAGGTGAATCCACTTCTTGAAGCGTTTGGTAATGCACAGACTGTCATCAATGACAACAGCAGCAGATTCGGAAAATTCATCGAACTCAACTTCGATCATAATGGCCGAATCCTCGGAGGTTAGTCGGCTAATTATACGGATATTTTATACAGCGCCTTTTATTCACCTTGCAAAAGCGCAGCTTGCATTACATCGCCAGCAATTTATGGCATTAAATAAGATTCTTTAAGTTTAAAGCATACATTGTATAATCAATTAATCTCATCGCTACGTTTTGCATTTTTCTGGAGAGAGAATAGCGCTTCATTCGTTGACCTATTTCAAGAATTTTATATAGCACCCCTTAAAGAAGCCTGCCTAGAGGCGCTCCCAATCAGACCACGGTGTGCATGATACATGCCTCTGAGTTGAAACCTTCAAAGAGCGCTAAGCATGGGCGGAGTTTGGTTTCCGTTCTTGGAGGGGCTAATGCCTTCTTAGGGGGGCTAAGCCCAGAAAAAGATATCATTTTCATGGTAAAAAAAGCTGAATCTGGGCCTTCTTGGGGGGGGGGGGCTTAGCTCCCCCTAGCCCCTGATAAACTCCGCCCATGGCGCTAAGGTCTAAACATTTCTTGTGATTGATCGATTGATTCCTCCACTCACGGTGAACTCCTCATACCCCGAGCACGAACTGCTCTTAGATAGCACCGTGATTCCTATGTTATTGACCTCATGGTATGGAATGAACTTCCACTGTTTATGAGCCTTATGCCTATAATTATGGTTGACTCAGATGTGTTTTATCGCCGCTTAAAACCGTCCCTTTCAGCCGGGATTGGGTCTGGAGCGCTCCTGGGCAAGAGTAGGTCTAATGACTTTGAAAAACATAACGAGTGAATGAAATCAATGAATGATCGAAAGATTGATTGATTGAAAAGACCAAGGATGAGCAGAATTCTGAACTTAGAAAATGATCATCCAGCCTTGCGAAACAGCCTGCCCAAGCTGGGCTACTTCTGTTAATAGACGACGATTTCCAATACCTCTCTTTGATTTACAGCGAGCATATCGGAGTATCTTTTGGAGAAATCTCGAGTGGTGACCCACGGTGAGGGTGAAAGGAGTTTCCATATCTTCTACTACTTGTTTGCTGGTCTGGACAAGGCAAGCACAGAAGCTAATCTACTAGACAACCCAGAAGATCACAGGTATGTTAACAATGTAGGCTATGTTATGTATGTGTACAGGTCATGTAGGCCTATTACTGAATATGGCCGTCCATCTATCTTTTTCTCGGCGTCTCATGGTAAGCTGTAGCCTGTTGGTTAGCAGTAATGGGAGTATAATTATGAAAAGAATCATGCAACGGAAACTACATGTAGAAGCTGTGGTTCGATTGCATTGTCGCGCGTGTATATCAGCCGACCCCGTAATCTTAAGATCTAATTATCATAATCTAAAAATCTAAGTATCATAATCTTAAGATCTAATTATTATAATCTAAAAATCTAAGTATCATAATCTTAAGATCTAATTATTATAATCTAAAAATCTAAGTATCATAATCTTAAGATCTAATTACCAATTTACCATAATCTAAAGATCTTATTAATTATCATAATCTTAAGATCTTATTAGGCTATCTGAATCTTAAGATCTAATTACCAATTTACCATAATCTAAAGATCTTATTAATTATCAGAATCTTAAGATCTAATTATCATATTAATAGGATCATTAAAATCTGATTATCATTATCAAAAGAATTAGGCTAATTATCATTATGCCTGAAGAAGCTTCCACAGACGCTCATATAATTATGGGTGATGTCGAATTTCTAAACATCGAATTATTGCTATTAAATTTTTTATAACATTAATTATAGAATTCTGAAGCAATATCCGGATGAGAAAGTCTTCGAAGACAAGTCAACGGCAGATGAATGTAGAAAGAAATGGATTGAATTACTGAACATCATGAAAACCGTTGGATTCATCGATCTGGTATAATTATAAGCATTCACCTGGCTTTTTTACTTAATACTTACGAGAGAGCAATTCCGATTCTCCGTGCACCAATTAGTGGTTCTGATTCTAAGGTTAATCTAAATGCCCAAAATTTTCAGTTTCATATAAATTTGGCTCAATAACAATAATATATTGCTTGTTCTTTAACATTGAGCCACTTAATAAAAATAATTCACTGTGAAACGTAGTCTATAATTTAGGCTACTATTCGTAACTTCCTCGATGGTTTATATTTGAATAGGAGATCGATGGAATACTTGCTGTGCTGGCGGCCATTTTGCACATCGCAGACATAAAGTTCATTCCGGATCCGGATTCCGACGGAGTTTTAATTCAAAACGAAGCCATTCTAAGTCTAAGTATGTACTATCAAATAACAATGACTTCTCACGACTTTTTCTACTTTATCCTCAAGACCACCATAGCCATCCTCATCGTCATGATCAATCATTAATTACAAAACTAAGCAAGGCCGTAGACAGGGAGGTGTTTCGGGTGTTTAAACACCCCCACCCCAAATGGAAAATGCAGAATAAATCTATTGAATTTACTAGTTCGTGATGCAAAAACCATGAAATAAAACCATAAAAAATCCATGAAATAATAGATGAAATTTCGATCTGATGACTAAAAACGGTCGTCAGAAATTTTCCGGGGAATAAACATCCCCCGAAATAAAATTCTGGCTAAGGCCTTGAAACTAAGACTGTCTGAATATCAGCTGCCCTACCTGCATGCCCCCATGTGCTAAGAAAATGAGTTTAAAAAAAATTACCAACCAATTGCCTTCGGATGACATAATAGGTCGCTTTTCGTCACGATCTTTCTCGCCTCTCTCTTCGGGTATACTCAGCCCATACGCAGATTCGAACGCAAAATGCCGCCACTCCATCCTACTTTCTCGTCATCACCTTCTATAATTATTCTAATCACTGTTCTGCCCTCATGCCCATTTCTTTTAAATTCCAATTTGATTGTGTACATTAATAAATGCAAAAGTCGCTTCACAAGTTCACAAGTCAACACATCGACACTTAACTATGAGATATAATGCGTTATTTAACCTATTAAAATCTAATTTTAATATTAACTGATGTTTTTGTTGTGTTATTTCAGTCAGTCAATTGTTGGCTGTCAATACAGACGAACTAGTCAAAGCCTTCATCTCAAATACGAGCTCCATTGGATGTAAGTTTTTTCATTGATCTCTAGTTTATACAGCGCCAACGAATAATGCTCAAGAAAGCAATCAAATATTGTTTGAATAAAAAAATATATTATATGTAATTGCAAATAATTATATTATAAATATTAAATCTATGTATATAATTGACTGACTGACTGATTGATTGATATATTGATTGACTAACTGGCAGATAGACTGATTGATTGACTGATTGATTGATATATTGATTGACTAACTGGCAGATAGACTGATTGATTGACTGATTGATTGATTGACTGACTGATTTACTTACTTGATTACTTACGAACAGATGGACTAACTGATTTACCGATTTATTGACTGGCTGATTGATTGACAGATTGTCTGACTGACTGATTAATTGATTGATCTATCGATCGATTGATTGATTGAGTTGATTGCTTGATCGATTGCTTGATTGCTCCTTCCGTCGTCATATTATTTTGAAGCTGAGAAAGTGACGAGTCTGAAGAACGAGTCTCAAGCGAACGATGGACGAGATGCGTTGGCGAAAGCTCTCTACGGAAGACTATTCAGTTGGATCGTATCAAAGGTCAACGCTCTTCTTCAGCCCAGCGCACAAGCGTAAGTAAAATACCTAATTCAATAAAAAACGTTGTGTCTATTTAGACAGTTATCCGTGCACTAAAACACCTATTGCTATTGTTGTTATTATTGCTATTATTATTGCTCTTATTATTGCTATTATTATTATGGTTGTTGTTTTCATCACCATCATCATCATCATCATCATCATCATCATCATCATCATCATCATCATCATCATCATCATCATCATCATCATCATCATCATCATCATCATCATCATCATCATCATTGTCGTCGTCATCATCATCGTCGTCGTAGTTGTCGTCATCGTCGTCATCATCATCATCATCATCATCATCATCATTGTCGTCGTCATCGTCGTCATCATATTCATTATAGTCGTCGTCGCCATCGTTATCATCATCATCATCATCATTATCATCATTGTCGTCGTCGTCATCATTCATCATCATCACCTTCACTCTCACCGTAATCATCATCTGGAGCGCTTCTGAAAGACTCAGGCTAATGAAGCCCTTGCTATGTCATGCTATGCTATGTTCTGCTAGGCTATGTAAGTATATGTATGTCATATATGTCAGCTATGTTATAGGCTATTAGGTCATGGTAGGTTATGTTATGTTATGTTATATTATGTCATGTTAGGTTGTGCGTACAATATTATAGCACGTTATATTATGTTATGCCATTTCATGTAATCCAGCGATGTGTCCGGGCCTACGATCGGCATCCTGGACATTTACGGTTTCGAGAACTTCAAGAACAACAGCTTCGAACAGCTGTGTATAAACGTGGCCAACGAACAACTGCAGTCATTCTTCAATCACCACATCTTTGAACTTGAATTGAAGGAATATGAACAGGAGGGAGTGACCGGCAAGAGCATCACTTTCGTCGATAATCAACAGCTTCTTGCTATGTTCAAGGACGTAAGTGGCACATTGCTTACTTACTTACCTATTTACTTACTTACTTACCTGCTTACTTATTTACTTACTTACTCTCAGGGCCGAATTAAGAAATGTGGGGGCCCTGTTGAGAATTTTTTTGGGGAGATCTTTGATCGAAAAATCTGATGACGTTTTTAGTCGTTTGGTCGAAATTTCGTTAAAATATACCAATGTTTTCCTAAAAAAGTTATTTTTCCGTGTGTTGGGCCCCCTAATGTGTGGGGGGCCCTAGTGTGTGGGAGCCCCCTGTTCGGCCGAACATGCTGAACATGCCTGAATCCGGCCCTGCTTACTCTGCCCCTCTGATTCTCAACGTTCTCTTATCCTCGGCAACAAGAATATCGGACCATTCTGAAAACTCTCTGGTCAACCGTTCTGTCTAGTCGCAGCGCTCCTGAATGCAGTATCTATTCATTGTCACTTTACAATTTCAATTTAATTAATTATTAATTATTAATTATTGCGCTACATTTCAGTATATTGCATTGCGTTCTTATCACATAATTTTATTGCATTCGCCTTCACAAGACTTTTCTTTTCGACCAGACCTTATCTTATCTTATCTTATCTTATCTTATCTTATCTGACAATTTATAAAGCGCTTCTTGCAGCAAGAGCCTTTCAGAAGCGCTCCCAGTGCGTTCATCTCCGAGAAAAAAGGCAAGTTTTTAGACGAGAGAAAGATGAGGATACACTACCAGAGAGGATGGCAGAGCGAACTGATGGGGGAAGCCCATTCCATAGAGAGGGACCAATGCAGGCAAATGATCTGGATTGCGCCATGGCGGTCCTGACTCGCGGGACAAAGAGGTCAAGCCGATCAGAGGACCTAAGAGGACGCAGCGAAGTGGCAGAAGGGGGGCGAAGTATCTGATCACACAGATACTTCGGAGCAAGACCCATTTGAGACTTGATGACCAAAATTAGGACCTTAAATTGTATACGGGTCGAGAATGGAAGCCAGTGAAGTTGTTCAGTCATGAATGAAGAAATGTGGGAGAATCGAGGAAGGCGGGCAATGAGCCTAGCGGCAGCATTGAGTACAGATTGCAGAGGAGCTAGGCGAACCTTGGGTAGACCAATAAGAACAGAATTACAATAGTCAAGCCGAGAACAGACAAAAGCATGAACAATTGAGGTAAAGATCGAAGATGTGACAGATTTGCGAATAGCCCTGAGACGCCTTAGCTGGAAGTAGGAAGAGCGAGTAAGATTGGCAATGTGCTCAGTGAAGGTAAGAGAACTATCTAGGGTGACACCTAGGTCACGAACACTGGAGGAGAAGTTGAAGTGAGGAAAAGTTTGAGAGAGCAGTGTGTAGTCAAGTTTTTGAAGCTGTTGAGGAGTGCCAAACCAAATCAACTGGGTTTTGGAAGAGTTCAAAGAAAGACGATTAGATGACATCCACAGATGAAGATCTTGTGATAGAGCATCAATTTGACCTGCAAGAAGGAGTTGAGCAGAAGAGGGTCCATGGACATAGGCTTGGACATCATCAGCGAAAAGGTGGCCAGTTGCAGAGTGGCCAGGAAAAAGAGAGGTAATGCCAGCCGTGTAAAGGATGAAAAGGAGTGGGCCTAGGACAGAACCCTGAGGAACACCCAAGACAACAGGGACCCACTGAGTCCTAGAGTCACCAGAGATGATCATTTGGGTGCGATCAGACAGGTAGGACCTGGACTGGGAGTGCCTCTGAGTAGAGATCTTGAAGGGGCGCTATATAAATTTATGTGATTGATTGATTGATTGATTGGTTTGATTGCATTGCCCTTTCTTTTAAACAGAAACTTGGTCTATTCGCTCTTCTGGACGAGCAGAGTAGATTTCCTCAGGCCACAGATCAAAGTCTGATCGAGAAACTGACGAAAAACCTGAAGAAATACCCAGACTTTCTGCCAGCGAAACGACAGGGACTAGAATTCATGATACAACATTTTGCCGGAACGGTAACTGCAGCAGCCTTCTTTCCAGGACTATTTTTAATGAATTTTTACAACTGCACAACCTCTTCTTTTCTTTCCCATCCTCCATGGTAGCCTAAATAACTTCCAATCGGAGGACAATGAGCATATTTTGCTAGTTTTAACTATACAGAAGTGCTTCTACAACTGCACAAATCCATTTAGAACTGCACATTTTGTGTACAACTGCACGTTTAAAAATCGCTGCCTTCTTCCTCTGTTTTGCACACATGATTTCGAACAGCAAAATGCTGAAGAAAACCATTTTAAAGAATTTCTTGCATTGTGAACTGCGATAGTTAATATCTCTCTGGCTCTCAAGTCAATCTAAATTTTAAAATAAGGCATGGCGGTCGATTGGTTAGAGCGGTCAGTCTGCGTGTAACGTGGAGAGTACGGGTTTGATCCGAGGCGGTTACTGTAAGCTTATGTGATGGTTGTAGCATTAGTAGTAGTAGTAGTAGTAGTAGTAGTAGTAGTAGTAGTAGTAGTAGTAGTAGTAGTAGTAGTAGTAGTAGTAGTAGTAGTAGTAGTAGTAGTAGTAGTAGTTGTAGTAGTAGTAGTAGTTGTTGTTGTTGTCGTCGTGTTGTTGCTACTGTACTTTTCGTTTTGTTATCATCATAAAAAATCACTGAAAGAACACTGATAGGAACTATTACAGGAAGACTAAGGAAATGGGTTGGAAAATCTGAGCAGGGACGTAACTAGGATTTTTAGTTGGGGGAGGGGCTTAAGCCTTGAGCATGACGAGTGCTGTAGCATATTTAGTCGTAAACATACAATGTCTTGACTTATTTTGGAGGCGGGGGGCTTCAGCTTCGTTTTGGGGAGCTTAAGCCCCCCAAGCCCCCATACCCAACGCTAGTTACGTCACTGAATCTGAGAGGAGATTCTCTGCTAAGAATAGTGATCGAAGGAAAATTGAAAGGAAAAGAAGAGGAAGACCAAGACAGATGATGTTGGCCTGGATGATGGAGGACGGATACGAAAACTCAAGGAGAAGGCATGAATTGGCGTCATTGGACATTCGAACATGCATGCTAGGAGCAGAGAATCTGAATCATCATCATCATCATCGTCGTCGTCGTCGTCATCGTCGTCATCGTCATCGTCGTCGTCATCATCATCATCATCATCATCATCATCATCATCATCATCATCATCATCATCATCGTCATCGTCATCGTCGTCGTCGTCATCATCATCGTCAATATCATCATCGTCGTCATCATCATCATCGTCATCATCGTCGTTGTCGTCATCGTCGTCATCATCATTTGCTTATGTCTGCATTCGGCAGACTTAAGCAAATGTCTAACTGAAGCTGAACTGAACAGGTGACATACAACGTTGCTGGTTTCCTGGAAAAGAATCGCGATACGTTGAGTGATAGCATGATGAGAAGTCTGAAGACTTCGACAAGTCTTCTCGTCACTGAAATCTTCAATCTTCTCCAAGAACTGACGTTAGTAACTCGCCTCTAAAACTCAACGTAATCGTAACCATGGGCGGAGTTTGGTTTCCGTTCTTGGGTGGGTGGCTAACCCCGAGTCTGGGTCTTATTGGGAGGACTAAACCAGAAAAAGGATACAATTTGCATGGTAAAAAGTTGATTTGGGGCCTTCTTGGAGGGGCTTAGCCCCCCTAGCCCCTGATAAACTCAGCCCATGATCATAACCTCAAATGCTCCGGCCAACTCCTAAAGCGCCACTCGAGCGCTGCATCTAGTCAGAAGGGTTGTCCAAAAGTATATACTCTGAAGGAGGTCGTTTAGGAATGACTCTGATTAAAGGAATATGGACAAAGGAATCATTCATAATCGTCGATATAATCTAAGTTATAACCAATAACCACGTTTTTATTTATTCAAGTAAAAAGAATATAACTATGTAGCTAGATGATGTACCCGCTACGTACGGACATTGTACAAGTTCTTCACTCGCAATTTCTCGTGCGCTTCGGCGTGAAACTCCGATGTAGTGTCCGCGCTGTAGTCGGGAGTGCCTCTGAGTGAGAACTTGAAGGAGCGCTATAGTAAATACGAGAAATAAAATAGATCTATACAAGTTCTGATATACAGGGTGGGCCAAAAAACACCCTTTATCGCCAAAAAATGGGAGGGGTGGCTTCACTAAAAGAGTTATAACTTTTGTTGTGCTTGAAATATTTTGATGAAATCTGGCCATCATATGTAGATATGAATTGCCTTTAAGACTGTAAAATTTCATTTTAAAATTCTTACCTCTGGCCAAGATATTGGCAAAAACCTAAGGGAGCTTTTTTTGAGCCCACCCTGTATATAACATACATGCATAACATATAATTATAAAAGAATTGAAACATCCATACTGCTGTTGATGTCTCTTGTATAGTAAGAACGGAACTGTGGCTCGAAATCAACTTCGGATATCTGTTCTGATGACGGAACCTGTGAGACTTAGTCAAGTCAACACAAAGCAGCTGAAGAATACTATCAAACCGAGCACCGCTACCTTAATCAAAGGGTCCGCAGGCGGGTAAGACCATTCATCCATCCATCCATCCATCCATCTTTCCATCAAATGCATGCATCCATCTATCCATCCATCCAATACATCCATCCATCCATCCATCCATACATCCATCTATACATTCATTCATCCATTTATCTACCCATCCATCCATTCAATGCATCTATCCATCCAATGCATCCACACATCCATTCATCCATCCAATACATCCATTCATCTATCCATCCATTCATCCATCTAAAGCATCTATCCATCCAGCCATGCATTCATCCATCTATCTATCCATCCATTCATCCATCTAATGCTATCCTGTTTAATTAACTTTGAGAAGATGCATGTTGTGAAATTTCAGAGCCGAAAGTTTGCCACATATAACGCGGACACTGGCCAGCCACTTCAAGGTAAAGTTTTGCTCATCTCGTTATTTTAATAGTCTGCATAGACGACAATCACGATATCCGATCTGAGTCTAACGTGAATAATTGTTAGAAGCAAGCTTCTGATGTCTCAAAACAACGACTGAAAGACAATGCATATAGACGGTCGGAATCGAGGCCATTTTAGGGTTCCACACAGGTTTTAACGGCGCTGCATAAATGATGGAAGAGTTTCCCCATGGTCCAACAGTACATCGCAGAAATTTCCTATTACTTTTGCTTAAAAGCTTACATGTGTTTCAAGTTATACCATCTGGCACCAGAGGAAAACTGACTAGAACCCCTTTCTGACTCTCCATTGAACAACTTCTCTGACAACTCTCGTGAATAAGCTGGTACCCTGCGCTTGGCTTTCGAGTAGTGCTTTCGTCGACTATTAATTTGTCTAATAATTTACGTGCACTAAACGATTGGCTGGCGTTGATTCTTGTCAATTGTTTTCTTGTGCAGAATTCGTTGGAGGGACTCGTGCAGAAACTTTCGACTGCTCAGCCTCATTTCATCAGGTAGTGTCTCGGATCTTTTCACAATGCGTAGAAGCTAAAGGCGGACAGTTTAAGTACAAACTGTAATTTGTTTTACATTGCCTGCTCTTTAGCTACAACTTTCGTAAATTTTATTGTCATTGCTTGAATATTGCTAAAATAATAACGATTTTTGAGGGGCTTCCTTTTTTATGCCTCACGGTGTAGATTTGGCAGACCGCGCATTGGCAGGAACTTTAATTAGAGTTGCTACACAATTGTCTAGATGCCTCGTTGCTAAGCATGTGTGACATTGTGTGTGTGTGGGGTTGCTAGGTGCATAAAACCAAATTCGTTGAAAGAAGCGGACAACTTTGAATCGCAGCTTGTTCTCCAGCAGCTCAGCTACACAGGAGTACTCGAAACCGTCAAAATACGACGACAGGGCTACTCGTCCAGACTACCATTTGCAGACTTTATGCAAAGGTAGGCCTATTGTATTCACAATGTATCTGACCATTTGTAAGGCGCTTTTCGCAGCAAGAGCCTTTCAGAAGCGTTCCCAGTGCGTTCAACCCGAGAAAAAAGGCAGGTTTTAGACGAGAGAAAGACTACAAGAGAGAGTGACAGAAAGAATTGGCGAGGGAAGTAAATAAAGGTAGACAACTACTAGTTGTCTACCTTTATTTACTTCCCTCACCAATTCTTTCTGTCATTCTCTCTGGTAATTTGTCAACTAGACATTAATCCAAACATAAAACACACACTATGTTGATTGATTTGATTGGTTGACTACATTTAGTGTATCACAAGATTGATGATTGCCGTCGCCCTCCTCATTTCAACAAGCTTGAGACTGGCACTGCATATAATTCTACCATTTTTCTGTGCTTATAGCCTCAAGGAAGAAGACAGCATTAGATGGAACACTTGCAAATGAATTTGTTATTTTCTTAGTTATTAATCTTATGTGCGTAGTGATGGTGTTGATTGTTTCTCATGAGAATAATTGTGTTTGACGCCATAAGCATAGGCCTATTGCTTTGTAAATATATTGATCTTAGGTATGGTTTGATAGCGTTAACTATATTTATTTTCCAAGGAATGATGTTTAATGCTATTTCGTTTTCTAAATTATTAATCTTAGGTAGGCCTATGGTTTGATAGCGTTGACTATAATTATTTTCAAAGGAATGATGACTGATGCTATTTTGTTTTCTTAATTATTTATCTTAGGTATGGTTTGATAGCGTTGACTATAATTATTTTCAAAGGAATGATGTTTGATGCTATTATTGTTTTGTGAATATTACTGACTTTAGGTATGGTTTGAATGCCGATCAGAAGGAGACAACTGATGCTGCTCTAGCATGTCAGCAATTACTGGAGAAAAGCGGAATGAAGGATTGGCAGATAGGAAAAACGAAAGTGAGACAATTTACCTACAGTACGGGCTGCTAAGCTAGGTATAGGCTGAGGTGATCATGAACCTATGTACGGCCTCATGTCGCCTTGGGCTCTTTGTTCCTAATGGGAGAACGGCTATGGCTCAAACCCATGCCTTTGCCTGCGTTGGCCCTTTTTGGTGGGAATAATCTCCCTCTTTCGTTAGCACCACCAATGTCCACCATGCTGTCTGGTGGTCCAGCTACATCATTTCTCTGCCTCAGAACTTGTCACCACTATACTCTCGACGACTTACGCGCTGGGAGCGCCTCTGATTGGTGCGCACTGCGAGACGCACCTTAGAAATCTTTGAATGCAATAAAAAAAATAAACTTAGCCTACGTTTATCACACAATTATGCCATGCGATGCGGTGAGCTACGATTGCGGTTTTGAGAACGAAGTCCACAGATCTAACAGTCGTGCGCAAACTGTTCGTGCTCTTCAATCGCCGTTCTTTTCATTTTCACTTAGGCCTATATTTCGCGCGCATTGAGTACACGATTTAAATTTTAAAAAATACTAAACGGTCTATAATTACCCTGGAGTTTGATTTAACTGACAGTCATTTAAAAATACTTTCACATTGTCACAATAATTATTAGATTTATTGATCAGTGCTAACTTAGCATAAGCTGGTTCACCTTGCTGACAATGATAGGAGTCTGGTGATGTGTTGCAGGTGTTTCTGAAGTACTGGCAAGTTGAGCGACTGAATCTAATGATAGCCGACGCATCTAAGCAGATCATTAGTTGCCAGAAGTTCTGGAGGGCGACTCTAGCCCAGCTTCGTTTGATGGAACTCAGGCGGCTGGCCAAGGCAAGCGCGGAGCAGCTACAGATGTTCTGCGAGAGAGTGGCTGACGTCAATGAAGGAAACCTGATCTCACAACAGCGGCAATATTCAGACGATCGCAAAGTTGTGCCGGTAACATCTTTGCATTCCAGTCATCCCTACAGCTGACACTTTTACACTTCACTTTGGTAATTAGGCCCATACTTAGCGGGACTAGTCCCTTTTGGTGTGCCTATTTGTTCTACTTCACTTATTCACTTTGAGCATTTGCTTATTGCGAATTATGTCTATACTCTGTTAAGCATACATGTACAATTGAATTGTTGGGATCAATAAAAATAATTATGTCTATGTCTATGTAAAGGAATAGGCTATATATGACCGTAACCGTAGGCTAATCTTTATTTATTGCACCTTAGAACCCTCCAAGGCTGCAAGGCACCAAACCCACCAATACACCACCGCGCCTCACAACGATGATACTTTAAAAGATAGGCTATGCTGTTGATGCATCTTTTGCAGCGTTTGTCAATAGAATCCTAATTGACATAATTTTTATTAGTAGCACTACCTAAAAATAATTCTCTTAATTGCATGATTGTGTTATGTAGAAGATATGCAGCCTCGAAATTGAATTTAAGTTTATTTTTAACCATTAGCTTTATTTTCATTTCTTGTGTTATTTTTTCCTGTTCAGAATGCAACGATTGGTCAAAAACAAGGCCAACTAAGGTTAGTTTTGGAACTTGGTTTACGATAAGCTAAATAATAATAATGCCTACGGTGTGCTGAATAGGCCTGAAGTGGCAATAGGCTATTACAACAAAATTTCAATATAATCTCTACTGAATGGGCCCATATTTACCACGATGATGATGGTTCTCTGCTCGAAGGCAGGTTCATTGGCTTTTATGCCCTTGGGGATGAGATGAGTGAGGTGGTTTCCCGTTGCCTTCCCCACAGACAATGATGGGTAGGCAACTTGCCCAAGGTCGCTCCGCAGTAGCTTGCGCCACTGCGTCCCACACGTGCTAGCCCGAGATATCTAAATCTCTAAATGTCAACTCCCAGCCCGGGGCTTGACTCGCAGTCCGTTGTATCCAACAGATTAACGCCGCTCTTGCTTACCGGTGTAGCTTGCTAGGCCAGTATATTTACCATATAGGCCTAATTATTGACAGGGCCGTTTTATCCATTAGGGGCAGTAAGCGATGGACCATAGACGTGTCTCGTATGGCCTACGAATCTTTCGTGGGCCTACGCAAGTCTGAAAATAAGATACCGGTATTGAAGAAATAAGTTGCTTCAGTCGTTAATGAATATATCTAGGATAATTGTCTACGTTACAAACGTAAATTGAGATTGAAAATGAAATCTTGGTGTATTCCTAAATCACGACTAAACGTGAAGTTTGTAAATATTATGTGAATGCGTAATTGGGCTATCGTATTTAAGTGGATTCTATAATTATTAAGATAGCCTAAGGAGAAGTTTATTTTGTGAGAGTGCATAAATTTGCCTTATTCTTCGTCTTGTGTGTAGAGTCGATGTTCCACCTGAACGACCCAACGGCTTCACTTCAGTGAGACCTGGAACAATTAACACAACAACTCAGGTGAGCTGCAGCTGTCGATAATTAGGCCTAATTATTGGCATAAATCAACCGAATCATCATGAGAATAATGTTGTTATTCGTGTAGGAAATATAACGTTATATCTGAACTCAGAAAAATACTCCTAAAAATACTCCTAAAATTGCTTTGATTCATAGCGTTACATAGTTTTAAACTTCGGATCTCTACGTTACATTACAGCTGACTTTTGATAATAATGTATCTTCTTCTTCTCTCTCTCTTCTTTCTTCTCTTCTATCAGTTTCCTGACGATAAGGCCCTTATGAAGTTTTCTCCACAGTGTTCGAGATCTGTCCCTGACAGTTTCGTCCACTATATGGTCAAGTTCGTGTTTTGCTTTTCAAATCTTTCTTGATATTGCCCATCTTAAATTTATATAGCGCCACTTCAAAGAAAATTCCTCAGAACGGCACTTATCTCTGAGGATCTGATCACATAATAATATGATTTTTTTCTGGCGTTGTCGTAGTTTCTGTTGGACGAGACTTTCGATCGGTTGGTGAGTCTGAGTACTGACATCTGGGGTAAGATCTATTTCATGGAGAAGAACTACATATCCGGCAAGGTCTACATAAGGGAGTGGGAGGTGATCATGGACGACAGCGAAGTGGAATACGATGGACTCACGTAAGTGATTTGAATCACATGTTGAATAGACGCATGAGGTTGATGTAATGTAATTTTAATCTTCGAGAATTTCTCAACGCTCACAAAAGCCACGTCAGAGAAACCAGCTTAACCATGCACCGGCGCTATATCGAATCAAGTACGGTAGCCTACGCAATGTCCAAATATGAATGTTGCTCGCTCTGTTGCCAGGTAGGAATTCGGCGAGTGAAACTCCGACGCAGTGTCCACGCTGTAGTCTGGAGCGCCTCTGAGTAGTAAGCTTGAAGGGGCGCTATTGCAAATGCGAGAAATAAAAAGGAAATAATTGAAACGTAGTCCGCAGTAGCATTGCGATGTATCATAAATGAATAATATTTATGGTGGAATTAAAAATCGAACAATATTAGATTACTCAAGACTTTTCTCTTTGATCGGGCCTGGGTCGGGAGCGCCTCTGAGTAGATTCCTTGAAGGGGCGCTATATAAGTTGCATAGATAGATAGATAGATAGATAGATAGATAGATAGATAGATAGATAGATAGATAGATAGATAGATAGATAGATAGATAGATAGATAGATAGATAGATTAAACAACGTTATTATCTTCTAATGTACGATTTTTAAATCCACTTCTATCACGTTCTGCAATCTGTTTTTTCTAATACATCACCAGTGCACATCGATCGCCTCTGACTAGAGATCTTGGAGGGGCGCTATATAAATTTACGTGATTGATTGATTGATCGTTTTTCAGCATTGGCGTAAACTCTGCCGGATTTGACCGTAACGGAAGTGAAGAATGTAATGCAGTCATTGGATTGGTGGGAAAGGTGAGTCCTTATAGCAGAGACGCTAAAGATTACTAACATTCGACTTCATAAATGAATTTCAATAACACACCTAAGACCAAGAATCAGTGTAAGAGGGAAGGATCCCTTCTAGTGTGGCATTCATCATCATCATCATCATCGTCCGTGGGTTCAACACCCGTTGGTGTCAATCGCAAGTTTCACTGTTTTTCTCCATTTACTCTTCTCCTGTGCTATTAGACTGAGTCCGTGTATGTCCATGCCACACCAATCCCTTACATCGTCCAACCATTCTCTACTTGGTCTTCCTCTGATTCGCGTACCATCGATCATTCCGAATATGGTCTGCTTTACTAGTCGGTTGTTGTTCATCCTGCATACATGTCCGAAGAAATTGAGCTTCCTTTCCATTATTTGCTGTATGATGTTTCTGGTGTTTTTCACTCTTTTGCGTACTTCCTTGTTCGTTATCTTCTGCTGCCATCTGATGCGTAATGTCCTTCTGTAGCATAGTGTGGCATTAGGATGGAATAATAACGTTTTGGTAAAATTTTCAAAACAATCGGTCAAGTAGGCTACTTTCCGAGATCACTCATAACAACAGCAGTGAAGTTACATTTTTATTTATATAGATCAGGCTACGCCGCTTTGGATAATACACTAGTTGGGTGCGGAAATACAAACGACTATAGAAATAGCTGTGCATAATTATTATTCTGCATGGTAGGCTAATTATAATAAATACACACATTTTAAATCGGCATTCTTCGATGTCGAACGTTTTCAGGGAGTGAAGATAAACCGTGATGACGATGGCAATATCTTCATGACGAAACTGACGTCATGTGACGTCATATTCAAAGGTCACGATAGCGCGAGAAAGAATTGTTTGTCGCCGGATATAGTAGCCGCATCAGGAAGATTGGGAAATAGTAATCAAGTCAAGGTTTACATTATTTTTGATCCTTTATCATAATAAAAGATCTCCGTTTAATTTACGTTGAGTTTCTTGACGTCATCGTCATCATCGTCGTCATCATCATCATCGTCGTCATCATCATCATCGTCGTCGTCGTCATCATCATCGTCATCATCATCATTATCGTCATCATCATCGTCATCATCATCATCATCATCATCATCATCATCGTCGTCGTCATCATCATCATCATCATCATCATCATCATCATCATCATAGTAGATGCTGATCCGGATGTGTTGAACAGGTCTTCGATATGTCCGTCTTCAAGCAGCGAGTCGCCGAGCAGTTGAAGAACGCGGATTGGGATCCGTGGGTTCTCGCGAGACTCTCGGTTCTCAGCTTCTCGTTTGAACGAGATACACCGCGAGATGTCGACACGCCTTGTTGGGTTTGCATCCTCAACTTTGTGGCACTCGACCTGCTCGGAAAACCTGAAGGTGAATAAAAAGATATTGAACAATGTATTTATAATAATAATTATTATTAACAGTTCATTAAGAATGATTAAAAGCTATCCCTGCGTGAAGGCAGCCGTGAACATTAAGGGCTTTTTTTAACGTGCAGGTGTACACAAAATGTGCAGTTCTAAATGGATTTGTGCAGTTGTAGAAGCACTTCTGTTAAGTTAAAACTAGCAAAAAATGGTCATTGTCGTCCGATTGGAAGTAATTTATCATGGAGGATGGGAAAGGAAAGAAGGAGTTGTGCAGTTCTAAAAATTTCTTTAAAACAGCACTGAATAATTAACAGTTCATTAAGAATTAATATTAAGATATATCTTGCGAGAAGGCAGCCGTGGACATGAAGCGACCTCGCTTTCTTGGCCTTGGCATATAAGTTAGTTAGCCAGTCCTCTCCCTAGCTGCTTGATCTTCCTACAGATACGCCCAGTGTGTCGTCACAGTTGTAGACCTACTCATTTCATAATTGAGTCTGTGTAGAGACCAAGAGCTGAATTATTAGAGGAACACATATTTACCTGAACCCCAAACTCCCGTTTTGACGTTCTGGCACCTCTGAATATGCCTTTGGTATAAATGATTAAAAATTATCTGCAATGAAATACCAAGGCCGCCCCCGAGATTATTAGACAGACAGGCAGACAGACATTGTCCAAATTCGACAGACAGAAAAGTAGACAGATACAGTCTTACAGATAACTCAAAACCGCCTCTCAAATTTTTTACACGTCATTGCTCCTAAAAACATTCTCATTAGGAATATTAAACAGATAGATAGACAGACAGATAGACAGACAGACAGACAGACAGACAGACAGGCAGACAGACAGGCAGACAGACAGACAGAGATGGTACTAAACCGTCTCCCAAATTTTCTGTCCACACCACTGCTCCCGAAGACTACGTGTCGTTAACTGAAGATAGGCTAAAGTAATTAATAATTATAATATTATTATTAATATTAATTAATATATAATAATAATAATAACATAAATGATGTAAATAAGACAATCAATAATTTTTTACCCTCGTCATCATAAATCTCCAAACTCATGAAGCGCTACTTTGTAGTATAGCGCGTGGCAACCTGTGGAAGGTTTTCGTAATCGAAATAACATGCAGAGCTTTTTAACTTTTAACAGAAGAATGATTGTTTTTCAGTTTTAGATGAATTTGTGAAAAGAGGACAAATTCCGCCACAATCTGAAGATTTAATGGTTTGTTAATATAGACCCGTTTTGAATGTTCATTGTTATTTATAGGCCTATCAAATAATAGGCCTTAACTGCCCTAAGTAAATGTAAGTAAAAGTAATAGTAAGTAGATTTGAATCTCAAATGTTCGTTATATAGGCCTATCAAATTGTAAGCAAATGTATTATGTAGGCCTATAATATAAACGTAAAAGTAATAGTTAGTTAACTTAAATCTTAAAATGTCTGTTATAGACTATAACCTATCAAACTGTAAGTAAATGTACGTAAACGTAAGAGTTAATCAACTTAAATCTTAAATGTTCGTTATAGACTAAACTTAGGCTCTATAGCCTACCAAATTGTAAGTAAATGTAACGGTTCGTAAAAGTAACAGTAAGTAAGTTTAAATCTTAGATGTTCTTGCCCTATCAAAATAATGAGTGCGTCGTTGCGTTCAGCGGCCTGTGGAGATCTGTTGGTACCGCGCTTTCGAACGATGACACGGACACAGCGTACTTTCTCTCACATTTTATTATAAGCTTACCTCTGGAGCAGTCTGTCATTGAACTCACAAACTATTCCTTTCTAAATAGCTCAAGTCTCAAGAACATTTTAAAGTCATTCTGAGACTCGCCTCTGTAAATTTACTATACATTGCCATATTTAACCTTGTGACGTTCCTCAAAGGCGCGTTGCAAGTCGCCGAATAAAGATATAGGACTATAGCGCTATATAAATTCATGATTACGATTACGAATTAATTTGAATCACTTAAGACGAGTAGCATGTATCATGTTTAAAATGAATTCGTAATCTTAATCATGAATTTATCTAACGCCACTTGAAAATGGAAATTCCTCAGAGGCGCTCCCGACCTGACTGTACCAAACCACGATCAAAGAGAATGGTTTCAAACGGAAAATTAGGGGCGAAGAAAAGCCAAGAAGTTCATTATACGGAGTCTGCTATGAGTAACTTATTCCAGAAAGATGGACCGACTATATTGCGAAGTACTTTTATTATAATTATCATTATTTTTTTTTTGCCCCGAGGTATACAGGATCCCTCGGGGACTTATCTAGCGCCTAACATAAAATCAAAGTCTTATTATTATTATTATTATTATTATAATTTTTTTTAAATTTTTAAAATTTTTATTATCATTATCATTTTCATTATCATTATCATTGTCATTATTATTATTATTATTATTATTATTATTATTATTATTATTATTATTATTATTATTATTATTATTATTATTATTATTATTATTATTATTATTATTATTATTATTATTATTATTAATATTATTATTATTTTATGTGTAGAAAAAATGGGCGTCGCTGGACTTCGGACGAATGGAGGAGGGATACGGAACAGGCAAGCGGAAATCGTATTCCAGGTAAGGACAAACTTTTTTCTTCTTTAGGTTTGCTGCCTCTTGGCAGGTCCAGATGCCCAACGACGCCGCTCTTCTCGATGTTGTGCTTTTTCTTTGAGTCCATATCAAGGACAAACACAGATTGATATTAAATTTTATGAACCGAGGCATTCGGTATGTGAATGTAGTAAAGAGAAGGGTAAAGGCAACAGAGGCGGATAGAGAAATTATGAAGGGGGGCAAACAATTTTGGTCTTGGGTATAAAAATGTTTCGTTGTTCTTCCGCAGGAAATCTTATGATCTTTTTTTAGTCATAATTAAATGCCACTTTTTCTCTCACCTTCCTGTTCCGCTGCATTGATTTAAAGCTTCTTGGAACCTGTGGGGGGAACGCCCTATGCAAATCTCTGAATGGAAGGCCATGGCCGGATTGGCCTCCTGGATGCGCCCCTGAAAGGTAAAGATAGACGTAAAAAGTGAAGATGAATCATAAGGGTATAGATGGAAAACTAGGCACCGAACATATACTCACACCACCGCGACCAAAATAAATAGCCTATTTATGTATATAAATAAATAAATAGACACTACATTGTATAGCATTGTACGAATGGCCAGCATAGTGCGTACCAGTATGGTCTGTGCCTAACCGTCACATTGCGTGCGGCCTTCCGCGCTTCGGAAACGTTTGAAACGAATGCTAAATTTTTCATGTAAATATTAATTATTCGATCATACAGCATATATATATATAAATATAATTATACATATATATATATATATATTATATTCAATTCACTGAATCTACGACGTCATTCACTGATTAGCAATTGAAGTGGTAGGCTATACGCTGAAGTTTGCTAAGGAAGCACCTGTTCTAAACAATGCGTTCCATTTATTGATTAGGCTACCAGACGATTAGACGATTAGACAAAGGTCATTCACCGTCTGTGCCGTGTGGCGCATTGAAATTGCCGTGTTATAGAGTCGCATTGATTTTTTCGGGGGTGCTCATATAATAACGTACGCACGGACGGCGGGGGTCACGGAATTTAGACGGGGGGGGGGGTGGTAAGGGAGTTGTCTTGACAAAATGTGCGTACGTCAAAATAAATGTTTAATTATGGCGTCTACATTTTAATATAGCCTATCCATGACTCTGTATTATCCTGTAGTTGTCCAATGGCTTTTGGCTACATCGTGATTTTATTCTATTCCGATCTAAACAGTAAACCGAAACAGTTAACAAATTTTAGCTAGCATATATATATATATATATATATATATATATGCGTGTAGTATATACGATGTTTAACAAGGATAAATAGTAGGCCCTATAGCATACTTTAAGATAGGACCTAGGCCTACATGTTTCGTAGACGACTTTAGCTAAAAAGCATAAATAAGTTGGGGGTGGAGTAGAGAAGCGTATTTGTACGTTCGCAATGGGGGGGGGGGGTCCAGCAATAATGTGCAGGTGCGTACGGGGGCGTGGAGGAGTAGAAAATACGAATTTTTGCCAACGTAATATATAATATATATATAAATTATATAATATATATATATATTTATATATATTATATATATATGTAAATTATATAATATATATGAGCGACTCCTCAGGCCTCAGTTTGGTGGTGTATTATATAAAGCTGGATGTGTCAGTGGTAGGCCTAATAATTTATAGGTCAATGGCAAAGGTGCTGTTCGAATGTTTGCACACACAGATGACGTTGAGTCTGTAAAACAAAGACTATGGTTTGACTAACGCTGGTTATGTATACAGTGCGTAGGAGGACACACAGGCGAGACCAATTATTTAGCCAATATTTGCCTCTCCTGATTGCAGTCAATGGACAATCGCGAAAACAGATTTTCGTACGGAATCTGCACGAGGACTACTTTCATTCCAATCCACATCTGCTGTAGACATAGACTATATTGTATTGTGTTTTATTGTATTGTATTGTACTGTATAAAAAGAAGGATCCTCGCATTTGAAAACAAATGCTACAGAAAGATCATAAGAATAAAATGGACGCAGAAAATAACCAACGAAGAGATATTTCAGCGAGTGGACAGATCAGAGACAATCTTACAAAAAGCAATGAGGCGTAAACTGGGGCTTTTCGGCCATATCGCCAGAATGACGGATGACAGAAAACTTAAGACTCTTGTTTTTGGAATAATGGACGGAACTAATAAGAGAGGCAGACCGCATCGGGAATGGAAGGATGACATAGAGTACTGGTGTTATGACTCACTACAAAAGCTGTTCCACCTGGCGCAGGACAGAGATTATTGGAAGAAGAAGACGAAGTTGACATTGGACACCCACGAGCATACGGCTCATGGCGAATGATGATGATGATGATTGTAATGTACTGTACTGTATTGTTTCCATAAATTCATAGATTTTGTTTTGCAATGTATACATTATGTGCGTGGCTATAACAGTATGTGTTTAGCCTATTTATTCAAGTGACAAGGAAACAATTTTTTGCACTCAATGATATATATATATTTGTATATAATTATAATCGTTTAATTGATGAAAAAGTGCAGGATGACACACCGTAGCCTGGTACGTAGTGACGTTAAGAAAAAAAATTAAACCTAGCATATAATAATTATTATATAGGCATATATTTGTCATGTCAATCACCGACGTCGCTGCGCGACGGTTGGTCACATGCATGGACTATATATATATATATATATATATATATAAAAATATATATATATATATATATATATATATATATATATATAGTATATACTAGGCTATATGTGTATATGATGCGCATGTTATTATTATATACTATATATCATAGATGTAAAAACGATGGAAACAGAATAAAAAACGGTAAAAAACGACGTTTTTTTCAAAATAATAAAAAACGACAAAAAAACGATAAAAAACGGAAACGGAAAATAATTTGACTTTGCTACATCTAAAACCGCATTTTAACCTTGAAAACCTTGATTAGGGACCTACTACACACAGGCTATCTCTTAAATGATTATGTTAAACGATGAAATAATGACTTTAGTTAGCTGAATTCTTGAGTGTTGGCGGAAAACATAAGGAATTAACAGAAAAAATTAAAATTAAAAAAATAATAACAGAAAGTAAATGAATAAATAAAGATAAAGAAATAATAAAAAACGATAAAAAACGATGGAAAAAATAAAAAACGAAAAAAACCACGTTTTTTGGGAGCGGATAAAAAACGGAAAAAAACCTTTTTTACAACTATGCTATATATAAAACCCAATATCGTCATTGGAAGTCAAGGACAATTAATAATGTCTCAACTGACAGCTCTTTCATGAAAATATTTTTGCCATGCTTCCATAAGTTATAATTTATGTTCTCTGCCTTCATGAAAGTTTCATTGATTAGCCACATAGTGGTTTATACGGTAGACTTTGCTCCGGAAGCACCTGTCCACAGTCTCTGTTTCCTCTATTTACAAGCCATAAAGTATAACATCACCACCATGTGCATAGGCGTACGGGAGATTTCAGCAGTGGGGGGGGGGGGGAAAGGATTGAACTTCTGCCCGAAAAATATATCCGTCAAACCATAAAAAAAGTTGACGACCTTTTTTATTATTCATTCGGTCCTGTGTTTGCCCGAAAAACCGGACTTGCCCGAAAGTTGACGATTTTTTTTTAGTCATTCGCTCTGTCTTCTTTGCCCGAAAAACCAATCAGATTTGCCCGAAAGTGGGGGGGGGCAATTGCCCCCCTGCACCCCCGCCTCGTACGCCTATGACCATGTGGGTGAGTGGGTGTGTGTGTGTGTGTGTGTGTGTGTGTGTGAGAGAGAAAGAGCGAGATAGAGAGAGAGGAAGAGAGAGAGAGACAGAAAGATAGACAGAAAGATAGAGAGACAGACAGAGACAGAGACAGACAGAGACAGAGAGAGACAGAGACAGAGACAGAGAGAAAGTGGTGCGTGTGTGTGTGTGTGTGTTTTGTGTAGAAATCTCGTTAAAGCGCTATTATACGTGCAATTCTAATTCTGTTGCATACAAAGAGAGCTGCAGTTGAAACACTGCGTTGTCAGGCCTGCAGGAAACACCTGCTTGTCTATTATCTGTGATAATAATCCACCTTAATATCAGTAATCAGAATTTCAGTGCATGTCTTATTGTTGTTTCAGAATGTAGAAAATAATGAGAAAACAGCAACAGACGAGAAGCATATCAAACCGATGAACAATTAGAGGTGAAGAGAAACAAAAAATTATTCTGAAACGTGTTTATCACTCACTGAATACCAATAGAAATCGAATTTCCAGTCAGTCAATGAGATAGTTATATTGCGTTACAACAGATATATTAATGACATGGTGTTTCAAAAATTTCACATTCCTCCAGTATCTTTCAATTTGCTATTGATATTGATCGTTAGCTGGGTTTGGGTTAGAATTAAGGTTAGGATTAGGGTTATAGGGTTAGGATTAGGGTTAGGATTAGGGCTAGGGTTAGGATTCTTCTTCTTCTGGCTCTCTGCCCCTAGTCAGGTTCGGCTGTCCAATGTCGCCACTCTTCCCTCCGCTGGGCCTTCTCCTTTAGTCTCTGGTATCCAATCCTCGCCATCAACGTGTCCAGCAGCATCTGTCGTGGTCTGTATAAGCTTCATTAGACATTTACTCGGGATTTACTTTGTGTTAGGATTAGGGTTACGATAATGGTTAGTGTTGACTGCAGCCTGTGAATTGAACGGTGAAAGCTAACTTACAAGTTACAGAATCAGATTACGATGATGGTAATGATGCCAATTCTGATGGTGATGATGATGACGATACTGATGATGATGATGATGATGATGATGATGATGCTACTAATGCCTTGACAAAGACGTCGTTGTTGAGCTATATTTTGAAATCCCGCTTAAATGTGAATTTGAGCGAAAGTCATTTCAAAACGTTATATTCACTTAACGACACAACTGAGTCTGCTATAGCAAAACCTTATAGTTGAACGATATTTTTCTTTTCCAGGTGTCCAGACTATTCCAAAGGCAGAAAACAGCAACAGAAAATGGCAGCAGTTACCACATATAACTATATTGTTCGTGACTATACAGTATACATGTAGGCCTACTACTATTGCTGCCACTACCACTAGCCTGCCGCTACTGCAATGTGCGGTTATGCAGTTTGATAAATAAATAATATACTTACTTGGCTATTTACTTACAGCAATTATTATTATCATCACCATCGTTGTCGTCGTCGTCATCTTCTCATGATGATTAGTATTGTTGTTGTTTTCGTTAATGCTGGCTACAATGCAATAGAACAATAGTCGATATTGCCCTCCTTCCAGCGTTCCGAAGTGCAAGGGTCAATACGACAGAACCTAGAATGATGATGCTAAGCAAATTATTATTATTATTTATTTTATTTTTAATTTTTATTATTATTATTATTATTATTATTATTATTATAAAAAGGTATGCTCAGGGAGCTTTGTATTCAGCGATGAATCTGCTATTTTATGATCATCACAATTGTTTGCTGATGTCGTTATTATTATTATAATTATTATTATTATTATTATTATTATTATTATTATTATTATTATTGTTGTTGTTGTTGTTGTTGTTATTAATATTATTTTATCATTATTATTATAGACTTTTATATAGCGCGCCTTCAAGGTGTCTATTCAGAAGCGCTCCCAGTCCAAATCTGCATGAACGAATCCTTGCAAAGGTTGTGTGTGTGTGTGTGTTTGTGTGTGTGAGCGTACAGTGTCCGCTCTGAGCGTGACTCGAACCCTTAATCATCGAATTACAAGCCTGCAGGTGCACCAACCCGTCGACTATTATCTCTCCACAGGTGTTATTAGGCTATTGTAAATATTTAATCCGTCGCTTCTGCATAAAATCTCGTTTATTTGACGACTTTGTTTTCTCCGAATGTAGCCGACGAGCTGAAAAACGTTAATTGATTTTATTTTATCGGCTGGATGGTTGTTTGCTGAATGCTGATGTCGTTTCTTGATTAAATGCAGCAATAATTTGGACAATTATAATATTCAACGTAGTCTTTGTCGGCTGGTAATAAAATTATTGTTTCATATCAAACTAGAGAATATTTGTCATGTTCATTGTTTTGTTTCCGCTTCTAGACCTTATCACTTCCTATTTCAATAAAATTATTACATTTCCCCATGGGTGGAGTTTATCAGGGGCAGGGGGGCTAAGCCTCCCTCCCAAGAGGGCCCAGACTCAGTTTTTTAACCATGGAAATGGTATCTTTTCCCGGGGTAGCCCCCCTCCCAAAGAAGGCCCAGACTCGAAAATATATTCGATGAAAAAGACTTTTTTCACGAACGAAACTTCTATCAAATAGCGAAAATAAGGTCTTCAATTTTTTAGGCGTGTGGGCTGCAGAAATGAATAATTATGATAATGAATGATAGCATAATTACAGCATAATAATTAATTAGGCCCTACACAATGTCATGTTTGGTACGCTTTATTATAATCGTTCAGCTGCTTCGGCACAAAAAGTGCAACCATTCAGTGAGATCAGGCGGGCCACTTGAAATGGCTCCTCAGGCCACAGGTTGGACAGCACTGTTGTATGGAGTTGTTGCATGTCGATTATTGATCCGCCGATCGGTTAAAGTCCTTCGTTACGGTACATGGACCAGTTGAACGCGATCCTTGCCCTGCCAACATACCCACATGGAGCCCAGCATATATAGGACCCATGGTACTCACACTGTAACACAGAGTCCCATTTGGATACCCATCTAATGCCCATGGATGGTGACACAGCTCCAGCGGATGTTTTAAACTTTTTGGGATGTTGACGGAAGACTATGTTTGTGAACGTTGCTTCTAAATAAATTATTATTCTCTATTCACGTGTGTTTGATATATATATTAAGTCAGTAAGCTCACCTATGACACGAGTGAGAGGCAGATGAGAGCGATAGAGATAAAGAGATAAAGAGAGACAGTCTGTGACCAATTATAGATAAAAGAATTTTAAAAAACCATAATTTTTAAGAGACTCGAACCTGACACAGAGAAAGAGAGACAGACAGACAGACAGACAGACAGACAGACAGACAGACAGACAGACAGACAGACAGACAGAGACAGAGATTGCTAAAGACAATCAGATAGAGGTGGCGGGGTTAACAGAAAGAGAGAATGTGGGTGCGGATGTGTGTGTGTGCGTGCGTGCGTGCGTGTGCGTGTGTGCGTGCGTGTGTGTGTGTGTGACAGCGAAAGGACGACATTTTTACTCTCCAAAATCAATGTCAGTCGCAGGTTCAAGTATACGCTTTGAACAAGAGTGCTCTGTCTGTCATCATATCTAAATAATATTACTATTATAAGCACCAAGGCAACGTAGCTGTCGGTTTTTGCATCGGTTTTTGTATTGAGAGTTTCTATCCAATGACGCATCCTATAAAACAGACGAAAAGATTGCACTGTCGAAATGTAGGCCTACAACTCGACCGCTGTTAAGACATGTTGGTCTCCATTGACCCTTTTGAGCTTGCACATGACCTACATGTAGGTAGCTGCGATCGTGAATAAACTTACCCGACGTTTGACTTAAGTGACGCTTTACAAATGTCGAGCTTAAGATTACGCTCATAAGTTTGTATGTGCTTTTTGTTTGTATGTGCACTTGTTATAGCGCCCCTTCAAGCTCTCTCTACTCAGAGGCGCTCCCGATGCAGAGCGGACACTGCATCGGAGTTTCACGCCGAAGCGCTGAGCAATTGTGAGTGAAGGACTTGCCCAAGGTCCTTACGCGGCCAGGTGGATTCGAACCTCGGACCTTCCGGCTCCAAGGCAACGACGCCACCACTTGACCACCGCGCCCCACAAGTTGGCAGGAAGCCATAAATCTTTTAATACAATTGCGGCGTACTCTATGTCTTAGCGCAATTGCCGCATTGCGGTAAGACAACGGGTTCCCTAATAATAATAATAATAATAATAATAATAATAATAATAATAATAATAATAATAATAATAATAATAATAATAATATTCACATGCCTGGGCTCGACGAGGCCGTAGTACTCTGTTTTAGAGGAATATAACAATGATAATGATAATAAAAATAATAATAATAATAATAATAATAATAATAATAATAATAATAATAATAATAATAATAATAATAATAATAACAACAACAATAACAACAAAATCAACAACAACAAAATCAACAACAACAAAAATAATAATAGTAATAATAATAATAATAGCCTAATAATAATAATAATAAGCGTTTTGTCAGGCGTTCACTGTTCAGCAAGCACAGCCAGTTGGCGTTGCACAGTTGGTATCAGAAATAAATGATGGTTATAATAAAAAATAAAAAAATAAAAATAAAAATAATAATAATAATAATAATAATAATAATAATAATAACAACAATTTATATAGCACCGTAACGGGTC
The DNA here is from genome assembly GCA_945859605.1 of Lumbricus rubellus. Classification (NCBI taxonomy): domain Eukaryota; kingdom Metazoa; phylum Annelida; class Clitellata; order Crassiclitellata; family Lumbricidae; genus Lumbricus; species Lumbricus rubellus. The sequence continues at coordinate 11,807,720 of OX243824.1, read as the reverse complement.
CATACCGCTAAAAGGGCGCCTCACATTGCAAACAGCTAGCACTACGCTCGCACTTGCAGTTGCAGAATGCTCGATGCCAAAACAGACATTTTCAGGCATAATTATTATTATTATTTCAATCAGACATCCATCCATTACCAAAGACGACCTTTAATATGCACTGAATGCCTACAAACCATATCCACGTCAAAGTCCATACTGTACACTGTACAGTGTACAGTGTACCGCACTGAATGCATACAAACCCATATCCACGTCATAGTCAATACTGTACAGTGTACAGCGTACCGGCTCATATGGGCCGCACAAACACAACACTTACAGGTGAGCGTTGTTACTTTGAGCTGTACTTGAGATGTCTTCAGGATAATTATAATAACAGCTGAAGTATAGTTGCATATTATGCTGTCGTTATGGGACACTCCATCAGCCACTTGATCTTCAACCTGCTGTGCTAATCGTAATCTTATGGTACGTATACGGTCAAGAGCAAAACTGATGCAATAAACAAGGCACCAGAGCATCATACCACAACTATTATACAATCGAAACACACGTCGTACAGGTGTAGCCTATAATCCCTATATATCCATATATGTATATAAATATATGCGCATGATTATCTGAATAGCCGATAATATGTTCGTAACTGATCAGATCGTATACCGAGGCTGAGATGTCTACACAGAGGCTTGGTATATTTAAATGCAGACCTACCGTTATACAGGTTATGTGATGGCTTTAGATATTAAAATATATTTAACAGGCGTGGCTTCCTAGGACCAATGAACACACTTGGAGGTGCTTGCTCCTCACTTTCCGACGTCGTCTCCTGTTCATAAGCTTGGGATTTCGTTAACGCATTAAAAGTTCATTCAACATCGTATTTTCTACATCATCTGCAGCACTTGCATGCGTGTTAGTGTATAGATCTACGGCCGTGCACAACCCATCGATATACGTCACGTGGCCGAGTCCTTGCATGCCTTTAAATCGTTCGTGCCTTTGTTGATCGACTTAATACGCGTCTATACTCTGTTGAGGTGGACTTCAGATAATTATTGGTCTTCTGCTATAAACGTCAATAATAATTGTTGTTAATGTGGTCTTGATGAGCGCATACGTAGACCAACATTTCGTCGCCTTCTCGATACATTTAGGGCCTAACAGAGGATTTAAAGAAGTTTGGGATAACTGCAACGTGACTTCACTCAATATACATTTACCAAAGGATTTTAAGAAGTTTGGGATAACTGCAATGTGACTTCACTCAATATACATTTAGCAACAGATTTTAAGAAGTTTGGGATAACTGCAAAGGGGCTTCACTCAATACATTTTCCAAACGATTTAAAGAAGTTTGGGAAAACTACAACGTGACTTCACTCAATTTATTTAACAAAGGATTTTTAGAAGTTTGGGATAACTGCAAAGTGGCTTCACTCATTTTTAGTGCGTCTGTGTTCCACACGATACGAGTGGCGGATAGCATAAGCTTACCTACGCATCTACGGCGCAGCCATATGAGTTCCTATAGACAAAAACCAATGATATTGGACGTTGCGTGGGATGAATGAAGCACCTGTTTCGTATTGACTGCGCAGGTTCAGTTCAGTTTATTTATTGACTTGCATGTCACACCAACATTCACTTAACGGTAACAGATATTAACAACAACAAAGAAATTCAACAGAAACATTGTTATTAACTTAATAATTTAGTGCAGGTCAAAGGTGACTCTGGGAATGCTGGCCCATGTCTACTGCAGGCGCCACGGATCATAACAGACTACGCGATGAAAATTCGATTTTCAATTGACTCTCCTATTAAGCCGGTGAATTTTGAACTTTTGGAACTCAACGCATAATGCAGTTGGACTTCGTCATCTGATTGTGGCAAGTCTATTATTTCAATATTATTATTATTCACTGTGGCAAATCTATTATGTCAATATTATTATTCACTGTGGCAAGCCTATTATTTCAATATTATTCACTGTTGCAAGGCTATTATTTCAATATTATTCATTGTGGCAAGTCTGTTATTTCAATATTATTCACTGTGGCAAATCCATTATTTCGATATTATGCTTTTATCAGGAATTTTTTCAGTGCGCGATTTAAGAAATTGTGAACGGTTAATTCCCCTCCAGGATTTCCACAGGCGCTACATGTATATGGGATTTGTACGGGACCCGTATGGAAATGGAAGTCCTACAGGTTTACATTTAGCGTGCAGTTGAACAAAAATTGTGCAGCTCTAAAATGGATATAGCTGCAGTTGTAGAAACACTTCTGTGCAGTTAAAAATAATGAGAAAAGGTCATTAGCCTCCGATTTAGAAGTAACCTACTATGGAGGATGGGGAGGGAGCATAAACTTTCACCTTTTTTAGTCATAAGCTTTTTTGAGGATTTATCGGCCGAAACACCTTCACCAAGGCGTAGAGCACTCTACTTTCTTGATTTTTTCCTTTTAAAATCGCAATTTTTTCCTACAAACAACCACTTGGTCTTTGTGAGGTGAGTATAGCTGTATACCCGCGTGTACCCTCGTTTTCAGAGGTGAATAGGCTACACGGCGTACACGCCGTCATTTTTTTCTCGGAGGTGAGCGTACGCTGTATCCCACATGCTTATGATAAGAGTGAGCTTTTTCTTAGCTTAGATTTGATGTTTTACACTATATTATAATGCTTTCAATTGCATATGTATTGAGATAAAATGAACGAACACCTGGCGACGGACGGTTCATCAGTCACGAGTACACCTGCATGCTATACAATTTCATCAGGTCGCGTCAAAACCATGGACCATTGGGTATATTGTTCATCAGTTAGAAGACATTGAATGCGGAGAAAATTCTAAGCAATCGTTGCAGGTCATAAATCATAAGACAGGTCAAGAGTAAAATAGGAAGGTCAAACAACCTTCCGCGACCTATGGCAGGGGCGGATTTAAAAATTTTCCAAGGGGGACAAATGTTTTTTGCCTTGGGTCCGGAAAAATGTTTTTGATCGAAAAGTCTCAAAAATACCCTAAAAAGCTGATATTCTTTTTTGGTTCAAACCAAATGGGGGGACCTACGATACATGGACGTTTCTAAATGAGGGGATGGCCGGATTGCCCCCTGGATCCGCCCCTGAAGTATGACGCCATGTCGCCACCACTGCGGTTGCTGCTTGACCGGCTGTGATTTTTTGGATACACGCTGTACTTAAATTATTTACAATGCTTACAAAATTACATCACGTCTAGATGTACATGTATGTCTGGTCTATAATTGCAGAAGCTGCGTGGAAATGGTCGGCGTACGGAGGAAGCGATGGCTTGCCTGTGGAGTCGCCTGCTGGGCTGTCATCACAGTCGGAATCTTCTTCACTTTCCAATCGGTCTCCGATCCTGGCGTCGATCTGCAAACAGGTAGGCATACCAACGCTTCTAAATGTCTGCTGAAAATAAGATAGCCTTTCCCACTTCTGGCTTGGCCGAACCAGGAGTGATCCAGCACTTAGGCCGTAGTGTTAAGCTACCTAACCCACTGCTGTAAACCCGACCTGCGTGTCGTGCTACAGTGGGCCGTATTTCGTATAACCTGTACCTGTAATCATTCTGCGGTCCGTGAAATTGAATCATTAAACGAATAAATTATTATTATTAATTTAATGTTGAAGTTAGACCGTACCGCACGCCTCTAATGAGTTTGTAGGACGTGAGTTTCGCCATTGTGGGGGTGTCTCCATTTGAAATCAGCTGCCTAGGTCGCTTTTGTCGAGATAAAGACCAAGACCAAGACTTTTAATCTCAAGACATTTTGGTGTCAAGACCAGGAATTTTGTTCTCAAGACCAAGTCCAAGACCGAGACTTTTATCTTCAACAAGAGCCGAATACCAAGACAGGTGCTTGACAGACGCTATACAAGTATACAAATATCTTGTGAAACCAGATTTTTTTATTTAGGCCGCAGACTAGAATTTGTTGGACAGAAATCTAGATTTTGGCGATTTAGAAGCAATAGAATTATATATTTATATAATATTATGTATAATGTCATATATTATATTATTAGACTGAAGGCTTGCACTGTCGATGGATTTGTTTAAATCGTATACAAGGTCCCTAAGGTCCATGGGCCCTACCAGCGGGACCGGTCCCTTCAGGTGTGCCCTTTGTTCCCACTCAAACTTATTTAAAATCTGATGTTTTAATTGTTTCATTGTTACTGTGTTCTATTGATGCACTGTTTAACTGTTCTTCTTCTTTATCCATGGGCAGACAGCCCGTAGGTGTCCTGTCCACTGCACACTTGACTATCCTCCATAATTCTCTGTCCTGTGCCCGGTGTGTCAGTTCCTGCGCGTTCATCCCACACCACTCTCTTCTATGTTCAACTGTTTAAAAAATATATATCCTAAGTCCAATAAATGAATTGAAAGTTTGAAACAAGTATATTCACCCCCCTCAAAGCCAACTCATTCTTTACAATTATAAGCCTCGCAATACGCTCTACCTGATTGTCTTGTCCCAATCACCAAAGAGTACGCTCATCTCGACTGGACGAGGCAGCGTAAACCATTGAGAATCCCTATTTCATCACTTTTCATGACATCAGCATTGTCTTGGAACAAGCGCTGTCAGCGAATGAGGAGCAGGCATAGTTCCACCAGTCAACCAGCGAGAGATTCACACAATGCTCCAAGCGTCATTTCTTTTAACCTGTCGCACTATTCATATGGACAGCTGTGCTTTGTATTTTTGCTCACCTGATTAAATTAAACTAGAGTGTAGGATTAATCGTCAAAGACAATTAAGTATTAACGGTGCCATTGACAATGTTGGCATTGGAACAATAAGAGACGTGAGAGCACTTCATCGAGTTCATTTTTAGCGCAGGTGAATAAGCTGCTGACAACCCTGACATGGCCTTTGTGGGCGCTGAAAAATCGAGGCCTTTCCAATTATTGTTGCAAATGACAGGTTCCCTAAAATCACGAACAGCTCCATGCATACAAGACCTTGGGTAATGCCAATGTGTGACTTACTATTATAATTTCATCAAATCAAATCATTTATTTGGCAACCAAAAAAACACAAGAACAAGAACAAATCAAATAAAGCATCATAAACACAAAGTTAACAAGCATAATAAAACATTACTTAAATAACGATGCCAAAGGCTTCTGTTTGATTGCACAGGGGACTCAGAAGGGGTCTTACAACCCCGCTAGGTGAGTCCCCAGGGCGATTATACCAAGATGATGAAGTTCTATATAGCGCCTTTACAAGGTAGGCTACTCATGAGCACTCCCGACCCAACCACGGCTAAATGAAAGTTTGAAGATTTCCAGGAACAGAGTGGAGCGTCCCTTGGGCACTAAGCGGAGGTTGAGAGAGAGAGAGAGAGAGAGAGAGAGAGACAGACAGACAGACAGACAGACAGACAGACAGACAGACAGACAGACAGACAGACAGACAGACAGACAGACAGACAGACAGACAGACAGACAGACAGAGACAGAGACAGAGACAGAGACAGAGACAGAGACAGAGAGATTGCTGTTCATACATTGCTGTTCAGACATTGCTGTTCATACATTGCTGTTCAGACATTGCTGTTCAGACATTGCTGTTCAGACATTGCTGTGTCGTTGTGTGATCTCTAGTCATTACCGATGACGTTGGAAATGTCGGTGCGTGTCGAACGTTGAAAACTGAAACGGTCGAAATGATCTCTACGAGTAACACGACTGTCGTGGTGTCGCCCTGGCCAGAAACGGTGACGACTATACGGCTGTAAGTAAATAAACCTTTGCTCGGTAACTAATGAGACATGAGCGGAGAAATAGGGGGCAAGGGGGGGGGGACAGTACCCCTCAATGAATGTGTTGGAGGGGACGGCCCATGTATTTGTTCCCTCCCCAATCGTTGAGAGTTACGACTAAAAAAGGTCATGAACTTTTTTAAAGGGAAAAATGGGTATTTTTCCTGGAGATTTCGACCAGATGACTAAAAAAGATCGTCAGAAATTGGTAAATTTCGTTGGCGACTCAGCCATTCGTCAGCCCAAAATTTCGCGTCCTTCCTTCGACGCCACTCGTTCGTCCCCCCTAACCCCCCCAAGTCTCCGCCCGTGTAATGAGAACATAGAAATGGCATAAATAGAATAAAGCAAGGCAGTAACTTTAGTAAAACCACTGCAGCTGCGTTGGGAACATTCTGCACTTTGTATAAACCCAGAATTCAAACATCCGGAAGTGGTGCAGCTGTGTGCACATGACAAGAACAATTATTTCAAATTGGTCTAATCTTATAGGGCCTAATATGTTTGTTTATTTGTATGTGCACTTGTTATAGCGCCCCTTCAAGCTCACTATGCTCAGAGGCGGTCCCGGCTACAGCGCGGACACTGCATCAGAGTTTCACGCCGAAGCGCTGAGCAATTGCGAGTGAATGACTTGCCCAAGATCCATACGCGGCGACTTGAGGTGGATTCGAACCTTCAACCCTCCGGCTGCAAGGCAACATATATACCCACTACACCACCGCGCCCCATAGGCCTATAGTATGATTTGTGTTTAAGAAATTTAAACTATTCAGAAATATTTAATTAAAATTGAACAGCTACTCTCCTGAGAATGTTACATCCGTGTTTTTCTCTTATTTATGTGCAAAAAGATTTGTTGGGAAAAAGATTTATGTGGACCATATCTATTTATTTGCGTGACCAATTTAACGTTGCATGGTCATTAATCAGTCAAAGTTGTCATAACGTTCAAGCGTTTATAAACGCCTTTTCACAAGTCCTGAGTATCTGAAAAGCCTTGAAAGTTTTGAACTAATGTCTGTTGGACGTAATTCTTCTTTTATAAGTTTTTTTATAGTGCAGCATATCAATTTAATGTGCCTTAATTAAAAAGACTATTTATATCGTATTGTTGTGTAGTAGAGATCATTGCGTAAAATAATTCAATTTATGATCATCTTAATTCACGCAATGTAAGCCTGCATTAGCATGTCTTTGAATCCATAAGAAATATATAATTGCTCAATAAATTCTAATTATTAGATGTGTGCATTGGTGAGTGCAGGTGCGCTGAGCTGACGTACGGTCCGTTGGAGGATCTGCCTCGAGCGTCGGTCATCATAACATTCCATGATACTGAGACGATATCCTCTCTGCTTCACACGATCCATTCAATCATCCAACGAACCCCTTGTCAGCTGCTACAGGACATCATCGTCATAGATGACTTCAGCAAAAAGGGTACAACTGTACAATAGCTGGCAGAAACTATAATACATCTGTGATCTTTTATTTAATATAATCCGAGCCAAAAAGGGTACAACAAGCAGATACTAGGTGACCCGTCTATCCAACTTGTCAATCCGATTTGTCCAAACAACGTAAGAAATTTATAACAGTCACATTTTGAGAGGAGTATCAATAATACTTGAGACCAGAGATAACGACGTCGCAAGCTTAGAGTATAGGCCCCCTACACAGCTAACGACTCGCCCTATTTGAACGGTGCAGACCTAAACGCGTTTTAGCAGTGTCTCTTGAAAATGTTTCCAACAGATTACCAACTACAATAGCAATTACCGTAATAATCTCTCAATTACAGATGACCTGGGCAACATTCTCGACGTCTACATCAAAACAGTGTTTTCGAAACAAGTGAAACTGTTTCGGAATTCAGAGAACATCGGTTTAATTCGATCTCGAATGAAGGGCGCACGACTTTCAGAGGGAGATGTCATCGTATTCATGGACAGTCACTCGGAAGTCCAGCCAGGATGGTACCAGCTATCTTTTGCATTTTAAATTTAGAAAACAACGTCACTGATGTAGACATAGACATATTTTTTTTTATTGATCTCAACAATTCAATTGTACATGTATGCTTAACAACGTATAGACATAATCAGCAATAAGCAAAATAATACTCAAAGTGAATAAGTAGAATAAGAGTGAGGGAATAAATATGCACACCAAAAAGGGCAAGTCCCTCTAAGCAGGGGCCTAAATAACAAAGTGAAATGTAAAAGTAAAAGCTGTAGGGAGAATTCGAATGCAAAGATGTTACCTAACTAAGGAAAGAAAATAATTATTATCAAAACAAATGTAGTAAACACTAGAGAAAGAATTCAGAGAAGTAGCAGTTACATAAAAGGCCTATGCACTCGTAAATGTTACTTGAGTAGCCTAAGTAAGTAGGCCTAGTCGTGTAAATATCCATATTTTTTAAAACCATATTTGATGATTTATATAGCGCCTCGTGCAAGGCCCTGGAGTCGATATCTCCAACAGCACGAAACAGGCTAATCTTACATGGCCTACGTTTAGCAGCTGCGAATGTTTCTTGTGCGTCTACCTGTATTTGTAGCTGCGATTGATGTTGTTTAGAGTTGAAGCGGCCATTTGATTTAGAATAGCCTAATAGGCCTAATGATGATGACGATAATAATAATAATAATAATAATAATAATAATAATAATAGGTGTACGGGAGATTTTAGCAGTGGGGGGAGGCGGAAGATTGAACTTCTGCCCGAAAAATATATCCGTCAAACCGTAAAAAAAGTTGGCGACCTTTTTTTTAGTCATTCGGTCTGTCTTTGCCCGAAAAACCGGACTTGCCCGCAAGTTGATGACCTTTTTTTAGTCATTCGTCTGTCTTTGCCCGAAAAACCAACCAGACTTGCCCGAAAGTGGGGGGCAATTGCCCCCTCTGCACCCACGCCTCGTACGCCTATGATAATAATAATAATAATAGCTTATCAGTTGAAACTGACATGTACAATGTAGCCTACGCAGTCAAATTTACATAATCGAGCCTATTATAGCAAAACCTGACGACACGTATAACAGCGCAGTTAACGTTTGATAATTATTGATGTTTATTTTTTTGAGGTTGGAACCGCTGCTATACGAGATAAAGAAGAACAGAACAACTTTGGCTCATAGCTTCATCGATTGGATGGATAAATCATGTAGGCTTAATCATTGCTTTACTTTTCTAGAAAAAGTTAAGAAACTGAAAAATTCAAGACAATTCTTAACGGGTGACGAAGGACTAAACCTTAGCTTCTTATAGATCTAATTATTAACAGTAATTATTAGACGTAAAAGCTAGAAATGAAACACAAGCGTTATATCAAAGCCGGGAAAAGAAAGACCTAACTAAGTAATATTTTATTGAAAATTTTAACTAACAATGTTATTTTTTAGTGGTCTTCTGGTTCTCTGCCCCTAGGCAGGTTCGGCTGTCCAGTGTCGCCACTCCTCCCTCCGCTGGGCCTTCTCCTTTAGTCTTCGGTACCAATCCTCGTCATCAACGTGTCGAGCAACATCTGTCGTGGTCTTCCTCTTGTTCTCTTCCCCTCCATTTTTCCTTCTATCACCGTTTTTAGTGGTACACATAGATAAAAGGTTCCGGATGCGCACCGGAGAGTTTCGTATATGAAATCAATTATGCGCTATGTTCGTTTGTTTGTTTGTATGCGTACTTGTTATAGCGCCACTTCAAGCTCCCTACTCAGAGGCGCTCCCGACTACAGCGCGGACTCTGCATCGAGGTTCATGCCAAAACGCTGAGCAATTGCGAGTGAAGGACTTGCTTACTGCCTAAGGTCCCTACGCGGCGACTTGAGGTGGATTCGAACCTGCAACCCTCCGGCTGCAAGTTAACGAACATACCCACTACCACCACGCCCCACAAAGCAAGAATCTCAGGGCATGAAATGAACTCCGACTTAGACCGACGACACTCCAAGCCAAGCTAAAAATTACGGGGTCAAAATTTAAAAAATTACATTACGTTACAATGATTGAGTAGTCTGCATAACCGTGCATAACCGTGCATGTTGTGCCGTCTATGCAGCTGGTGTCTGGCACTACAAGCGAGGAGGGGTAAACTGGATCGTTTACTTTGACTGGAGGTTGGCGTTTGGTTGGCAGCCACTACCGAAGCAAGATGAAGCGAAGAGAAACGCCACCGATGCCCTCAAGTAGGTCGCCACGTTAGGACTCTTTCTGTCACTGTCTATCTATGTCTAATGTCTAATGTTTATATAATATATATGTATGTGTCTATCTATGTCTATCTATGTCTATCTATGTCTATCTATGTCTAATGTCTAATGTTTATATAATCTTCTTCTTCTTTAGGTTATCTGCCAATTGGCAGGTCCCACGTCCAATGTCTCCATCTTTCCTGCTGTTGTGCCATGTCTTTAAGTTCTCTGTAACCGTCCTCCATCATCCCGTCCAGCAGTTTTGTTTATTTAATAAGGGATCTGGTCCAGTCAAAGTAAGCTACAAATTGATCATATTGACGGGATCTGTCAGATCCCTTCAATATGATCAATTTGTAGCTTTCATAGCGCTGATCTTTCGTTCCAACACGATAATAAAAAACTAAACAATTGTTTGTGCAGTAACAATTGTTTTTCTTACTTTGTTTCGTTTGCAACTTTATTTCCTGTTTATTTACTGTCATACTGTTGGGTTGGTGTCAGAAACGGCATCCGGCCAGGACATAACCCCCTCATAAATTCCTGGCAACGCCACTGCCAAAACTTTATCTCATAGACCCCAAGTATTATCTCAGGGATCACAGTTACAATCTCGCAGACTAAAGTACTATCCTAAAAGCTGTGATTTGGAGCGTTCGTTAGAATGATTTGTTACATGTCTGACTTCTTTGTGTTTTTCTTGTCGCCGGTTAGAACGAAAGTTATCATTGGAGCTTATGCGGCCATTGATCGTCGATTCTTTGAAGAGATTGGAGAATTTGACGGCGGAATGCAATTCTGGGGAGCAGAGAACATCGACCTCTCGATCAGGGTTAGCTGAACATTATGACTATGCAGGTCTTTTGAAAGTAACTTCAGTAGTGTAGTCCTAAAAATGAAGTGGGGGAACGCTCTTTATAATAATATTATTATTAGTAGTATTATTATTAATATTCCATTATCCCTGGAAAAAGGGGGTAACGCCGTTCCCCCACGTTCCCCCCTACACCACTGAGTAACTCTGTATATGCACAGGAACAAAGCATGTTAAAGCACGGTAGATAGAGACGAAGGAAAGTCAGAAGAAAATAAAAACTAAGAACGGGAGGAGTGATGAGCGGAAGGATAAAGACTAAAAGAATGAATGAATAAGTGAATAAGTGAATGAAGGATAGAATAATAACCAATTTGTATCAGTGCAGGCTTGTCCATGATACCATGTGGTTTTTGGTTATTAAATTATTTGAATGCAATTGTTCTGAATAGGTTGTGGTTATTCCATGAAGGTATGGTCATTTCTTGTAGGTATGGTTATTCGGAGGTCAGGTATTGTCCGTTCCGTGCTCGCGAGTTGCTCATTTGGAGGGCGAGCACTCGCGAGCATATCGTAACAATTTCTCATCCCTCATCGAGAGAAACTACAAACGACTCGTTGAAGTTTGGTTTGACGAATACAAGACCTACTTCTACCAGTACTTTCCAACTTTAATTGTAAGTTGGTAGACCATTAGTTCATTCGTTCGCTCATTCATTCATTCATTCATTCATTCATTCATTCATTCAATCAATCATATCATTCATTCATTCGTTCGTTCGTTCGTTTGTTCGTTCATTCATTCAATCGTTAGTTCGTTCGTTCATTTATTCATTTTTTATTCATTCATTTATTCGTTCATTCATTCATTCATTCAATCAATCATTCATTCGTTCGTTCGTTCGTTCGTTCATTCATTCAATCGTTAGTTCGTTCGTTCATTTATTCATTTTTTATTCATTCATTTATTCGTTCATTCATTCATTCATTCATGCATTCATTCATTCATTCAATGGCTCGTTCGTTCGTTCGTTCATTGATTCGTTCATTAACGAGACGTGCATGCCTTTCTGCAGGGTTGCATGAATGTCAACAATAATATTAATCTTAAGTGTCTAAATTAAATGTAAAACGGTTTTACATGTCAATCAATCGATCAATCAGAAATTTATATAGCGCCTCTTCAAGAGCCCTGCTCAGAGGCGCTTCGGGTTCAGGCCATGCGAAAGAGCAGTCTTTAACAGTTAGGGAAACTGAGAACGGTTTGGGACGTATCGTATAATCAATCAATCAATCAATCAATCAATCAATCAATCAATCAATCAATCAATCAATCAACCAACCAATCAATCAATCAATCAATCAATCATAAAGTACATGTATATAGCGCCTTGTAAGGTACCTACTCAGACGCGCTCCCGAGGAAAACCCGTTGCTGGGCCAGTCACAGAGATGGAACGGTTCTGCATTTTTGCATAGCGGGCGAAAGGAACCATTGACCTGTATTTACTTGCTGTTTCTCCTGTTCAATTTAACAGCCCGTGGATGCAGGAAATTTAGAGGAGAGAATGAAGCTGAAAGCGAGAGCAACGTACAACTTCTCCTGGTTTCTCGAGAACGTCTTTCCTGAGCTGGGACTTCCCGACAGAGACAGTTTCGCGTGGGGCCAGGTTAGTAGCTTTTGCTATAGGACTAGTACTATTCTCAGATGTTTTAATTATAATGCGCTGAACCCCGTGCCTGGAACGATAATTTATGCCTCTCTCAGTCTCTCACCCTACGTAATTTAGCAATCTCCTCGCTCTTTAAACTTAGACTCCGATCTCATAATTATTATCACCCAGATTGTCTAGTGCTCAATAATTTAATTGAACTTTGTTGACTAAGCTTAGTTAAGAATAATGTTTTATCGCACGCATGTTTTATTGCTAAGTCATTACCATGCAGCAGTGAATATATTATGTTGGCCCGTCCACATGGAATGGGCTCCCGCTTGCGCTCCGCTCGCTACCTCGGAATAAATTGCCTGCCTTCTACAAGTTACTTAAGACCTATTTTTTTAGCCGTGGCTGGGCTGGGAGCGCCTCTGAGTAGACTTATTGAAGAGGCGCTATATAAGTTTTCGGAATGAATGAATGAATGAATATACAGGGGCGAATCCGGGGAGAAAGGCAAACCGGCATTTCGCCATTCAGGGATTTGCACAGGACGTGGCCCCTCCCCATTAGGTTTCAATCCTTCATTCAATGCAGCGGAAAAGGTGAGAGAGAGAGAGAGAGAGAGAGAGAGAGAGAGAGAGAGAGAGAGAGAGAGAGAGAGAGAGAGAGAGAAGAGAAGAGAAGAGAAGAGAAGAGAGAGAGAAAGTAGCATACGCCTAAAAAGGAAAGGTCAAAAGGTCATCAGCTCCCAGATTACCGGAGTTGCTACGGCTTTTTTTAAAGAAAGAAGGTCATCAGATTTTTTCGGCGAAAAATTGTTTTGTTTCCAGGACCAAAACTTTTGCCCCCTTCTCTAATTTTTGTATCCGTCCCTGGCTATATGCATACGGGCTGATGCGACAAGCTGGCCAATCAGCAAACGCTGCATAATACTCATGTTCGCGGAGGTGTAAGGTTTTATAATTATTATAAATATAAATGGATAATTTTGTTTTTGAAGCTGAAGAATCAGCAACGAAACGTTTGTTTGGACAACAACGGCAATGTTTATGTGTATCCGTGCAAGTCAGCCGTTCACACTCAAGTAGGTTATCGTTCTTTCCTTGTTGACATTTAGAGATTTAGATATCTCGGGCTAGCACGTGTGGGACGCGGTGGCGCAAGCTGCTGCGGAGCGACCTTGGGCAAGTTGCTTACCCATCATTGTCTGTGGGGGAAGGCAACGGGAAACCACCTCACTCATCTCATCCCCAGGTGGCGCAAGCCTTCGGGCAGAGAATCATCATCATTCTATAGAACCTTATCATTGCAGAACGTTCTTTGCTAAAAAGCTTCGTCTCACCCGTTACCCATAGAATTTTTATGTATGTACGTATGTATGAATGTATGTATGTATGTATGTATGTATGTATGTATGTATGTATGTATGTATGTATGTATGTATGTATGTATGGATGTATGTATGTATGTATGTATGTATGTATGTATGTATGTATGTATGTATGTATGTATGTATGTATGTATGTATGTATGTATGTATGTATGTATGTATGTATGTATGTATGTATGTATGTATGTATGTATGTATGTATGTATGTATGTATGTATGTATGTATGTATGTATGTATGTATGTATGTATGTATGTATGTATGTATGTATGTATGTATGTATGTATGTATGT
>OX243824.1:11736051-11791051 GCA_945859605.1 Lumbricus rubellus | reverse complement strand
CATGATCACAGACCGTGAGCTGATCCTTAAACGCTGGGCGGAACACTTCGAGTCGGTGCTGAATCAGCCATCGTCATTTGATGACACGGTCCTTGATGAGATCCCACAGTGGGCTGAAGCCAGCCAGATGAGCGACTACCCGACTCTAGATGAAGTGCATATTGCAATCAAGCAGCTGACATCCGGCAAGTCACCGGGCGAAGACTCAATTCCATCCGAGATCTATAAAAACGGCGGCGACCAGCTTGCGAACCGCCTGACAGGGTTGTTCAGACAAATTTGGGACGAGGAGTCCGTGCCTCAGAACTTCAAAGATGCACTGATCGTGCACATCTTCAAGCGCAAAGGCGATCGCGCCAATTGTGACGATCACCGTGGGATATCCCTGCTATCTGTCGCTGGTAAAGTACTGGCTCGGGTCCTCCTGAACCGACTAACTGCCCACGTCGCTCATAATGACATTCTCCCAGAAAGTCAATGTGGCTTTCGTGCAGGGCGTGGCACCATGGACATGATCTTCACTGCCAGACAGATTCAGGAGAAATGTCGAGAACAACGCCAGGATCTGTACATGATCTTCATCGATCTAACAAAGGCATTTGATTCGGTCAACAGAGATGGCCTATGGAGGATTCTTGAGAAGATCGGCTGCCCTAAGAAGTTCATAAATGTGATCCGATCCCTGCATGACGGAATGATGGGCAGGGTTCTGGACAATGGTGAAACATCATCGCCCTTTAGGGTATCCAACGGGAACAAGCAAGGATGCGTGATCGCTGCAATGCTCTTCTGCATCTTCTTCTCCATGATGCTACTTGTTGCCTATGGGGGATGTGATCTGGGCATACCTATACAGTTTAGAACAGACGGGAGCGCGTTTGATCTGAGACGACTTCAGGCCCGCACAAAGGTATTCTCGGCGATCATACGTGATCTACTCTATGCAGATGACTGTGCACTAATGGCACACACACAGACCATGGCACAGCAGCTCTTCGACCGCTTTGCATGTGCTGCCCGCCGTTTTGGACTCACTGTCAGCCTAAAGAAAACGGAAGTCTTGCTACAGACAGACAACAGCAAGACCATATGCACTCCTCCGATCATCGCAGCAGGTGATGCGACTCTAAAGGCTGTAGACAAATTCCGCTACCTCGGTAGCATCCTCTCTAGCGCTGCAAACATCGATGAAGAGGTTACTGCTCGACTGGCTAAAGCAAGCGCTGCATTCGGAAAGCTCTCACGACGACTGTGGAACAACCATGGCATCCACCTGGCCACCAAGATCGCAGTCTACAGAGCAGTTGTGCTGACGACGCTTCTCTATGGATGCGAGTCATGGACACCATATCGCAGGCACATCGCTCAGCTTGACCGTTTTCATATGAAATGCCTTCGAAAAATAGCCCGCATACGATGGCAGGACTTGCTTCCCAACACGGCGGTCCTTGAGTGCTGTGGCGTCACGGGCATCGAGGCCATGCTAACAGCTGCACAGCTTCGCTGGACCGGTCACGTTGTCCGCATGGCTGATTCACGAATCCCGAAGCAAATCTTTTACGGTCAGCTCGCACAAGGTAACCGGGCGCAGGGAGGACAATATAAGCGCTACAAGGACAATCTGAAGTGCAACCTGAAAAAGTGTGGCATCGCAGCTGCTGACCTGGAGGGACTTGCGGTGGATCGCTCGGAGTGGCGCGGCACATGCAGCGAGGCGGTGGAAAGATTTGAAATTCAAAGGATGGCGCTGCTTAAGGAGAAGCGGCAGCGGCGCAAAGCAAGGAAACAATGCGTTGAACATAACAAGACCTAATAGCCCAGGACTAGAACACTACTCGCGACGTGAGATCTGTCGTATCGACAGCTCAGTCCATCATCATGTATGTATGTACTGTATGTATGTATGTATGTATGTATGTATGTATGTATGTATGTATGTATGTATGTATGTATGTATGTATGTATGTATGTATGTATGTATGTATGTATGTATGTATGTATGTATGTATGTATGTATGCGCACATGCTATGGTCCCCTTCAAGGTTACTACTCAGAGGCGCTCCCGACTGCAGCGCGGACACTGAGTAGGAATTTCGAAATGCTGAGCAATGCGATTGAAGGACTTGCCCAAGGTCCCTATGCGCGTGAAAGATAAAATTATTATATGCTCAGACTATATTCATTTACTACATCTCACCAGTCAAAATTTGTTTCATAAACCTCTCAAGTCTATTTCCTATCGCCGTGGCTGGGTTGGGAGTGCATCTGAGTAGATTTCTTAAAGTGGCGCTATATAGATCCATAGAACGAATGAATGAATGAATCTGTATGCGCGAACTTCGCAGATAATTAATTGGGTATAAATTTAAAATCATTTCAGTTGTTCTACTGGAGTCAGAAATTCGAGCTTCGTCAGCCGATGACTATCTTCAAACTTTTGCCCCACACAGATGCGGGACATGAGCGACTGGTTGTCACAGGGTTCCAGTACATTCCGTTCTACAACAACGATCTTGGTACCAAGTGGATTCACTGGCAGGTAGGTATAGTCGCTTCCATTAGACGAATGGATGGTGTGTGAATGGGTGGATTCAGAAATGATTGATTGATTGATTGATGGACGGATGGGCGGATTGATGGATGAATGGGTGGATTGATGGATGAATGGGTGGATTGGTGGATTGATGGATGGGTGGATTGATTGATTGGTTGATTGATGGATGGATGGAAGGCTGAAGTCTGATCTGTTGAGTAGACGGATGGATGATGTATGAATGGGTTGATGGAATCAGACATAATGAATGGATTGATTGATGGTTGAGTGGATGGATTGACGGATGAATGGATTTGTGGGTGGATGAATGGATGAAAAGCTGAATGGATGGGTGTGTGGCTTGCTTGTTGGATGGATGGACGATGAGATTGATTGATAGATGGATGGATTCATTGATAGATGTTTTGATGCATGGATGCACGCATCTGTGAATTGATGGATAGATGAACAGATGGAAGTATGGATCACTGGATGATGGATAGATGGGAATGATAGACCAAGAATATAATTGCATTGTGCTGAATCTGTTAACGCCCAGAACCAGAAACTGTGCATAGGTGGCCTTAACCAGCGGGACTCTGCAGTCCCTTCTGGGTTTCCTTTTGTGACCATTAGCATTCATGTTTTATTTTGATGTGTTGATATACATCTTGTGTGCTCTTTTGGCTCCATAAAAAATTGATTGATTGATTGATTGACTGGAATTAAGCATCGATGGCGAACGGATGGATGGTTGGGATAAGTGGACAACTGGATGGATGAAATAATGAATGGACGAGTTGTACGATTGGTTGGTTGGAGGGATGTATGGATGGATGGATGTATGGATGGATGGATGTATGGATGGATGGATGTATGGATGGTTGGTTGGATGGATGTATGGATTGATGGATGGATGGATGTATGTATGGATGGATGGATGGATGGATGTATGGATGGATGTATGTATGGATGGATGGATGTATGGATGGATGGATGTATGGATGGATGGATGTATGTATGGATGGATGGATGTATGTATGGATGGATGGATGGATGGATGTATGGATGGATGGATGGATGTATGGATGGATGGATGGATGTATGTATGGATGGATGGATGGATGGATGTATGGATGCATGGATGGATGAACGTTTCCATGAACGTACTTTTGAGGTTTCAGAATCGTTTCGGCAATTTTTGAATCAACCGTTTTGATAACGATGTTTGTGTTGTAGAATGGTCCGCTGATAGACCAAGATTATGGACTGTGTCTGTCTGTGGCCCCGGATCAGATCAATGTCTTAATGGCACCTTGCAACTACGAGAAAGATCGAGATCAGATCTGGGAATTCGATCACTACACGGATCAGTATTTCGACACAATCACCGGCAACAGATCGATCGAAAACCAATACAAGACTTTGTTATCGAAGCTGCTTAGACGGAAATCTGCTTTTTTGAAGCCAGTTTCTGCGATGCCAGAAGAGGAGGTTCCGCGAAACGAGACAGAACTAATGGCACCTGCGTTGATTAAATTTTCATGAAGAAGGTCACTACTCTACATACATGTATATCCAACCATACATCAATCCATGAATTCACTCCCATGTAGCCATCATGATTCCCATCCTTCTATGGATTCTTCTATCCATCCATCCATCCATCCATCCATTGTACATTCATCCATCCATCCATCCATCATCTGTCCATCCATCCATCCATCGCCTTCTATCCATTCCCATCAACCCATAGATAGGCCTACATCCATCCACCCCAAATCCCCTACCGATCAATCCATCCATTAGCCCATCCATCCAATCATCCATCCAAACCATCTATACTTATCCATCCGTTCATCCATCCATACCATTCACTCATCTGTGTCCGACCAACGTGCCCTTCAAATGGGGCAAGCCATGAAATATTTCCAATCAGGTGGAGCATGCAGATGTTTGCCCGTTATTTTATTGCTGCATGACATGCGGACTTCAAGAGTTCTCTGCTCTAATTGTAGGCATATCAGTGGCTCCTCCTTACCATCAGCACGCCCACAGCCCCACATGCCGCCCCTTTGGTGCCTCATTAAAGCTGCCTACATGTGCCCATCAGTGAAAGTCTGTGGGAGTTTGCAGTGTGAAGCTTATCAGTCGGTTGATTAGGCATAATTTAATAACTTATCAAAAATATGCCGCCTATTTATTGGTTTAAAGATATTTTCTTGATTTCTTTAAATAACATTTATTTTAAAAGTCTATTTGTTTATGTATGTTTTCATTATCTGTTTAAATAAAATTAATTTAATACGGCTACAAGAGGCTTCTGAGGATGATAATTATTGGTAGAAATAACAGAAGGAAAGAAAACTGTAGGAAGACAATGAACAGAGCTGATGACTTGGAAGACAATTAAAGGAACCAGAGTCACAAAAATAATAACAGGAAATGGCACAGAATAGAGAAGAGTGCCATTGATCGATACCCTGCACAAAAATTATACCCCCCGCACAGGGCCCGCAACCGATCGAGTTGATCGTAACTTGGCCAACGTCGAGCCCGGTTAGTACCTGGATGTGTGACCGCTTGGGAATATCGGGTGCTGTAGACTTTTGTCTTTTCTGTTTAACTTGGCCAAGTCGAGTCGATCAAAAATCGTCGACTCGATCGACTTCCAAGTCGAGTCGATCGCTGGGTTTGCCAAGTCGAGTCGAGTCGATCGATGTTTCTTGTCTCGACTCGACGCGACTTGACTTCAATGTATTTAACTTAAGCTATACTTTACGACCTAGGCCTTTTTCTTGTCGCTGAGTCAAAAGTGTCCTATATAATGTATACGACGAAGTTCCAGCCAGTACGCGTGACACGACTGCAAATAATAACCATCGTGATCGTTGGTGCTTTTCGCGTTATTGGAACTGTAGAAGTTGTAGACTACAGAGATATGTTTACATGTACGTTTTCACAACTTTACTGCGTTTTAATGGGGCCGCAGCTGCCGCACACTATTCATATATAAGTTTTTCTAGACGCCTCTGGGGGTAACTTCCCCAGGATTGAATTTTCCCAGAAAAAGTCGTCATTAAATACGTACCATTTCCACGGAAAATTCAATGTGAAGGGATTTCCCCCAACCCCGGAAAAACACGAACGGACTTGTGTCCATGGACATGTATGTATGTATGTATGTATGTATGTATGTATGTATGTATGTATGTATGTATGTATGTATGTATGTATGTATGTATGTATGTATGTATGTATGTATGTATGTATGTATGTATGTATGTATGTGCATTTGTTATAGCGCCCCTTCAAGCTCTCTCCTCAGAGGCGCTCCCGATGCAGAGCGGACACTGCATCGGAGTTTCACGCCGAAGCGCTGAGCAATTGTAAGTGAAGGACTTGCCCAAGGTCCTTACGCGGGGAGGTGGATTCGAACCTCGGACCTTCCGGCTCCAAGGCAACGACGCCACCACTTGACCACCGCGCCCCACACGTGGACATGTTGATAAATGTATGTGAACTGGAAGGGAAGACTCAATAAAGGTCATCATATGCAGTTTTTCCAGTATAGCGCAAATGGTAGTTGCATTGGAATTCTTTCCAAATAAAAATGTCGTCAGAATATTGTGCAGATGAAAATGTCGTCCGTCAAAAACTGTCCGGCCAGAACGGACTTTTCTCGCCGTCCCAAAACCCGAATTTCCACCTCCCCTCCGCAAAGCAGAGTACTAGATTAGTCGCTCTATCTTTATCCAAATTTTAAAAAAGCATATGCGACGTAGGCCTCCGAAAGTGAAATGCCACAAAATTAAATGCAATTGGTGTCATAATGGATTCGTGGAATAATAGGCCTAATTGTGACTTTAGGAAATGCATTGTAGCATTTGCATGTCTACAAGACCGTAACCAGGATTTTATTGGGGGGGGGGGGGGGGGTTTCCGCCGACTTTATCTTTTTCTTACGACCTTTTAAAAGTCATTGCATCCTTTTCTGACCTTTCTGACTCGGCGGTGTAAAGACACTATTTTGCGTGATTTTCGGCTATTTCTTTGCTTGAGGAAAGACCTACATTACACATTGTAGTTCTTACATCATGTGCTAGTAAATGCATTACCGGGTATTTCATTTTTACATTATTTCATCCCCCGGGTGGGGGGGGGTGTTCAAACACCCAGAATACCCCACTAGCTGCGGACTTGCATGTCTATGAAAGTCACGACTAATATTTAGATATAGGCCTATGCTTATATGTTGAGATCTAAGAATGTACGAGTCGCCAGCAATTATGTTAGCCAAGATAAAAATTATGACAGTCCATGTCGTCGAAGTCGATTCAATCGATCGGCGGCCCAGCCAAGGCGTTCGTAAAGCACGACTCGATCGACTGCGGGTTAGCCTATAATTATAATCCTATTAACAAAACAAAGCAGGTCAACGACGAAACATTGTCATTATTGTTGGTATGACTTTCGAATTTTTCTCGTTGCTGTAAAGCGAATCGATAGGCTACATTAGTTTTCGGCATAGGCGGAGACCTGGGCTGAGGATTGGGGGGGGGGACGGACGGGTGGCCGAAGTAAAGTAAAGACGCGAGATTTTTTGACGGACGAAAATTTAAATTTTCCGTGACCCTTTTCCCAAGAAAATTTTAGACTTCCGTCGCCAAAAAAGTTGATAACTTTTTTTAGTCATCTGGCTCAAGAATTTGATAAGTCAAGAACAAATTCTATTTTCCACCCGCCGTGAAAGTCTTGAAGCTCAACTTTGGGGGGGGGGCCAATGCATGGGCCGTCCCCCAACACCTTTTTGGGGGACCGTCCGCCCTGTCCCCCTAGGTCTCCGCCCATGGTTTTCGGAAGGCGTTGTCCATTTAATTTCCTTGATTTTGGTATCTGAATCAGTCTCATTTCAGCGGAGAATCCGAGACTTTCCCAACGAACTGAGCTGCTGATCCAAGGTAATCGTAATCGTAATCGTAAAATTTATAAAGCGCTACTTGAAAGCCAAGCGCGGGGCACCAGCTTATTCACCGGCGCTGCGAATTCATTTTGTTGTCATAAATGATGTCCCATATTGTTATTCGTAATCGTAATGTCAACATTTCTGAAGCTTTACTTTACTTACATGAGGAATAAAAAATCTCAATACAACAGGGCTCACACAGGTAGGCCGTAACACATAATATAGGCCTATAGCTAAGGAGATGAAAACGTCAAACAAGCGTTATGAGCAGCTGGCAAACGCACATGCATTAAATTGCACAGAGCGATTAGTATACACACACGTTTGTTCAAGTCGATATAGGCCTAAGCTTATAAACGATCAGCTCGAATCGATAGCAAAAATTACAAACTGTAACTTAAAATCTTATAGACCACGTGGATCAATAAAAATAACGATTTCAAATAATTTATCATAGGTTATATTACAGGGTGGGCAAAAAAGACCACCCTAAAATATGAATTGTCTTTAAGACTTTACAGTCTTAATTTCATTTCGAAATTCTTACTTCTGGCCAAGATACTTGCAAAAAACGTAAGGGAATTTTTTGGTCCACCTTGCATATCTACAACGGAATCGGTAGCAGAAAAGTTGTTTACCTACAGAAGTGCACACTTGTTCGCACTTGCAGGTAATGATACTCGTCGTCTAATTTCAAACTGGTTCAACGCAGTATCATTTCAGTTCATAGCATGAACAGTACTGATGATCACAAGTTGTTTTTATTTATAGGCCTATAATTATAAAAGTCAAAGTTAACTGTCGGCAGCTATGCAAGGCGACAGCGAGTCCTTCTGATCAATTTACCAACGCCATCTATCGAATGGAAGGTTTAGTGGCAAGAGTTGACAAATGCAGTGGACAAGGAACTGCGATTATTGGATGAACTGCATGTCTAGTCTGAGCAATAATAGCCTACTATGTAATTATAGGCCTACATCATTCTGTTGCAGTGTGGTTCTTTCTACACGTTGGCCACCTCCGATCCTTTCCAGTGCAGTGCGCAATAGCTCGCAAACTAACATTACATCTAGATAACTGGCCCAGTGCAGAAGTTGAGTGGAAATGGTCGGTGTACGGAGAAGGCGAAGACTCGTCTGTGGAATTGTCGTCTGGATCGTCATCACGATCTGCATCTTCTTTACGTTCCATTCGGCTTCCACGCCAGGTGTCGATCTGCCAAAAGGTGCAACAGCTACTTATAATTCAATGCTGCTGCTGCTGCTGCTTCTACTACTACTACTACTGCTGCTGCTGCTACTGCTGCTTCTACTACTACTACTACTACTACTACTACTACTACTACTACTACTACTACTACTACTACTACTACTACTACTACTACTACTACTACTACTACTACTACTACTACTGCTACTACTAGGGCCTACTACTACTGCTACTACTGCTACTACTGCTACTGCTGCTACTGCTGCTGCTGCTGCTACTGCTGCGAGGTGGATTCGAACCTCGAACCTTCCGGTTCCAAGGCAACGACGCTACCACTACACCACCGCTCCCCACGATAGTGGTCCGATGTCACGCGTGTTGACTAGTCAGCCTATTCAGACGTTGCGGCATCGTTTTGGTCTTTATAGATGACGTTGGAAAAGTCGGTTCTTGTCGACCTATGGGAAGTCAAACGGTGGACATGATTTCAACGAGTAACACAACAATCGTGAGATCACCCTGGCGTGAAGTATTGGAGACCATACGGCTGTAAGTCGACCTTATAACTTAGAAGTTTTAGTGATTGACTAATGAGGCCACTGATAATAAGTAGTAGACTCAACTCTGTTAAACACAATGCAGCGCTGAGACTCCTGCGATGATGATGATTATGACGATGATTATTATTATAGGCTATTATTATTATTATTATTATTATTATTTTATTTTTTCATTTTTTTATTTTTTATTTTTTATTTATTGTTTTTAAATTTTTGCCCCGAGGTAAACATGATCCCTCGGGGACTTCAACTCTCTCGATAAAAACAAATTTGTCTGGAATGGACCCTAATCGTCAAGAAGGTCCCAGTTGGATAAAGTACCCCTAAAAGCGACATAGTTGAAGCGCTGAATCGTTAGCGAAAGGCGTTGGAACAAATACGACGTTTCGCGGACGTCCCCCAGTACTGTTGCGGTGCTTATGCTTTGTCCCAAAGCAGAAAGGAAAGTCAAGCCCTCGTTGATGATGGGGCCTAGGGTTTCGAAAGCCAAAGGAATAAACAGATGGGTTTCAGACAATTGACAGTATTTTGTGTGTTTGAGGGCCGTTGCTCTCTCGGCCGCCACACCCGCCGTCCGAGAAGTGTCGGGTAGATAAGAAACGGCTGAGGTGTCGGTCACGGTCGCATCCCAAATGAGGCAGCGACCAGCACGCCACGGAATCAGAGTGAGACCATCAGGTCTCTTGCCGTCAGCCCTTGATAGGCCAACGGGTTCCTTAGTGGAAGGGAAGCCAGCCCGAGTCAAACCTCGGAAGACAATATCGTTCAAGGTCGCATGTCTGGATGAACGACCTGGACCTAAAGAGCAGGAGAGCCCGTGCAGGCCGCCAGCGGCCACGGCAGAGCCGCAAGGGCATCTGTGCGGTTCACATAGGGGAACCCCCAGCCGGAGACCAGCCGCTACTCTGACTGACTCGTCGTCAAGTCTGAGCCCGCACGAAGTTATAGGGAGAGCCAGCAACCAATCGCCCGCGTGCGGGGCAGAGACCGCTCTGAGACGCGCTTATTATTATTATTATTATTATTATTATTATCTTATCATCTTATCATCTTATCGTCGTATCATCTTGTCGTTTTATCGTCTTATCATCTTATCATCTTATCGTCTTATCATCTTATCATCTTATCATCTTATCGTCTTATCGTCGTATCATCTTATCGTCTTATCGTCTTATCATCTTATCGTCTTATCGTCTTATCATCTTATCATCTTATCGTCTTATCATCTTATCGTTTTATCATCTTATCATCTTATCATCTTATCGTCTTATCGTCGTATCATCTTATCGTCTTATCGTCGTATCATCTTATCGTTTTATCGTCTTATCATCTTATCATCTTATCGTCTTATCATCTTATCGTTTTATCATCTTATCATCTTATCATCTTATCGTCTTATCATCTTATCATCTTATCGTCTTATCATCTTATCATCTTATCATCTTATCGTCTTATCGTCGTATCATCTTATCGTCTTATCGTCGTATCATCTTATCGTTTTATCGTCTTATCATCTTATCATCTTATCGTCTTATCATCTTATCGTTTTATCATCTTATCGTCTTATCATCTTATCGTTTTATCGTCTTATCGTCTTATCGTCCTATCGTCTGTCGTCCATCATCGTTATTATTATTATTATTATTATTATTATTATTATTATTATTATTATTATTATTATTATTATTATTTTTAAAATTATTATTATTATTTTTTTAATGCCCTGAGGTATTTCGTTCCCCCAGGGGCTTATA
Source organism: Lumbricus rubellus (assembly GCA_945859605.1). Lineage (NCBI taxonomy): Eukaryota > Metazoa > Annelida > Clitellata > Crassiclitellata > Lumbricidae > Lumbricus > Lumbricus rubellus. The sequence goes on along the minus strand of OX243824.1, from coordinate 11,780,028 downwards.
AAATATTAAAAGAATTATTATTATTATTATTATTATTATTATTATTATTATTATTATTATTATTATTATTATTATTATTATACAACATTTATTTCTTCAAAAACTGACACAATCATGTACAGGCGAGTAAAATAATCGTTTTAAACGTTAGGTCCTATAGGCCTCTCAGTGTCTTGGCCGATAAGTTCTGTCGTGCCCAACACAGACAACGAGTTTCCTACTTGGAGCGCGACTGAAATGCGCTGGAGCAGATGGTTGGATTCTCTCTGGTCACAGGTCGACATCGAAATTCTACCTCCCAACTCCTGAACGAATTCCAGGGACTCGGAGTGCCAGCTTCCTCCGGTTTCGATGGCAACAGGAACGAAGTGATGCGACTGCGAGATGACAGCATATTTAGCCTACTGGTCTTATTTTGAGCTGCTTTCTCCGCTATTATTATTATTATTATTATTATTATTATTATTATTATTATTATTATTATTATTATTATTATTATTATTATTATTATTATTATTATTATTATTATAATATTTATTAAACTATCAATATCAACATCAAACAATAACCGGAGATATAAATAATGTTGGTCTGGAACGGCTCACTCGATAGTGCGCATATGCATGTCTGGTTGGGCAAAAGTGCCTCGGAAAGAAATAGCATTAAAGCGTTGGATGGTGGCAGAAAGGCGTTGAAAAAGGTAAGATGTCTCTCTAATATCTCCAGAGATTAGTGTTAGACGTTTTCCAAGGTCCTTAATAAAATCAAGTCCATTGTTGTTAATTGGGCCCAGGGTCTCCATGGCCACGGGGACAAAGTGGTGGTTGGCCAACAGGTGGTCGTACTTGACAGTTTTTCTCGTGTCCGCCAATTCAGCTGCAGCCCCCGCCGTTGCAGCCGAGGCATGTAGGTAGGAAGGAGCAACCGTGTCTATTACGGTGGCATCCCACACGAGGCTGCGTCCTCCTCGCCACGGAATCAAAGTCATCCCGTCGGGTCTTTTTCCATCAGTGCGTGAGAGACCGGGTGGTTCCTTGATGTTCGGCATTCCAGCTTGTTATTATTATTATTATTATTATTATTATTATTATTATTATTATTATACACCGTGGTTTAAAAAAGTAAGCCAAACTGTTTTTCAAATATCTCCAATGCTTAATAACATATCACGCTAAAAGTTTCCAAATATTTAGAGAATTGGACCAAGAATATGATTCCAAAATTTCAAGAGACAAAGTTGAGCGGATAAAATTATTATTACTCAACGGTGGCATTACGTTCGAGTGTTTATAATTTATACTGTAGACCGTTTAAGAAAACCTGACTATCTGAAAACGAACATATTTGGCGTTGGCTGAAGCAAGAAGGGCAGACTATTAGGATTAGTTATCTTGTGATTTCTGCCCTGTAGGCCTAATATGTCCCGCAGGAAACTAATTTCATTAGACTTACAATAAAATATTATGCTGTACGAGGTTTGCGTAATATAATGTCAGTTTAATTCAATTAATGATAGTCTGAATTCACGCAATGTAAGCCAGTATTACAATTTCCTTGAATCGACAAGAAGTGCTTGTTGACCACGATTATCTAACTAGATCAGTGTTTCTTAACCAGTGTTCGACCGAAACCCTGGGGTTCGATGAGCCAGTGCCAGGGGTTCGGCAGAGGTTCTCTGAAATATATACATATTCAGGGTCAGTGAGTGTTGAGTGAAAAATCATTAAATTTGCTATTTTATTTTTATTTTTCAAATTTTATTTATTAACAAAGAACACATTAAGATGCAATTGGTAGTGTTGGTAGGCTACGATTAGTTAACTGTTAATAGTTCATGTATTGAATGTATTAAAATATTGTAGCACATTTGGTACAATTTTTTTCTTTTGTTCTCATTAGTTAAAAAATTATTGTTCAAACTTGAGGGGTTCGGTAAGGGGTCATGGATTTCTCTTGGGGTTCGGCTCTCTTGAAAAGGTTACGAACCACTGAACTAGATTTATACATTGGTGAGTGCAGGTGCGCTGCTCTGACGTACGGTCCGTTGGAGGATCTGCCTCGAGCGTCGGTCATCATAACATTCCATGATACTGAGACGATATCCTCTCTGCTTCACACGATCCATTCAGTCATCCAACGAACCCCTTGTCAGCTGCTACAGGACATCATCGTCATAGATGACTTCAGCAGAAAAGGTACAACAGGAAAAGATTATTCATCTGTAGTCGTAGGCTATAATCAAAATCTAATCTAACCATGGCTGTTGTAAAGAAATTTTTAGAACTGCACAACTCCTTCTTTACAGTGGTGTAGTCCTAAAAAATGAAGTTGGGGAACGCTCTTTAATGAAGTGGGGGAACGCTCTTTATAATAATATTATTAGTAGTAGTAGTAGTATTAATATTCCATTATCCCTGGAAAAAAGTGGGGGAACGGCGTTCCCCCGCGTTCCCCCTCCACTACACCACTGCTTCTTTACTTTTCCATCATCCATGTTAAATTACTTCCAATCGGAGGACATTGACCTTTTTGCTAGTTTTAACTGTACAGAATTGCTTCTACAACTGCACATTATTTTGTATATAACTGCACGTTAAAAAGCCCTGAATCTAATCTAGCGTGGACCTAATGCTAATTAGCATTTTCTGCTCTAGTCTGATCTGGCCTAATATAGCCTAAGGTAGGCCTAATCTTATAGGTTTAACCTAATCTGGTCTAGTCCAACGCTATAACAAGTGCACATACAAACAAACATAATGTTATAGTCTTTCATCATTAATTTTTATTCATTCGCGAGGCATGCCCTCCTTCGGCTTTGCATGCATGCCAGCAATTCTTCTCCACTGGTTATTCTAGTCAAACCAATTCAAATCCGACATAATATGACAAAATCTCTTATGATTTTAATCTTCAGTTTAATATGTCTTTACAAAGAAAACAATTTACATCAGTTACTCTTTGAAAGGAATCGTAGGCCGGGCATGCCCTATATAATTATACGAGACCAGGGAGAAATTAAATTAAATGAATAAATTTGAACATAGCTCGACGTTTATATTGAAAAGATTCCCAAATAGTTTTCACCTACAATAGCGATTAATCACTCATTTTCAGATGACCTGGGCAACATTCTCGAGGTCTACATCAGAACAGTGTTCTCGAAACAAGTGAAACTGTTTCGGAATTCAGAGAACATCGGTTTGATTCGATCTCGACTGAAGGGCGCACGACTTTCAGAGGGAGATGTCATCATATTCATGGACAGTCACTCGGAAGTCCAGCCAGGATGGTATACCAGTTTTCTTTTGCATTTTAATTTTTTTAAAGATGTTTCGGCATCACTCGTGCAACCAGTGGCGGATCCAGAACTCTTCCAAGGGGCGGGCCAAAAATCTTACATCTTGAGATCGGACAGGTTAAATTTTTTTCGAAATTTCGTTGTTGGTCGAAAATAAATAGTGATCAGTTTTTGGCTGAGGAAAAAGTACTTTTCATCCGCCAAAAAGTTGATGACTTTTTTTTTAGTCCTCCACTTGAAAACCGAATGGGGAGCCACGTCCCATGCCATTTTTCGAATAGGGGTGGGGGGGGGGGCCAATAGCCATTAGACGCATATGCGTATTGCTAATTTCAGACCAAATGGGGGGCCACGTCCCATGGCAGTGTTAAATGGGGGGCATGGCCGGATTGGCCCCTCTTGATCCGCCCCTGCGTGGAACTTTTCTGGGTCCTCCCCTTTATCACTTGCGCGATTGCTGATCACAATATCAAGACGTGCGCCTATCGTCAGCGAGAAGTTTTCTAGAAATGTAGCCTATCTACTGCATTTCACAATGTGTGCTTTCTGCAAAGTTAAATCAACAAAACAGAATAGACACAGACAATTAAGAAGCAAAATCTACACAATGCTGTGAGCGTGACAGAGTTCATCTAGTCATTCTAGTGTTAAGTTTTACGATAAGTTAAGAGAAAGGTATAATTATAAATAGGCCCCTATTGTATAAATAAACCTTCTTCATTGTTCACGTCGTTTAATTGCCCGACGCCAAAATTGCATTGATTAACATTTTCTCTATAAGCTTAATTATTAGGCCTATAAGCTTACAGAATGCATTCAAAGTTTGATTAAATTATTTTCTTCCTCCTGAACATCTAACTGGTTACTCCCTTAGGCCCCGATCACATAAACTAGAGATACCACGATGTGATTCCTTGATTGGTAAGGGATTTATCACGAGAATGCTATAGTTAACTTACTTGACGATAATAGTTTAGTAATTATAATTTATTGTAATTTAACTTGTGATTTTTAATTTGCACGTTTTTATTACCGATTATTACTTTTATGTATTATAGGCCTAATGATGTTCTGTGTCCCATTGTGCGTTTGCAAGTAGAGTAATAAAGAAAATACTTACTTACTTACTTTAAAAAACGCAATGAGCATTATGATGATAGGCCTGAGAAACTGAACGAGTGAACGAGTATTGAGTAATGTAATAGTATTTTGTAATTTGTCATCTAAGTGTTTCTTTTACTGTAGGTTGGAGCCTCTGCTGTACGAGATAAAGAAAAATAGAACAACTTTGGTTCAAAGCTCCTTTGATTGGATGGAAAAAATAGGTAGGTCTGCGTCTTGTTGAATTTTGCACGATTTAGGGCCTACGCATGGCCCTCAACGGCCACAAAAACTAACTCAAAAGAAAAAGAAGCTAGTGTATAACAATATGATGCAAGTGTTTAAGACAGTCTCCTTGCATTGAGAGATGGATGGAGTTTTTTTTTTGGGGGGGGGGGGCGAACCATTAAATCAGACGAAGCTCAAGCGACAGGTTGCATGGGAAAGCTATTCCGAAATGAGCTTCACTTGTTGCTTAAAATATCACCAGGTCACTTCTAGAATTAATTTATAATTTCTGTAGCGCCACTGCGTAGTGCACATGAATGAAAGCGATGGCGCATAGAACTAAATTGAAGACTATCAGTTCTACATTTAGAAATTAGACAAATAATTATCATAAAATTATTACATTGAATAGTATTTGCAACCAAGTAGGTCTATGCTGTGGCATCTTTTGCAGATGGTGTCTGGCACTACAAGCGAGGAGGTTCAAACTGGATCGTTTACTTCAATTGGAAGTTGGTATTCGGTTGGGACACGCTATCGAAGCAAGAAGAAGCGAAAAGGAATGCCACTGATCCTCTCAAGTAGGGCACCACGTTATGGAGACGACTCTTTCTGTCTGTCCATATCTGTCTCTGTTTCTGTCTATCTCTGTATAGCTTTGTTCATCTCTGTCTGCCTCTGTCTATATCTGTCTGCCTCTGTCTATATCTGTCTGCCTCTGTCTATCTCTGTCTGCCTCTGTCTATCTCTGTCTACCTATGTCTATAATTATCTGTCTGCCTTTGTTTATCTCTGTCTACCTCTGTCTACCTCTGTCTATATCTGTCTGCTCTGTCTATATCTGTCTGCCTCTGTCTATCTCTGTCTGCCTCTGTCTATCTCTGTCTAATTATGTCTATCTCTGTCAGCCTCTGTCTATCTCTGTCTGCCTCTGTCTATCTCTGTCTACCTATGTCTATTTCTGTCTGCCTCTGTCTATCTCTGTCTGCCTCTGTCTATCTCTGCCTGCCTCTGTCTATCTCTGTCTGCCTCTGTCTATCTCTGTCTACCTATGTCTATCTCTGTCTGCCTATGTCTATCTCTGTCTGCCTCTGTCTATCTCTGTCTGCCTCTGTCTATCTCTGTCTGCCTCTGTCTATCTCTGTCTGCCTCTGTCTATCTCTGTCTACCTATGTCTATCTCTGTCTGCCTCTGTCTATCTCTGTCTGCCTCTGTCTATCTCTGTCTGCCTCTGTCTATCTCTGTCTGCCTCTGTCTATCTCTGTCTGCCTCTGTCTATCTCTGTCTGCCTCTGTCTATCTCTGTCTACCTCTGTCTATATCTGTCTGCCTCTGTCTATCTCTGTCTACCTATGTCTATCTCTGTCTGCCTCTGTCTATCTCTGCCTGCCTCTGTCTATCTCTGTCTGCCTCTGTCTATCTCTGTCTACCTATGTCTATCTCTGTCTGCCTATGTCTATCTCTGTCTGCCTCTGTCTATCTCTGTCTGCCTCTGTCTATCTCTGTCTGCCTCTGTCTATCTCTGTCTGCCTCTGTCTATCTCTGTCTACCTATGTCTATCTCTGCCTGCCTCTGTCTATCTCTGTCTGCCTCTGTCTATCTCTGTCTACCTATGTCTATCTCTGTCTGCCTATGTCTATCTCTGTCTGCCTCTGTCTATCTCTGTCTGCCTCTGTCTATCTCTGTCTGCCTCTGTCTATCTCTGTCGGCCTCTGTCTATCTCTGTCTACCTATGTCTATCTCTGTCTGCCTCTGTCTATCTCTGTCTGCCTCTGTCTATCTCTGTCTGCCTCTGTCTATCTCTGTCTGCCTCTGTCTATCTCTGTGTGTCTCTGCCTATCCTTGTCTGTCTCTGTCTGTCTCTATCTGTTTCTGCCCGTCGCTGCCTGTCTCTGTCTATCTTTGCCTATGTTTCTTTCTTTGTCTCTTTTTCTAATCGTAAAAGGAATTTTTAAACGCCTCTAAATTTACTTATTTCGTTTTGTGTCGTTTGTTAGATCAAAAGCGGTCATCGGTACTTATGCGGCCATCGATCGTCGATTCTTTGAGGAGATTGGAGAATTCGATGACGGAATGCTATTCTGGGGAGCAGAGAATCTCGACCTCTCGATCAGGGTCAGCTGAACATTGATCTCAATCTGATAGCAGCTATGTATGGACCCAATGGAATAAGCGAACGAAGATAGAAAAATATGGAAGAATGAATGGAAGAAAGAAGGGAGCAAAGAAAGAAGGATGAATTAAGAAAAGATGTAGTCTAAGCACGGACGGAAGAAAAGAAGAAGGAAAGATGATAAAGGGTGAAAAGGAAGAATAAAATGTAGGATGAATTGTAATGAATGATGGAAGGAAGGAAAGTTGCAAGAAAGGAAGGTTGGATGGATGGATGAATGGCAGGAAGAAAGGAAGGAGGAAAGAAGTATGGTAAAGAATCTTATGAAGTATGCGGATATGGCGCTGCTCTGCAGTGGAGTCATAGTTTAACCCATTGATACACAGTTATGCCACGGAGGTGTTGTAATTCAATTGGAAAATGGTGATTCAATTAAAGTGTTGTTATTCATTGTACACATAGGTATGGTTATTCCAGGGAGGCATGGTCATTTCTTGTAGGTATGGTTATTCGGAGGTCAGGTGCTGTCCATTCCGTGTTCGCGAGTTTCTCATTTGGAGGGCGAGCACTCGCGAGCCTATCGAAGGAATTTCTCTTCTATGATCGACAGAAACTACAAACGACTCGTTGAAGTCTGGTTTGACGAATACAAAACCTACTTCTACCAGTATTATCCTGCCTCAATCGTAAGTTAATGAACCGTTGTAATTGTATCATAAATGTAAAATGGTCTAAATTAAAAGAAAATTAGATTAATTTTGCCTTAACGATAATTTTCTCGATGAATAGGCTTACAGGTAGGCTATGGCTTTTCTCGATGAGCTTTTGCGTTGTATTAATTGTATGTAGGCAGAATAGGAGGTCATAAAACTGCACTAAATTAACTTAAAGGTAATTCCGTTTAAATAGAATTAAACTGAATTCATTCATACTAATTTGTCAATAGCAGCCATTATTGTAATTCCATTGCTGTAGGTAAAATGATGGTCTAAATAAAAATTTTAAAAATAGTTTAATTTTTGCCTTAATATAATATTCTCGATGGACTGGTCTACAGACTACAGGCCTGCGTTCATCGACATATTTTACGTGGTAGGCTACTAATTGCATGTACCGGTAGACAATTAAGAAATTATGTAAGAAAAGGAATTTCTTAAACCTAAATAAATTCAAGTTTTTTAATTTAAATATATTAAATTGCTAATAGCAGCCAATTTTTTCATTGAACAATTGAACATAAAGCCCATGTCTGCGCAGGGGCGGATCCAGGGAGGCAATCCGGACATGGCCCCCATTTAAAAATTGCATGGGACGTGGCCCCCCATTCGGTTTCAAATTAGCAACATGGGTATATATATATATATATATATATATATATATATATATATATATATATAGAGGTGTCAAGGTATATTTTCAAAGAGATTTTGACCGGATAACTAAAAAGGTCATCAACTTTTTTGGCGAATCAAAAGGTACTTCTTCCTCGGCCAAATGACAAAATGGCTAAAAAAAGGTCATCAACCTTTTTGGCGACCAATGACGAAATTTTTCCCTGTCAAGACCAAACATTTTTCCCCGCCCCCATTCGAAAGTTTCTGTATCCGCCACTGTTTCTGCGAGTATTCTATTTGGCAAAGCTGGACTGTAGTCTAAGTGTATTTGCTCATCAAACTAGTCCTATAATTATCGTTGGTTAGCAAACTCAGCATTTAGCCTACTAAGCGTCACGGCAAAGTACCAAGAGTCGGTCGATGACGCTTAGTGAAAATCTTGCTCAAAGTCTATTTATTCAGTGACCATCTTTGAGAGAAATCTCTGCGTTTATAGGCTTAAATACCGTACGTTCTAACAAATAGGCCGCCGTGTTCCATGGCAAATATTCAAAGAGCCATTAGAATCTCACACACACACAGAGACGCAAGATAATTAATTTTGAGAATTAGTCGTGTGTAGACAGAACGATAGGCTACTGTATGAAAATGTTTATCACGTGCTCAATCAATTAATCAATCAAACCAATCAATCAATCAATCATTATTGACCATCACGATAGTAATAGAAGCACGCAGTTTGCAAAATTCGTATGTTGCTTTTAAACAGTCCGTGGATGCTGGAAATTTAGAGAAGAGAATGAAGCTGAAAGCGAGAGCAAAGCACAACTTCTCCTGGTTTCTTCAGAACGTCTTTCCTGAGCTGGGATTTCCCGACAAGGATAGCTTCGCGTGGGGCAGGGTAGGTTGCGATCGACCTGCTTCTCTCGAGCATCACAGCCTGTACATCGTGGTATAGGCCCAACTATAATCTTAAATAGTATCAGTGATAAAAGTGTAAGAAAAGAAGTGCCTGGACGCCCATTGCCTGTCCAAAAGAAGTGTCAGGACGCCCCTTACATTTTCAGGTTTGCTGGCCAAATAAGAGGCAGGACGGCAGGCATGGAGATTTGAAAATAAGTGCCAGGACGCCGTCTATGACCGTCCTGCCACACTTTAAGCCCTGACATTTATAGTATGTCGCCTATTCAAAAGGGCAGCAGAAGTGGCAAAGATCACGCAGTCAGGGTAAAGAATCTCGATTCTAGCATTTATATAGCGCCTCTTGAAAACCTTCTCAGACTTGCTTAACTACAGACACGACTAAAGAAAAATTTGAGCGACTTGGAGGACCCTATACCCGGTGGACCAAGTAAAGAACGGAATTCAAGTAGAAGGGGATTGGCTAGCTGATGGGGTCATTCTAATTGGAAGACCCCCCCCCCCCAAAGCCGAAAAGGAAAGCACTGATGGAATAGCAGCTTTAAAAGAGACATGGCGATTTTTAGTAAGCCTGCTATTAAGGATTAATTCCTTGTAAAGATTCTTTTGATTTAGCCGTTAAGATTTGGACCAATATTCCTACATGAGAACCTTTTGCTTTTAGGGTCAATGGCCATGTTGGATCCATAAAATGCTCATAATTGGCATGACGCAACATTTTCTGATGTCGGCATTATATACGGCAATGAATATGTTCTGTAATATTATTACATGCCGATATAGATACATTGTTTCATTTTTCAGCTCAAGAATGGACACATTGGACAGAGAGAACTCTGTCTGGACCATAATGTCAAAGTGACACTGTATCAATGCACTTCAACCAGTCCCAATCAGGTAGGCAGCTTTCATTGTTACACTATGAATGTGCAAGCGCGAAGGCCGTGTGTTTTGCTGGATGCGTTTGGGGAAGCTGGATGGATTGAGGGAAAGATGGATAGATGGATGATAGATGAATGATTGGATGGGTGGATGATGTCTGGAAGGATGGAAGAATGGATGCAAAAAATAGATGGATGGATGAATAAATAATATTTAAACTCTTGTCCCTTGATGTAGGGGAGAATGTCCAGCATTGGGACAAATTTTACATTTTATGGCATACAATCCGTGTTATTTGTGATGATGATGATGATGATGATGATGATGATGATGATGATGATGATGATGATGATGATGATGATGATGATGATGATGATGATGATGATGATGATGATGATGATGATGATGATGTATATTGTTGATAGAGTCCGAAACAGCAATGTTTCATGAACCTAAAATGATTTTATTGCATTTTTATCACAAAAATAAACCCCCCAAAATTAGAATTTTCCGTTGTCAAAAAATGTGTCCCAATTCAGGCCATAGCGTCCTGCATTGGGACAACGCATGTGGAGCATTGGGACAAACAATAAATCTGGTTTTAATCATATCTAATAGAGTATAATATATCATATCCCAGTTGACAATATATAAATGAGTGACTAGAGTAGATTAAACCATAATATTACCAAAAATTTAATCAATACGAACAAGCTTCCGTTGACCCATTCAATCATAATAAAAATTGAACTTATTGGTCAATTTCAAGTAAGTGCAATGTATTACATCTTTACCCATACTGATAGCATTCTGTTTAACACAATATACAGTGAAACCGTTTAAGTTTAATTTCTTTTGATGAATTTCCTGCATTAAGATTGTCCCAATGCAGGCCATCAGCACATGTCCCAATGCAGGCCATCTATGGCTATTTCTTTACTTTTCAACTATTAAAAAATGTACGCTGTAAATGACGTCAACATTTCACCGAATGCTTTGCAGTATACTTACCTAAATAGTTAACTGAAATTTTAGGCTAAATCTGCACTAAACATTTAATGCACTGGTTGAGAATGCGTGAGTGAAAATTTACTTTCTTTACCTGAAAATGAAAATTTGCAATATTTTTGTCAAACACGTTCTTCTTCGTGTCATTATAGACGCGTGATCACTCGCAACGTCAAAAACATTCGTTTGGTGGCGCCACCCGATTTTATAAATACGCAGAAGGTTATGATACCACACTGTCCCAATTCAGGACCTGTCCCAAAACTGGACATTCTCCCCTATACATTCCAGTACATAATAATTTTCATCTATTCAACAATCCGGTTGACAGAACGCAACCGGTTACAAATCACAATTATTCTGCGGTTGAAACAGTTTACAGGAACTCATATTGCAAAAGGCATAAGCCGCATAAATCTTAACTACTAACAGAACAGACAGCCTGCAATAATCGGTGTTAATCTTCTTCTTTATTCTCTTCCGTCAGTCGAGTGACGACGATGAGGCTCCTACATGACTTCTCAAAATTTCTCTGTTTCTGATTAGATCCTTTGCTCAGATTGACATGTCAATATTCATCTCTTTCAGGTCTTCCTTGACGTTATCCATCCATTGTTTTTGGTTGTCTTCCTCTGCTTCTATCTCCCTCCACGTGCCCGTGCAAGGCCGCGAGGGGTAGTCTTTTTTCCTCCATTCGCTCCAGATGGCCGAACCATCTGAGCCTTCTTTTTCTGATTTTGTCCACAACCATTTCTTTTGCGCCCAGCTCCTCTCTTGTCTTCACGTTCGGCGCTAATAGCAGCCTACAAAGCACTATGGCTTTTTTTAACGTGCAGTTGTACACAAAATGTGAACGGATTAATGACCGTGATTTGTTGGACAGGGAGTGATCAGCCTCCAGTTTCAAATAGCGCTTCAGAAGTTGTGACTTTTTAAATACGAAAACGATGTTTGTACATTGTAGAATGGTCCGCTGATAGAACAAGAGTCTGGACTGTGTCTGTCTATGGCCCCGGATAAGATTAATGTCTTAATGGCACCTTGCAACTATGAGAAAGATCGAGATCAGATCTGGGAGTTCGATCACTACACGGATCAGTATTTCGACACAATCACCGGCAAAAGATCGATCGAAAATCAATACAAGACTTTGTTATCGAAGCTGCGTACACTGAAAGCTGCTCTGCGAAAGTCAGTTTTCATGGAGTCAGAAGGGGCTTGGCAAAACAAATCAGAGCTAAAAGTTGGCCTACCAGCGTCAGTTGTTTGAAGAATGTCCTACAGAATACTTTAAAGACGTCCAAAATCGCATTTTTATGAAAAGATGGATATATTATTATAATCCACGAATCCACTCCAAGATACCCATTGAAAATTCAACCCATCCATCCATCGATTTATCCATCCATATCCTTCCAATCATCCATCCATTCTTACCTATCTATCTATTTATCAATCCATCTATCCATCCATATCCTTCCAATCATCCATCCTTTCTTACCTATCTATCTATTTATCCATCCATCTATCCATCCATATCCTTCCAATCATCCATCTATTCTTACCTGCAGTCTATCTATTTATCTATCCATCTATCCATCCATATCCTTCCAATCATCCATCCATTCTTACCTATCTATCTATTTATCCATCCATCTATCCATCCATATCCTTCCAATCATCCATCCATTCTTACCTATCTATCTATTTATCCATCCATCTATCCAGCCATATCCTTCCAATCATCCATCTATTCTTACCTGTCTATCTATCCATCTATCCATCCATATCCTTCCAATCATCCATCCATTCTTACCTATCTATCTATTTATCCATCCATCTATCCATCCATATCCTTCCAATCATCCATCCATTCTTACCTATCTATCTATTTATCCATCCATCTATCCAGCCAGCCACATCAATTTATCCATCCATCCATTCAAGTCTCAAGAGACTCCTGCGGACAATATTGGTCGAATGAACAGAAAGAAAGAAAACTTTTTATAACAAAGAACAATGCCGATGACTTTGAAGACAATGGAAGTAACTCGAGCCACAGAGATGCTAAGAGGAATTGACACAGAAAAGAGTGTTGTCATATCTTATTTTATCTTATCTGACCATTTTTAAAGCGCTTCTCGCAGCAAGAGCCTTTCAGAAGCGCTCCCAGTGCAGTTGTCGTTCGATTCCTATGCACAGCATCATGGAAAAGGAACTACATGTGTAAGCAGGTCGTCTTATTATTGTCGCAAACCAATGTGTTGTCGTCGAGTGGATTCAGTCAAAATTAAATGTAAAATTCACACGATAGACTGTTTGTGTTTGACAAAACTTACATTGGGCGGGTTCCTAAATTTGTTTCTGTCTCTGCTTATATGCGTCATGTGCTGCGCTGGTTGCCTGTGTCCCAACGGATCTCATTGCTGCTGTGTCCTTGGCTGTGCTACGTCACACCTGCGTGATCTGTGCTGTCCAGTCTCTGACGTCGCAGCGCGTCGTGTGCTTCGCTCTTCAGCTAAGCGAAAGCTTCTGGGTCCCTCGGACTCGCTTGGCTATTAGGCTACGTTTGCACATGGAGAAGGGCCTTTATTCTCCATGTGGACATCAACAACAAGAACTTAACATTAAGAACTGATTAAATCATTAAAATAATAAATCTATACATCATCGTCCATTCGTAGTTTCGTACCCACACTTTGTCATTTCTATTTGTTTTCATATAAATTTGCTGGAGAAGCCTAAAGATAGTTTAGGACCCGTGACTGCTCATTGCTCAATGCTCGGCCCAAGGGCCCGAAATTTCTGTCGGCGGGCCTGAAGTGGACAGCAACGATGACACGAGTTCAAGTCTGTTTTCAGAGCAAATTCATTCATACATTCGTTTAAAGAATTCGTCCCTTCAATGATTTTGTATCGTTTTTTTATTGAATTGTTATGATTTTTCTATATCATTTTAAAATTTGTAATTGGCTGCGGTGTGTCAGCGAGAATCTCAATAAAACGAATATAAGATATAACATAATAAGTATAATAGTTAGAGACGTTCCTAGTCCATCCAAGGTGATACAAGTACATTTAAATCTTGAGGAGCCTGTTTAATTAACCCTTTAATACCGGAGGTACAGGATTTCCCATACCATTTACTACCATCTCGGCATTAAAGGGTTAACGCTGATGAGTCATCTTTAGGTAGCAGTCGTTTTGCCAACTGTTACTGGAGACCATTCCAGACAGAAGGATCGACGAGTGAGAGAGCGCGACACTGACAGGCTGATCTCTAGGTCCTATCGCGAAGAATCAAAAGCTCAATACAACAGGGCTCACAAGCCTCACATAGCTTGGCCGGAGCATAGCCAAGGAGATTTTTAAAAAACATCAAACAAGCGTTATGAGCAGCTGGCAAACGCACATGCATTAAATTGCACAGAACGACTAAAAACGCGAACGCACATGCATTAAATTGCACAGAACGACTAAAAACGCAAACGCGCATGCATTAAACTGCACAGAACGACTAAAAACGCAAACGCACATGCATTAAATTGCACAGAACGACTAAACGCAAACGCACATGCATTAAATTGCACAGAACGACTAAAAACGCAAACGCACATGCATTAAATTGCACAGAACGACTAAAAACGCAAACGCGCATGCATTAAATTGCACAGAACGACTAAAAACGCAAACGCGCATGCATTAAATTGCACAGAACGACTAAAAACGCAAACGCACATGCATTAAATTGCACAGAACGACTAAACGCACATGCATTAAATTGCAAAGAACGATTGTATGCACACGTTTGTTCAAGTCGGTACATTAACGAGCAGCTCGAAACAATGGCAGAAATTAAAGACTGAGTTATATAGACCATATCAATTCAAGAAACGATTTCAAATATCAGGTTATATTTTAGCTTCAACGGTATACATGTAGGTAGCATAAAAGTTGTTTTCGTAGAGAAGTGAGCAGTGAGCACTTGTCCGCACTCGCAGGTAATGATAATAATCGTCGTCTAATTTCAAACTGGTTCAACGCATTATCATTTCAGTTCATAGCATGAACGGATGATCGCAAGTTATTATACAGAAGCGCGATTTAACTGTCGGCTGCCATACAAGGCTTCAGCGCGTCCTACTGCTAATTTACCAATGACATCATTCTACCGAATGGAAGGTTTAGTGGCAAGAACTGACGAATGCAGTGGACAAGGAACTGCGATTATTGGATGAGCATCATGTCTAGTCTGAGCAATAATACTACACCGTGATTCAAAAAAAAGTAAGCCAAATTGTTTTTCATATATCTCTAATGCCTGATAACATATCACGCAAAAATTTTCCAAATATTTAGAGAATTGGACCAAGAATATTATTCCAAAATTTTATGAGATAAAGTTGAACGGATAAAAAGATATGAATCTTTAAACTTCATATGCCGAAATTGCCGCTTACAAGCAATTTTCTGTCAGATTCAGTAAAATGTAAGCCAAACTTTTTCTCATATCTCTAATGCCTGATGATCAATCATTATAAAAGTTTCCAGATATGTAGATAATTGATCTAGCAATATGACCCCAACAGTATGATTTGATTATTTAATGAAATAAGATGCTCCAAATGTCATTCTCCAGCTTGCACGCAAGCCTTGAGGCGCTGGCGCCATTAGGCAACAGCATCGTCGTTTATCCTCTGTTCCAGGCCATCCCACACTTCCAACAAGCGTTGCTTCAGATCGTTTATATCATGGATTGTTGTCTGGTAGACTCGGTATTTCATTGTGCACGATCCACACTTTATATTCCGTAAAATTTTACTCCAGAATCACTGAAGACCAAAATTGGGAACTATCAGGCATCAAAACTGCAGCGAACACCATAACAGATTTGCTGAAAACTGAAATTTCCGGAGATGAAGTTTAAATATTCATATCTTTCTATCCGTTCAAATTTATTACTGGTACATGATATTTTTGGAATCCTATTCTAGGTTCAATTCTCTAAATATCTGGAAACTTTAAGTATGATTAATTATCAGGCATTGGAGATATAATAAAAACAGTTTAGCGTACTTTTTTTATTGAATCTGACCAAAAAATTGCTTGTAAACGGCAATTTCGGCATATGAAGTTTAACGATTCATATCTTTTTATCCGTTCAACTTTATCCCATGAAATTTTGGAATCATATTCTTGGTCCAATTCTCTAAATATTTGGAAAAGTTTAGCGTGATATGTTATCAGGCATTAGAGATATATGAAAAATAACTTGGCTTACTTTTTTTGAATCACGGTGTATATAGGCCTACATCTGTTGCAGTGTGGTTCTTTTCACACGTTAGCCACCTCCGATCCTTTCCATGCAGTGCGCAATAGCTCACAAACCAACATTACGTCTAGATATTATCTAGTTTATTTAAGAGGTTCAGTGGAAATGGTCGGCATTCGGAGAAGGCGAAGACTCGTCTGCGGTATTGGAATCTGGATCTCCATCACGATCTGCATCTTCTTTACGTTCCACTCAGCTTATCATTCATCTACCAATCCGAAAACAGGTGCAGCAAACACTTCTAATTCATTGCTAGGTTTATTAATGATGGGTATTCCGAGCCACGTGTCCATCTGCCAAAGGTGTAACAAATAAGCTTACTTCTTCTAATTCAATGCTGGGCTTTACACTACTGCTGCTGGTACTGCTGCAACAACAACAGCAACTAGGCCTACTGCTACTTCCTTTAATACTACTACTACTGCTACTACACATACATGTATACCGTACCGTTTTAAAAAGAACAATTGCAGGAAATACTTAAAATTCAATGCTGGGATAAAATAATAATAATAATCGGCGTTGTTTGGATTGCAACCGTAGCCAGTGGAGTGGTAATTAATAACTATGAATTATGAATTATGAAGCTTTAAAATGGCATCATCAGCTGCCAATTCTAGGATTCTTTGCGCTTCCAAAATAATGATTTGCAAATTGAGCAAAATTTTACATTAATATAATTTATTGATAATTTCTGCAGTTATGAAAGGTTGTAATGCAGTGAAATTTCAATCAAGTAGGCTATAATCAACACCGTTTGCATGGGCTTCAGTGGGAGATGTAAAACCCGGCCAGTGGTCAATTGTTCATGGTTACAGTTTTAAGCAACACAGAAAATTAAAGGCATGTTAATTTCTATATGTATAGGTGTCACAAAAGTAGTAAGTTGTCAACTGTAAGAAAATTTTGTATAACATCTAATGGTCAGCTAATTATTATACAAGAGCGTAAGATAAATTAATTATAGGCCAGGTGGCTGAGTGGCGGGAAAGTTATGGCTGTGCTACCGACGCCAAAGAGCGAGAGAAAAAGAAACAGAGAGAAAGACAGAGAGAAGCAGAGGTCATCATCATCATCATCATCATCATCGTCGTCGTCGTCGTAGTCGTCATCGTCATCATCATCATCATCATCATCATCATCATCATCATCATCATCATCATCATCATCATCATCATCATCATCATCATCATCGCAATCACTTTATTGCATATTGTAACTTATCTTTTTCCGTTCAATTTGGTGTGCTCCTAGTCACAGTCTTCAGTAAACTCTCACTCTAATCCTATCCCTAATCCTAACCCTAATCCTAACCCTAACCCAAGCCATAACCCTAACCCGAATCTTAAGTCTAATCCTAACCCTAATTATAACCCTAATCCTAACCTTAATCCTAACACGTTTCAGAATAATTTTTGTTTTTCATCGGTTTGATCTGCTTTGTGTCTGCTGTTGCTTTCTCTTTATTTTTACATTACAACAATAAGACATGCACTGAAATTCTGATTATACTGATATTAAGATGGATTATCACATAATTTGTATAGAGACAAGCAGGTGTTTCCTGCAGGCCTGACAACGCAGTGTTTTTCAACTGCAGCTTTCTTTGTATGAAACATATTAGAATTGCACGCATAGCGCTTTACCGAGATTTCTACACACAACACACACATTCACACGCACCACTCTCTCTCTCTCTCTCTCTCTCTCTCTCTCTCTCTCTCTCTCTCTCTCTCTCTCTCTCTCTCTCTCTCTCTCTCTCTCTCTCTCTCTCTCTCTCTCTCTCTCTCTCTCTCTCTCTCTCTCTCTCTCTCTCTCTCTCTCTCTCTCTCTCTCTCTCTCTCTCTCTCTCTCTCTCTCTCTCTCTCTCTCTCTCTCTCTCTCTCTCTCTTTCACACACACACGCACGCGCGCGCGTGGCGTAGCCGTAGGCCCGTAGGCACTCACAAACACGCGCACTCATACATGTACGAAGAAACATCAGAGTGCAAGTAACTTTTGAACTCTTGTACAGTGCCTTCGGCCTCGGCTGCGCTACGGCGCTACGCTACGGCGCTATATAAATTGTCTTATTTATGTTATTGTTATTATTAAACGCACCCGCCCGAACACACGCACACGCGCTCACCCACATGATGATGTTGGACGTTATGGCTTGTAAATAGAGGAAACAGAGAGAGTGGACAGGTGCTTCCGGAGCAAAGTCTACCGTATAAACCACCAAGTGGCTAATCAATGAAACTTTCATGAAGGCAGAGAACATAATTTATAATTTTTGGAAACATGGCAAAATATTTTCATGTAAGAGCTGTCAGAGTGTCATTTGGGACATAATTTATTTTCTTTGACTTCCAATGACGATATTGGATGTTTATTATATATATATAGGCCTAGCCTACATGTAATTATATATAATATACAATTATACATAGATATGTATACATGAAAGTGTATAATTATATACATAAATAACTGAGAGCACCAATATTCATTGAGCGCAAGAAAGATGTTTTATTGTTACTTTAATAAATAAAACACTATAGCTACGGTTATGGCTATACGGTGTATATACACATAATAAATTTATGGATAGGCTAATCGTGCAAAATTTCCAAACATCCGCAGTCTCCGCGACTCCACCAGCTCCGAGATAGGATTTAGTCCTGTCCGCCTGTAGATTCCCGCAAACTATAGTAGTCTGGATCTGGTCTAGCTAGCCTCCCGGTATTCAGACGTTGTGTCGTTATTTGGTCTCTAGATGACGTTGGAAAAGTCGGTGATTGTCGACCCTTGGGAAGAGAAACGGTGGAAATGATCTCAACGAGTAACACAACAATCGTGAATTCACCATATCCCGAAGTATTGGAGACTTTACCGCTGTAAGTAGACATAACTTAGAAGTTTTTGTGATCGACTAGTGAGTACATAGATAATAAAATTATGTTGTTCTGTTACACAATGCAGTGTTGAGATTCCTGCAGTGATCTGTATTTTATGCAGGAACTTAAAATCAGAGACCGCCAGATGTCTAGAAGAACAAGACTTCAAAGACGCCTCATTATTGAGAATACCATTCAAAATTATTTTCTGTGTGAGATCCTCCGTTTATTTCATTTATGATGATCTTGATTCACGCAGCCTAATGAAATCAAGCAGCGCCTATTAGTATTTCTTTGGATCCATAAGAAGTGTTTGTTGCCCACGAAAGTCTAACTAGATTTATACATTGGCATGGGCGGAGTTTATCAGGGGCTAGAGGGTTAAGCGCCCAAGAAATTCCTGAAAAACATTTTGCGGGTAACATCTTTTATTTTCTGTCTATTTTCTATATCCGTGAGATTTCGAACCAAGGACTAGCCTATAAAAATGTCATCAGCTTTTTTGCCCGGGAAAAATGGTATATGAAAATTTTCTATTTGGACCAAGTCCCGAACCCCGACTTATTTTTAGCTTTAGCTCCTCCAAGAACTGAAACCAAACTCCGCCCATATACTTTGGTGAGTGCAGGTGCGCTGAGCTGACGTACGGTCCGTTGGAGGATCTGCCTCGAGCGTCGGTCATCATAACATTCCATGATACTGAGACGATATCCTCTCTGCTTCACACGATCCATTCAATCATCCAACGAACCCCTTGTCAGCTGCTACAGGATATCATCGTCATAGATGACTTCAGCAAAAAGGGTACACCAACAAGCAGAGACCACTCATCTGAAGTCTTGTATATAGGCTAATTGCATTTAGTATAATCCGAGTCAATTCAGCTTAATATAGACTTGATGCTAATTAGCATATTTTAATCTTCACTGGTCTAGCCTAATATTATAGTCTAAGGTAGCCTAATCTTATAATATAGCCTAATCTGATCTATAGTCCAAAGTCATCTACTTTAGCCTATTCAAATCCAACATAATCGAATCAAATCCCATATGATTTTGTCTTCAGTTTAATTTGTCTTTTCAAAGAAAGGAATTTACACCATTTACTATTTTAAAGGTGCGACCTAGTAGCTAATCGGTAAGGCGCTTGCTCCCGGAGTGGGCGGTTGAGGGTTTAAGGTTAGTTGCGGTCTCGCTCTGTTTGGAGGATACAAATCTGAAAAATAAGCGGTAAAAATTTGAGAGGTCTTCAGCAAATTTTCATTTACAATAGCAATTAATCTCTCATTTACAGATGACCTCGGCAACATTCTGGACGTCTACATCCGAACAGTGTTCTCGAAACAAGTGAAACTGTATCGGAATTCAGAGAACATCGGTTTGATTCGATCTCGACTGAAGGGCGCTCGACTTTCAGAGGGAGATGTCATCGTATTCATGGACAGTCACTCCGAAGTCCAGCCAGGATGGTATTTATACCAGTTCTCCTGCATACTAATTTTAAGACAAAAAATTCATTGATCTCTTCTATTGAAAAATATATAATGATGATGATGACGATGATCATGGTCAATAAAGAATATTCTGTTCTATTGAAAAACGATAAAGTATTCACATGCATTTGTAAAAGTCAGTTCTCTGCCAGACGGACTCTTCTTGTCAATGTAGGCTACATGCTGGTAGGCACCCCATGCGCTGGATTCTAGGTAGCCTACCTTTTTTCTAGGGGCAATTTTATCCTGGACCTTTTTGTCCGGGATACATTTTATCCGAGGACCTTTCGTCAAGGGACATTTTGTTCGGGGGACATTTTATCCGGGGACCTTTCGTCAAGGGACATTTTGTCAGGAACATTTTGTCCGTTAGACATTTTGTCCGTCCACGCAACAAAACAATATACCAAGGCAAGTAGCAAAATCTGCATAATCATGTACACGTGACAGAGTTCCCTAGTACTGAGATATTCAATAGAAATGTATCATTATATTAATTATGTACTTAAAAGAATCGTTTTCGCTACGATTAATCGACCGATCCTGAAGTTGAATTGATTTGCCATTTTTCTTTATGTGCAGAATGCATTCAAAGTTCGATCAAAAAGCAATTAGCATAGGCTGCTGATGTTAGGGAATAACAGAACTGAGCGAACGAATGAGTAATATAAATTGTAATGGCAATTTGATCTGTCATTTTAAGTTTGTTTTACTGTAGGTTGGAGCCTCTGCTATACGAGATAAAGAAAAATAGAACAACTTTGGTTCAAAGCTCCTTTGATTGGATGGAAAAAACAGGTAAGCCCAAGTCTGATTGATTTTTCACGGTTTATGCATAGGCTTCAACGGCTACGAAAACAATAGCCAAGTTCTGAAGAAAACAAGTTAGTGTACAACAATATAATGCCAGTGTTCTTCAAGCTAGTCATTTGCTTTGGGGATGGGGTAATGGAGGCTTTTATTTGGAGGTGGGACGACGATAAATCACGTTTGGCGGACGGCCAATTGCTGAGTCGCAGGGCTAACATTTATTATTCGATGAGTTTTAATGAAAATGTTTTATTATTTTGTTTAATATTTTATTTAATAGTTTTTCCTACAACAATCTACATGAGTCCCTAACATCATATCATTGCATTGCGACTTAGCTTGAGTAATTTCTGAGAAATTTGTAATCTGCAAGTGAGTAGTTAATAGTTATCCCGTTCGCCATCGAGTTCAAGCTCAACCTGCTGATACTCAAATCGCTTGAAGTATAATTTTATAGCAGTGCCTGACTATCATAAAATTATACCAACGGCAATTGCACGTAAAGTCGTAAACTCATTCATTGCACTTAAACTCCTTCCTATCATTCTGTCCGGGCTGCTTATTCGGGCGCTTAATAAGACCGACGTTCGTGTACCGAGCATGAAGACACGTTTCGGCAATCACGACTAATTTTCTCGGCTGCTGGTCACAGCTGGTCACAGTTACTAGAACAGTCTTCCACCGGAAGATTATTGAAAAGGAATCGTTATTTTACGATTAGTAACGACATTTTTTATTGGTTGTGGAGCGCTGACAGTTAAATAATTATGTATCATGACGCGTGATTGGCTGAAAACCCTGCGGTTGTAGCTGCCATGTACATTTTGGAAATATGTGCACCGGACATCAGTGGACTCTTTCAAATCAACGCTTAAATTTAATATGTTTCTCAAGGCTGAGCCTATCCTGCACTTAGCTGTTTGTGAGTCGCCCATGCAGCGGTGCGACCGTGTTAAGGTGCCATACATTTTCGCTTTTATTATAATATTAGGCCTATTACAAACCACAAATGGCATACGTTTGGCTTAACTCTTCCAAGACTCAGTTGATCTGGTTGGGCACTCGTCAACAGCTTAATAAGCTTGATTACGCTTTACTTACATGTACCAAGCACTTTCCTCAATTTACTTTTGTGGCAAATGTTCGTGACCTGGGTGTTACTATTGACAATACTCTTTTCTTCTCTACACATAATATTTCTCAGGAGTTCTTCGCACTGGGAGCGCCTCTGATTAGGTTGTACTGTGAGAGGCGCTTTATAAATCCCAAAATAGAATAGAATTTATTATGCGGGGCCTGCTGAAGAGGCATTGTTACAAAAGCAGCTCTGTCTAGTTGAAAAATTGAATACCACAATCGAACAAGATGGCAACTAATCGCTACTGAACAGAATCACGAAATCAGAAGAAGCTCATATGATAGGTTGCATGGAAAACTGTTCCGGAATGAGCTTCCCTTGATAATTATTGCTGCTTGAAATAACATTAAGTCACAAGCTGTATTAGTTTGCAACTTCTACAGCGCCGTTAGGCCTACTTAATGCACAAGAAACAAACCTATGGCGTATAAAAGCCAAGTCGAAGACTATAAGGTCAACAAACTCCGCCACTGGTTGTTCTCTGCTAGTGCCAGTCCCAAGTCTGGATAAAGAAGGAGAGCGACACTAATCATCTTTGTTTGTTTGTTTGTATGTTTGTATGTGCACTTGTTATAGCGCCCCTTCAAGCTCTCTCTACTCAGAGGCGCTCCCGATGCAGAGCGGACACTGCATCGGAGTTTCACGCCGAAGCGCTGAGCAATTGTAAGTGAAGGACTTGCCCAAGGTCCTTACGCGGGGAGGTGGATTCGAACCTCGGACCTTCCGGCTCCAAGGCAACGACGCCACCACTAGACCACCGCGCCCCACATTTGATATGACAGTGTCGTTAAACAATAACAAACCATAATTATAAGGTCAACATTTATAAATCACATCATTATTACATTGAGTAGCTTGCATAACCATGTAGGTTTATATCCTGTGGCATCTTTGCAGATGGAGTCTGGCACTACAAGCGAGGCGGTTCAAACTGGATCGTTCACTTCAATTGGAAGTTGGTATTCGGTTGGGACACACTATCTGAGCAAGAAGAAGCGAAAAGGAATGCCACTGACCCTCTCACGTAGGTCTCCACTCTCCGCATTATAAAGATGACGCTCCTTGTCTCTGTCTACATAAGCGGAGACTTAAGGGAGACAGGGAGGACGGTCCCAAAGTTTGTGAAGGGGGGGGGGCGTCAGTGGCGGCGCCAGACACTTTTTGTGGCGAGGGCATAGCCAGGGATGTCATGCAAGTAGGCAGGGCAGACTGCAAGTCGCGTGCTCGGTAGCACGGGCCCACTTAGGCCAATAATTTGACGCTACCGTGCTCGCCGCGAATCACCAGTGATGCCACAGCTGTTTTTCCCCACTAGATCAGGTTTTTTTTACCTTCGTCTGGGTTTCTAGTTTGTTTTGGACTTGGAGCAAAATCTTTGATAATTTTAATTACATTACCCTTTTTATTTACAACGCACAAATAATCTGTACGCTGAGCAATATACATTATATTTATAGTGAATTTCAATATAATTTGACTGTGCTACAAAATTTTTGTTCCACGAATTTCTATTTGAAACTCCACACTCTTCGCAGAAATAGGCCTAAGTCGTTTCGACAATTTATTTAAAACATTTTGAGCCGTAATGACATCTCCAACGTAATTATATATAGGGGTCAGTTCAATCCTCCAGGAAGTGGTCTAGTTGTTGCGCAGAGTCTTAATGTTCTAGGTTGTTTAAAGGTTGGATTGCTGATGAATTAAGAAAATATGACCAGAAACGTGGACAACTATAAAAAAAATGAAAAATCAATATTTTTCTCGCCAACAAGATCACCAGTGTTATTAAGTGTTCCATGTGTTCTAAGTGCTCTAAAACCAAAGCATGCAGGCAAAATAATTATTATAGTAGGAATATGCATATTCTGTTAGTGTCATTGTTCAAAACAAAGCAAAATGAAGCTAATTTGCAGAAATAAACAAACGCATAAATGTTTTTTCAACTTCTCTTCATCTGGGGGGTACGACTTTTATGGGAGGGTAATCTCTACTTCGTGGCACCTGCATTAGATCAATGAAATTCTGCAAAATGAGACATTTCTTAACAAATTTATCTGCAACGGCATAACAGCGCATCTTCTTCGCTCTATCCTTCTGAATGGAAGTGACAGCTAGATCCGATAAGCGTTGTTCAGCAATGATTGTTGTGCGAAGATGGATTTCAATTAGTTTCAAGCAGCTGAATCGCTTCTTTCTGCTTGCGATGACGAGACTAGGCCTACTACAGGACTGGTGCATCCTATCTGCACAATGACACTAACAGATAGGCATATGCTTATTCTTACTAGGCTAGATAATTTTGCTTGCTTTGGTTTTAGAGCACTTAGAACACATGGAACACTTAATAACACTGGTGATCTTGTGGGCGAGGAAAAATATTGATTTTTCATTTAAACTCTTAAATAAATGTAACGAAGATATTAAAAACTCCAAAGTTTTTGGCAGGTCATCAGGCAAATCGTGAGCAAACTAGACAGGTCAAATGACCTGCCGCGACCTTCCGTAGCGCCGCAACTGTCTGGAACACTATTTTGGATCCCAGCACAATATCATACACCACAAACACTAGGCCCCTATATAAAATAAAACAGGGGCGCCGTTAGGCGTACGCACTTACGCAAGTGCGTACAGCGCGGAAAGGCTAAAAAACGTCACCACTTTTAACATCCAAAATTACCTCTATGCGTATACCCAAAATGGAACAAAAAGCTTATGCTGGTGATACCTCATAATCGCCAGTAGGCATATACGGTATATATATACATACATAGTAAATATAATATATATATAAGCTCGTATCGATCGCTGTTCGCTTCATATTATTTTTTGCAAGTTGTGCGTAAAGAAAAAAATCCAGTATATTGTGCGTACAGAAAAAAATCCTAGTGTGTTGTGCGTACAGACAAAAATCCAGTGTATTGTGCGTACAGAAAAAAAATCCTGGCGGCGCCGCTGAAATAAAATTATCATAGGCGCAAGTATCTCCAGCACTATTTCGTTGAAACCAAAACGCTGCTTCATAGACCCAAAACATCTCGTAAAAATATCCTACGTAGGCTTATCTCACGGACCTCAGAAGCTAGTTTTATTGACCAGAAAGTAACATTATCTCATGGATCCCAAACACAGTCTCGTAGACATCAAACATTATCGTACAGACTCCAAACACTTTTTCGCAAGCTGTGGATTGTGCGTTCGTTTGGTAAATTTTTAATAAATTTGCTAAATTTCCTTATTTCGTTTTGTGTCGTTTGTTAGAACGAAAGCGATCGTCGGAGCTTATGCGGCCATCGATCGTCGATTCTTTGAGGAGATCGGAGAATTCGATGACGGAATGCTATTCTGGGGAGCAGAGAATCTCGACCTCTCGATCAGGGTCAGCTGAACATTGATCACATCACCATGCACTCTGATAGCAGCATTGGACCCACTGGAATAAATAAACGAAGAAAGAAAATATGGAAGATGGAAAGAAGGAAAGAATGGAGCAAAGAAAGAAGGAATTAAAGATGAAGGAAAGAAGGGATGAAGGAAGGAAGGAAGAACAAGAGGAGGAGAGAGAAAATAAAGGTGTATTGAAAGGAATGAATGAAGGAAGATTGGAAGGAAGGTTGGATGGATGGATGGATGGATGGGAGGAAGAAAGGAAGGAGGAAAGAAGGAAGGAAAAGAATCTTATCAAGTATGTGGATCCGGCTGCTCTATGGAGTTATGGTTTATCCCATTGATACACAGTTATTCCATGGAGTTGCTGTAGTTCAATGTAAAAATGGTGATTCAATTAAAATGTTGTTATTCATTGTGCACGTAGACATGGTTGTTCCACGGCGGTAGGCCTATGGTCATTTCTTGTAGGTATGGTTATTCGGAGGACAGGTGTTGTCCGTTCCGTGTTCAAGAGTTGCTCATTTGGAGGGCAACAACTTGCGAGCCTATCGTAATAATTTCTCGTCTGTGATCGAGAGAAACTACAAACGACTTGTTGAAGTCTGGTTTGACGAATATAAGACCTACTTCTACCAGTATTATCCGAACTTAATCGTAAGTTAATGAACCATTGTAATTATATAAATGTAATTCCATTGAAACAAAATAAAATTTAATTCTTTCATACTAAATTGTCAAAAGCAGTTAATTTGTTCGACGAATACTATAGAGCCAATTTTTGCGAGTATCATATCGATTGTAGGTGTGTTGTGCAAGCTAATAGTTGTTCATCAAACTATATTAAAAGTTATCTCCACATTTCTAATGCTCAAAATGATTGCCAAGCGCAGGGCGCCAGCTTATTCACGAGCGAGGTTGCCATTGTTAAACCTACTCTTGGTAGTTTAATAGGTGCCACGATCATGGGCGGAGTTTGGTTTCCGTTCTTGGGAGGGCTAACCCCGAGTCTGGGCTTTCTTAGGGGGGCTAACCCCGAAAAATGATACCATTTTCATGGTAAAAAAGTTGAATCTGGTCCTTCTTGGGGGGGGGGGGCTTAGCTCCCCCTAGCCCCTGATAAACTCCGCCCGTGGCCACGATAAAGGACCAAGAGTCAGTCGATGGCGATCAATGAAAAACTTGCTCAAAGTCTATTTTTATACAATAACCAAATAACCAAATTGACCATCTAAGAGGAGTTTCCAACTCGTGCTGTTCGCGTGTGTCACTTAATTGTCGTTAAGGAACGACTGACATTGTTTGTTTGGTGTGCACTTGCTATAGCGTCCCTTCAAGTTCACTACTCAGAGGCGCTCCCAACTACAGCGCGGACACTGCATTGGAGTTTCATGCCAAAGTCCTGAGCAATTGCGAGTGAAAGACTTGCCCAAGGTCCTTAAGGCGGCGACTTGAGGTGGATTCTTATAACTTGCAACCCTTCGGCAGCAAGGCGACGAACCTACCCACTACACCACCGAGCCCCACAGATGACATTGTGTGTATGTGTTGATTCATCTGTTCGCTTTAACAGCCCGTGGATGCTGGAAATTTAGAGGAGAGAATGAAAGTGAAAGCGAGAGCAACGTACAACTTCTCCTGGTTTCTACAGAACGTCTATCCTGAATTGGGACTTCCCGACAAGGATAGTTTCGCGTGGGGCAGGGTTAGTCATGATTGATATGATACTCTCAAACATCACAGCCTGTAGAATGTACATCGTGGTATATATTAACCGTAAACGTAAACTGTTTGTCGCCTATTCAAACGGTTAGCAGTCGCAAGGATCAGGCAACCGTCGTGAAAAATCTAAATGATGGGCATTTATATAAAGACTTTTCAAAAACCTACTCACGTGCGCTTCACCCCAGCCACGAGTGTGGAAATAACCAGAACGACTTGTAGGGCTTTATCGGGTAGAACAGAAGAAAGGAACGGAATTCATGCGGGGGTCATTCTAGATTAAAGAGCCCACAGTAGTTTAGGGAGTATTGATGGCATAGCAGCTTAAAAGAGGCATCTCGATTTTTAATAATCATTCCACGAAGAATTATTGTTTGCAATGTTTTATTGTATTCAGCCGGTAGGATATGGACCAATATTCATACATAGAAATCTTTGATGGCCCATTCTGGATCATTGACATGCTCATGATGGGCATGATGCAGCATTTTCTTATGAGTGTATGATTGATACGGCAATGAGTATAATTATTCTATCCTATATTATCACATGCTGATATAGATACATTGTTTCATTATTTCAGCTCAAGAATGGACAGAGAGAACTCTGTCTGGACAGTAATGCCAATGTGGCTATGTATCAATGCACTCCAGCCAGTAGAAATCAGGTATAATAGGCAACTTTTATTGTTACACTTTGAATGTGCAAGCGCGAAGGCTGTGTGTACCGCTGGATGCGTTTAGGCAAGCTGGATGGATAGATGGATAGACGAATGATAGATGAATGATTGGATGGATGCGCGGATAATGTTTGGTCGAATGGAAGAATGGATATAAAATAATAAATGGATAGATGAATGAATTTTAAACTCTTGTCTCTCGATGTACAGGGTGGCCAAAAAATACCCCTAAGGTTTTTGCCAGTATCTTAGGGGATAGTTTTTTTTATGACCTACACTGTACATTCCATTACATCAAACACTGAACCATTGCGTGCCCGTCTTAAGGTTGTGACGATTATGAAGTCCATTAAATGGAGTTAAAAAAATTATTTTTAAAATCGTTGATTGAAACTTTTGAGTCTATACGAAAATAAAAATAAAGCATTTAATTATTGATTCGGTATAGCCAATATTCAGGGCCGGATTTACATGTAATCAAACTAAGCAACTGCTTAGGGCCTCCGGAATCTGGGGGGCCTCCAAAAGTGAGCTAAAGAAATTTTTAGTGGCTTATAAAGTGTAACTTATAAATATTTACAATTTGTACAGTATAGAAAATATAAATAATATGAGACATTCAATTTTGATTCAATTATAACAATTTTAGGCCTATATAAAGTCTACTTTTAGTTAATTGGATGTTAGCCATGTGGCCCCTTAATGGCCTTCAACTTAGAAAAAGTGACCCTCGTGTCCTCCACCGTAGAAAAAGTGACCCTGAAGTCAAAAAAGGTTGGGAACCATTGCGCTAGAGACTAACAGTAGGCTAGTTGATCAAACATGGAATATTGGCGCAATATGCATTAGCAATATACTTAGATCTAGCAATAGGCTATGATTTTTGTCTGTTTTTAATCCTATAAAGTGGGCCTCATAATTGAAATTGCTTAAATCCGGCCCTGCCAATATTAAAAATCATTTCAGATTTTTTACTGGAGTACGAGATTCGAGCTTCGCCAACCAATGAGCATCTTTAATCTTTGGCCGAAAATGATATCTGGAGAGGAGCGAAAGGTCCTCACCAAATTGATTTACATTTCATTCTACAACAACGACCTTGGTGCCAAGTGGATTCACTGGAAGGTATTCGCTTCCACCTGTTCGTTGTCAGATGTGCAGGTGACGTGCGATTAAGTTCAGGCAAACTAATTGGTGGATGGACTGATGGATAGGTTAATGGAAAAATGGATGCATTTATAAATAGTTGGATGGATGGACGGATGGATGGATGGACGGATGGATGGAAAGTTTGATTGATGGATAAATGAGTGAAGAGATAACCTGACTCTATATTTTCATATGGCGCTTCGGAAGTTGCAGCCTTTCCGTTATAAAACGATGTTTGTGTTGTAGAATGGTCCTCTGATAGAACAAGAGACTGGACTGTGTCTGTCTGTGGCCCCGGATAAGATCAATGTCGTAATGGTACCTTGCAACTACGAGAAAGATCGAGATCAGATCTGGGAGTTCGATCACTACACCGATCAGTATTTCGACACAATCAGAGGCAACAGTTCGATCGAAAATCAATACAAGACTTTGTTATCGAAGCTGCTTAGACTGAATTCAGCTTTATCAAAGCCAGGAATAATGGAGTCAGAAGGGGTTTCGCAAAACAAGTCAGAGCTAAAAGCCCCTGCATCAATTTCATGAGGAGTGTACGAAATATATTTCCATCGATCAATATGTGAATACACTCCTATCTACCCATAATGATATTTCAACCCTTTTAATCCTTCCATCCATTCATCCATTTATCGATCAATCCATCCATTCATCCATCCATTCATCCATCCATTCATCCATCCATTCATCCATCCATCCATCCATTCATCCAGCCATCCATTCATCCATCCATCTATCTATCCAACCACATCCAAATCCATGCAGATACATCTATTTATTCATCCATCCATCCATCCATCCATCCACCCATCCATCCACCCATCCATCCATCCATGCAAGAGACTCCTGCGGACGATATTAGTAGAATAAACAGAATGAAAGAAAATTTTAGGATAGCAAAGAACTATGCTGATGGCTTGTAAGACAATTGAAGAAACCAGAGCCACAAAGATGCTAAGAGGAAATGTCGCAGACCAAAGAGGATTGGCATCGTTTGATTTAAAATAAACACAGCATTATAGGATCCTGAAGACAATACTAAGCAGGTCGATGATGACGAGTTCTCATTTTTGTCGCAAACAATCGTATTGATGTCAAGTTGATATTATTCAGTAATAATTATTTCAAAGTAAAATTCAAAAGATGAGCTGTTTTTGTTTTACCAATTGACTCGTGGTATTATTCGATTTACCTGGACAAAGTCGTATCTCAATTTAAAGTCAAGTGTTCACAATAGTCTGCTTTTTTATAATGCATAATTGTCTTCGAATCGTTCAACTCGGCAGCTGTTTGCTTACTGATTATATTTTGACTCACTGTGCAGTTGTCAACTTAATTATCATAACGACTGTAACAAGCTGCGGTTTAAACAAATATAATTATGTATGTATAATTGTATATATATATATACAGGGTGGCGCATAAAAAATAGTTTATCCTATAGCATACATCAAATGGCATTAGTATATTTCGGGAAGTGAGTACTTGTCCTCACGTAGGCTACAGGTGGAAAGAGTCATCGGCGTACGGGAGATTTCAGCAGTGGGGGTCGAAGATTTTACTTCTGCCCGAAAAATAAATCTCGTGGTGAGAAATCCTTTTTTCCCAGACGAAAAAGTTGAAATATGTCGTGAAAAATACAAATTTTTCGTATATTCCCCGGTCTCCTTGCCCGAAAAAAGACTTTCCCGAAATTGGGGAGGGGGCATTTACTCCCTCTGGAACCCGCCTCGTACGCCTATGGCAAGAGTTGAAAAAGAAATGTGATTTATAGACAGGCCTCAGCTTCCCCCTCCAGCCAAGCAGTTACCATTTCTGCCGCGTGGCTCTTTCCGCATATCAGTCATCTCCGATCATTATAGCAGAGAACAGTGACACATTTGCACGGTATCTGGTAGGCTATATCAATCAAAAAAAATTTCAATCAATCAATTTTTTTATTGGTCCGTAAGTATCAAGTTACATAAAGCATTACAAGTATCACAAATTAATCAGGTAACAATCAAAGTGAGAACTAATTAGATAGCGCAAATTGCATAAACCCTGGGCTTAGCCTATAGATTGGAAATATCTACAGAAACATAATATTATAAGAAGAGATTATTCAAAGCCAATGGTTATAGAATTGAGTTATACCAGTATGCAACGAGAACTCTAAAGTACAGAATTCGGAAACAAATGGAGACCCAGAAGGGAGGGTATCCCGCTAAGTAGGGCCCCAAGTAGCTATGTATATGTAGGCTATATATATCATGAGATAAAAGAATATATAGCAGAGACAGATGTTGCATCCTGATTTATAACAGAATTATCGATTGACAATTTGATTACAGGTCGCCTAACACGTTTGAACGGTACAACATGAGGTAAAACAAAATCTGACAGAGATAGATGTTGCAGGCCTGATTTATAACAGAATAATATCGATCAACATTCTCGTTATAGGCTATGTACATGTGTAGCCTACGTCCTGTTTTCTCAGCTAGTTCATAAGAAATTGTCAATGCGTAATCAGACAACGAATACTGGTATGATTGGAGAAGATTGGTTAGCATGCTGCACGATTCGAAGCAACTTTGAAAACCGACCAACTTGCAATGATGTCTGTTTCTTCTACAGAATGATGCTGTATAAATTTACACTAGGTTTTAATAACGTACGTTACGTCTAGATATCTGGCTTACTGCCTGCAGACGTTCAGTGGATAATAATTTATTCATCATCATCATCAAATCATCATGGCCTGCGTACGGAAAAGACGATGGCTTGTCTGTGGAATTTCCGTTTGGCTTGTTATCACAGTCGCCATCTTCTTTGCGTTCCACTCAGTTTCCCATTCATCTACCGATCTACAAACAGGTGCAGCAAACACTTCTGATTCAATAATGGGTTTAATAATAATAATAAATTAATGGGTGTTGTCTGGATTGAAATTCGCAAATTCAGTTGCAATTGTAGTTGCAGTTAAGTCTTGTGGTATACGCATAAGCACATTAACATAACATAACATGGGTTTTAAGTGGTTCAGAAGACGCTGGGCCTTTGTTAGAGCCACTGCAAATATGACCTGGAACATTTTCATACCCCAATCGTCCTAGGTTCCTTTTACATGCTGTGACCGTGTCCGTGTCCACCGACACAGTGCTGTCATCCTATCCGTTCCACATGTCTACAACTCTAGCACTGAAAAATTTCTACCCTAATGATCATTTCGGCTTCTTAAATAATTTGTACCTATGACCCCGAGTTGCTTTGTTTGGTGCTAATACATTCTGCGAACTATGATGATCGCAGTCACATTCTGTTTTCCAGGGCTGTTTTTGTATGGAATTTTTTAGAACTGCACAGCTCCTTCTTTTCCATCCAATCCTCCTTGGTAAATTACTTCCAATCGAAGGACAATGCCCATTTTTGCTAGTTTTAACTGTACAAAAGTGCTTCTACAACTGCAACTGCACAAATCCATTTGGAACTGACTGCACATTTTGTGTACAGCTGCACGTTAAATAAAGCCTTGCTGTTTTCATTATGAGGTGTCCGACAGTGGCCTGGTGCCGTCTGCGAGGTATACGTGGTGACCTGTTTTTCAGACATTGTGTCTTCTTACCACTAGTTATTACCGGTGACGCTGGAAATGTCGGTGGATGTCGACCTTTGGGAAGTCAAACGGTGGAAATGATCTCTACGAGTAAAGACACAACAATCGTGAAGTCACCCTGGGCCAATATATTGGAGACTATACTGTTGTAAGTAACGTAACTTTTCTTTGCAACTACATTAATTTTACCTATAATCAATCCATAGATAATAATGCAGTGGCCGAACTTCTGTTAAACACTGCATTGCTGTTGAAATTTTGCATTTTGCCAAAGGATCTTGTATCAAGGACTGCTGGATGTCAGGAAAAATAAGATGCTTAACGAAAAGACACAATTTTTGGAAACACCGTTGTGGATTTTGTTGGTGTAACCCTGTACACATAGTATAACTTGCATTAAGAAACCATTGACTAAGTTGTATCTTCAATTATAGTAGATGACAGGCTGTACTGAAAATGTCGTATCCCTGTTTCCCTCCACATGTTTTTGCACTTCCAAATTTGGCGAACAGCTGGTTTATTGGCCTATATTAGGCCTATGCCTACATTGTATTTGTATAACCCAATAAACGTTGGTAATTGCTTGGTCAGCGGCGACTTTACGTTTCAGTGTTAAATGCTCCTTTTTGAAATCCTGACTATCTGCGAACAAATTCATTTAGTATTGGTTGAAATTCGTTAGTTTGTGATTTTATCCCATTTGTGGTGCCGGTGTCACGGGATATAGCCTACATCCTTCTTTAATAAGCTAACCGGAGGGAATTAAATAATACGGGTATTATGAAGTAGGCTATCCGGAAGAAGAGTAGCCTAAAACATTCGCGCGGCGTTATCCCAATTATTTAAAAATGCTTATAATTGAAAAATTTGTGCTGTAATCAAAATTTAAGTGAATCAAAGTAATTGTTTTTAGTGTCCTGGGCAATGTTCAGAGAATTTCGTTTGTGACTTTAAGTGTTCTTAAGTAGCCTATTCTAAATGTTCTAAGTGTTCTAAAAGCAAAGTAAATAAAATTATCTAGTAGGATCCGAATAGTGAATGGAAGTTAATTTGCAAATTAAACACACGCGGAAGAGGTTTCTTCAGCTTCTCTTCATATGTGGGATACGATTACTATGGGGGGGACTCTATTTCGTGAGACACCGGAAATAGTTTTCCTTACATTGTTAATTTGTTATTTTGCACAAGTTTTGAATAATATCATGTCAGTTAATTGAATTAGGACAAATGATGATCTTAGCTCACGTGATCATAATGGAAGTCAGTATTAGCATGTCTGAATTCATAAGAAGTTATAATTGCTCAATAAATTCTAATTATTAGATTTATACATTGGTGAGTGCAGGTGCGCTGATCTGACGTACGGTCCGTTGGAGGATCTGCCTCGAGCGTCGGTCATCATAACATTCCATGATACTGAGACGATATCCTCTCTGCTTCACACGATCCATTCAGTCATCCAACGAACTCCTTGTCAGCTGCTACAGGACATCATCGTCATAGATGACTTCAGCAAAAAGGGTACAACAACAGACAGAAACTATTCATCTGAAGTCTTGTATTTAACATAATCCGAGCCAATCCTGTTTGAGATAGACTTAATGCTAATTGGCATAGTCTAAACTTGTCTGCGATTGCATAATGCTGTCTTAGACTTACTTAGACTTAGTTCCTCCAGTTCCGATCGGAACATTGGTCGACAAGTCCTCGCCACTCCGCACGGTCGCCAGCCACCACCTCTGCCTCGTCCCAGCCCAGTCCCATCCGCTCCAGGTCCTTCCTGAAAGCGTGTCTCCAGGTGTTTCTTGGTCTACCTCTTTTTCGTTTTCCACCCTCCGGCACCCATTTCAATGCCGTCCTCGCAATCCTCTCCTTTGGTAGTCTAAGGATGTGCCCAGCCAACCTTCCCCTTCTCCCCATGATGATGTACTCAAGATCCTTCGTCCCGGCCATTGTTAGCACCTCCTCGTTTCTGATGTGGTCCTTCCATGAGATGCCAAGAATAGATCGTAGGCATCTCCGGTGGAAGACATTTAGTTGTTTTGTTGTCTTTGCTGTTGTCTTCCAGGCCTCACTTGCATAAAGCACCACAGGCAACACCAAAGACGAGTACAGTCGAAGCTTCGTGTCTCTGCTCAACGTTCCTGATCTCCACACGGTTCTCATTCTTTGGAAGACCGCCACTGCCTTGCCAATTCTTGTCTTGACATCCACCTCTATGCTCCAATCCTTTTCCATAATTATAACTTCCCAGATATGCAAAATTGTGGACATATTCTATGGTTTCCTGTCCAATCTTGATGCTCGGATGATCTATGTCTCCAATCTTCATGGCTTTCGTTTTCGCACTGTTGATGTGTAATCCCACTCCTTTCCCTAACTCCTGCAGTCTCGTGGTCATCCTCTGCATGTCCATGCTGTCTATGGTAGTTTTATATAGCCTATATAACCTGATCTAGTCCAATGTCACCTAATCTAGCCTATTCAAATCCGACATAATCTGATCAAATCTCATGATTTATTATGTTTTCTTCAGTTTAATATATCTTAACATCTGTTATTGAAAGGAATTATAATTATATAGGCCTATATATGTATAAATACAGGGTGGCCCAAAAAAAGTGATAACACAACCTAGCAAAGGGTCATTTAATATAATTGAATCAATATAACGTTTTGTAATTTACTGTCGTATGCCAAGTAGTAATTACTCTACTCATAAAACATGTTCAATGTGTCCCTCTTGCTTCTGAACAACTTTTTGTAAGCGAGAAACACCAACCGATACCATGATACCGCAGCTGAAAAGTTCACGTTCTCGTATGTCTCCTTTCTGGAACTTAATTGTCTTTTCTTTGATTCAATTGAATAAATACGACCATGTTGAGAATTAACTGGCGTGGCAAAGGTGAATATATCTTGTTGTGGGTAAACCAGATGGTTGGTACATTTCTGTCATTAGGAAACTGTTCAAGTAGCTGCTAACTACGTTGCAAACGTTTCAAATTGCAATTTTCGTTGAGCGTCTGCCCGATCACACGCTTGTTCGTTTTCAGTTGTAAATATTGCTTTACAATACGTTACACCGATGACCGTGATATACCCTTTTCTCTTTGAATTTCCCACGGACTTTGTGACTGTGAGGATCATCTTCTTGACTGCAGATCAGCTCACTCACCCGCTCAATGTTCTGTCGTGTTCTAGCAGACTTTGGCCGACCACTTCCGCGTTTACGTTCTGTTGTACCGTCATTATCAATTTATTTAATAACCCAACTGACTCTATAGGCTTTGTGTGGAAACACATTTTTCATATGCCTTGCACTCCAATGTTTCTCAATTCGCAAATTTTTAATCAGAATACGGTCTTTTGTTGCGATTTTTGTCATTCTGGTTAAAATATCTTCAAAACACGCAGAAGTTGACGGTTGGCAAATAAAAAATAAAAAATGTTGACCGGAAGTTGTCGTAATAATGATGTCATATGACTAAACAGTTAAGTAAGTAAATTAGTGAACTTTTTCAGCTATTATGGATATAGTCTAAACAGATTTGAACTAATTATAGTACATTATACGAGGTGTTATCACTTTTTTTGGGCCACCCTGTATATATTCTTCTTCAGGTTCTCAGCCCCTATAGGCAGGTTCGAATGCAAAATGTTGTCACTCCATCCCCCGCTGCAGACCCTTCTCCTTGAATTCTTGGCAACCGTCCTCCATCATCCAGTGTAGTGGCTTCATTTTACATTAACTTCAAGTGCATAATTATAGAGGTGGTCTCCCGTTGCTTTCCCCTCGGTGTTTTTAGTGATTCACCATCTCAAAGCGTTGGCAACGTTCAACATCCGTCCTTCAGGATCTTCTCTCTGGGCAACTCGCATGTACCGGCGA
Source organism: Lumbricus rubellus (assembly GCA_945859605.1). NCBI lineage: Eukaryota > Metazoa > Annelida > Clitellata > Crassiclitellata > Lumbricidae > Lumbricus > Lumbricus rubellus. The sequence goes on along the minus strand of OX243824.1, from coordinate 11,743,051 downwards.
GTGATCGCTCGTCCACCGCGGACTTAGTTCTCAATATATAGGGGTCACCTCAGCTCACCTGAAAGTGGCGTGGTGAGTACTTTGGCAGTAGAGGCTCTGGGAGACGCTTACTGCCACATTTTCCCGACTCATATGTATAGTATACTAAATATATATATATAATTATATATAAATATATATAATTAATTATATATATTAGACCAGGGAGACCTGTGTCGTTTGTCTACAGTGTCTAGTTACAGTCTCGCTCCAAGACTCTTTGTTTGTGGATTGATCTTGGTCTCGCTGTAAGCTTATTTGGAGGACACACATCTGAAACCTTTGGGACACAGGGCTAAATTGAAAATCTCTTGAATAGGTTTTCATTTACAATAGCGATTAATCTGTCGCTTACAGATGACCTGGGCAATATTCTGGACGTCTACATCCGAACAGTGTTCTCGAAACAAGTGAAACTGTTTCGGAATTCAGAGAACGTCGGTTTAATTCGATCTCGACTGAAGGGCGCACGACTTTCAGAGGGAGATGTCATCATATTCATGGACAGTCACTCCGAAGTCCAACCAGGATGGTATACCAGTTCTTCTGCATAGGCCTATTATTTATTTATGGTAAAAAATCATTGAGCGTCCTAATAAATCCCTTCTCGCCTGATTTCAATTGTTTTTCATGGTTGCTTTTCACAACTGCATGATCTGGCTTATACCTGCTTTCAATCATATGCAGCAGTGGCAGGGCCATAGATTCGTTTTAATGAGTAAAACAGGTTGAGCATAGGCCTATATTATGAGTAAGACCGAATCGTCCATATGACGAACAGTACATGACGATTCGTCCGTTGACGAAACGTCCATATAGACGAATCGTCCGCTTGACGAATCGTCCATATGACGAACAGTCTATTGACGTATCGTCCGCTTGACGAATCGTCCATATGACGAACATGCAGTCCATTGACGTATCGTCCGCTTGACGAATCGTCCATATGACGAACAGTCCATTGACGTACCGTCCGCTTGACGAATCGTCCACATGACGAACAGTCCATTGACGAATCGTCCGCTTGACGAATCGTCCATATGACGAACAGTCCATCGACGAACAGTCCATTGACGAACAGTCCATAGACGAATCGTCCGCTTGACGAATCGTCCATATGACGAACAGTCCATATGACGAATCGTCCGCTTGACGAATCGTCCATATGACGAACAGTCCATTGACGTATCGTCCGCTTGACGAATCGTCCATATGACGAACAGTCCATTGACGAATCGTCCGCATGCGGTTTTATTACAGGTCTACAGATAAAAAGCAAATCGTTTTTCTCGCATCGATTAATCGTCCAACGCTAAAGTCATCGCATTGATTTACCATTTTTCTCTTTAAACAAATGTTTTCATTTCTCGCATTTGCTATAGCGCCCCTTGAAGCCCACTACTCAGAGGCGCTCCCGACTACATCGCAAACACTGCACCGGAGTTTCACGCCAAAGCGATCGAGCCATTTAGAGCAAAGAACTTGCTCACGGTCCCTATAAGCGGCGGTGTGAGGTGGATTCGAACCTGGAACCCTCCGGCTCCATGTCACCGAACCCACACTACATCCCACGCGACTCACAAGAATGCTTTCAATGTTCGAACAAAAAGCAATTAGCATTGGCTGCTAATGATAGGCATAAGAAACTGAGCGATGAATGATGTAATGTAATGTAATGTCATGGTAGATCTGATTGTAATCCGCCATCTAGTTTTTTTGTACTGTAGGCTGGAGCCTCTGCTTTACGAGATAAAGAAAAATAGAAAAACGTTGGTTCAAAGCTCCTTTGATTGGATGGAAAAAACAGGTAAGTGAACCTACGTCTGATTGAATTTGCACGATTTATGCATAGCCTTTGCCTTGCCTTCAACCTTCCTCGATACGAGGGTTGGGTGCACTCTGGACATTATTCTTCTCTAATCTTTTCTGTCTTCGGTTGCTCTCAACCAACAATTCCTGTGTTGATAATCCCGTTCATTCACACATGTTGTCCCACCACCTCTTCCTAGGTCTTCCTCTTGATCTTGCTCCCGGAACCGTTCATAGCCTTTAACGGACACGAAAACTAAAGCCAAGCTCAAAGGAAAAATTCGATGGTTTGCGCTTTGCAACTACAAATGTTGATTCCATTTACACGTGTCCCATCAGTTTGATAGGCAAATCGATTTAGCTTACAGTAACGAAGGATTTGCGCATATTGCTCTCACCATAGGTCTTCTTCTTTTCATTCTGGCTAAGATTAATCCCTCGCTGAGGAGGTGTTAGCCACTCCGATCCTTTGTCTCCATGTTGTTCTGTCTCCCGCAGCGTCTTCCTTTTTCAGATCAATTTAGTTCCATGTCCTGTTGGATCGTGTTGCTCTCGCCAGAGGTCTTAACTGACTAATGTCCGATGAACGCTACTGATTATCTTATCTGCACCATACTACGCTACATAACATATACATGTATATCAAGGGCGGATACAGAAACTTTGGACGGGGGGGCCAAAAATTCTTGGTTGGTCTTGGGTCTGGGAAAAATTTTTGTCCTTCCGGGTCTGGAAAATGTTTCTTTCGTATCCGCCAAAAAAGTTGATGACCTTTTTTTTTACTCATCTGGCCAAATTTTCGGAAAAATAATACCATTTTGTCCGCCAAAAAAGTTGATGACCTTTTTTTAGTCATCATGCCATTTCCAAATGGGGGGCCGCAATGCGTGGGCATTTCTTAGTGGGGGGGGGCAAATTGTACAATATATACATTGTTCCACGGCGTGTTCAATCCAAATGGGGGTGGGGCCAAGATACATGGGAATTCTAAATGGGGGGCCATGGCCGGATAACCCCCTTTGGATCCGCCCCTGATGTGTATATATATTTATTATAAATATATAGCATTGCTATGTAGTAATTAGTAATGACTTGAGTCATTTCTGGGAAATTTTTAATTTGCAATTGCACAATAATAATATGCAGTGCTTGATCAAGAAACAATTATCAAAGCAGCTCTGCAGTCGAAAATTAAAGACCATAATCGACCATGATCATAAAAAAGTGGAAGTAGGCCTAGCTCATTGACAGGTTGTATAAAAAAATCTAACTAAACGAGCTTCCCTTCAATTGTTGCTTGAATAACACCAAGCCACTTCTATGGTTAGTTCTTAACTTATAGGCCTACAGCGCCAATGCATACGACACATGACTCAAACCGATGACGCATCAAGTTCAAGCCAGAAATTATCAGGTCAGCATTAAGAAGTTGCATCATCATATTATATTGAATAGCTTGCATGACTATATGTAGTCTTATCGTGTGGCGTCTATGTAGATGGTATCTGGCACTACAAGCGAGGAGCTTTAAACTGGATCGTTTTCTTCGACTGGACCTTGGGATTCGGTTGGGAGGCGCAAGCGAGACAGGAAGAAGCAAAGAGAAACGCCACTGAACCTATCAAGTAGGTCTCCGCGTTGTGCAGATGACTCTCCCTGTCTCTGTCTCTGTCTATCTCTGCCCATTTCTGTCTGCCTCTGTCTATTTATGTCTACCTCTGTCTACGTCTTCTATCTCTGGCTACCTCTGTATATCTATGTCTACCTTTGTCCATCTGTGTCTATCTTTGTCTGTCTCTGTCTATCTCTGTCTCTGTCTATTTCTGTCAACCTCTGTCTACCTCTTCTATATCTGTCTAACTCTGTATATCTATGTTTACATTTGTCCATCTGTGTCTATCTTTGTCTGTCTCTGTCTTATCTCTGTCTGTCTTTGTCTTCCTCTGTATATTATCTGCCAACCTATGTTTATCTCTGTCTATCTGTGTCCATCTTTGTCAACCTTTGTCCATCTCTGTCAAGACAATCACTGTCTCTGTCTTCCTCTGTATATCTCTGCCCATCTATGTTCTTCATGGATCCCAAACACAATCTCATTTACACCAAACATTATCGCACAGACTCCAAACCCTGTCTCACAAGCTGCTGTGGATTTTGCGTTCGTTTGGTTAATTTTTAGAAATAAATTAGCTAAATTTCCTTATTTCGCCTTGTGTCGTTTGTTAGAACTAAAGCTATCATAGGAGCTTATTCGGCCATCGATCGTCGATTCTTTGAGGAGATCGGAGAATTCGATGACGGAATGCTATTCTGGGGAGCAGAGAATCTCGACCTCTCGATCAGGGTCAGCAGGAAATTCATCACTAGGTCCTTTGAAAGTAACTGTGTGCCTACAGGAAATAGATAAATGAAGGAAGAAAGATAGGGATTAAGAAAAGAGGGAAAGCAAGTAAGGAAGAGAAGTAAGGTGGAAGAATGGACGGTTGAATAGAAGGAAGGAAGGAAGGAAGGATAGTTGAAAGGATGGAAGGTTGGATGGAGGGAAGAATAGTTGGAAGGCATTAAGGTTGGAGGGAAGAAAGGAAGGGTGGAAGGATGGAAGGAGGGTAAAGAGAGATGGAGGAAGAGAAGAAGGCACGAGCGAAAGAATGAACAAAGGAAGAAAGGATGAAAGGAAGAAAGAAAGGAGGGAAGGAGGATAGGAGGGAGACATGTAGGAAGGAAGGGAGGGAGGAAGGAAATTAAAAAAATACCGAGAAAGGAAGGGAAGACGAAAGAAACAATTCGGCAGGATGGAAGGATGAAAGTAAGAAAGGAAGATAATAAAAAGGAATTAAAAAAGGATGGAAATACCAAAGGAGAGAGGCAGAAGGATAGAAGGTAGGAGGATGGAAGAAAGGAAGGAAGCAAAAGATGAAAGAAGGACTGAAAGAAAATAATGAAATTGTTTTAGTCTAGGTTTAGCTACATGTATAGGCTACCAAATGCCTATAAATCTCTTTATATGGACATAGTTATGGAGTAATCGTTAATCTATTGCAGGGCTTTTTAAACGTGCAGTTGTACACAAAACGAGCAGTTCTAAATGGATTTGTGCAGTTGTAGAAGCACTTCTGAACAGTTAATTATTACTAGCAAAAAAGGTCGTTGTCCTCCGATTGGAAGTAATTTACCGTGGAAGATGGGAAAGGAAAGAAGGAGTTGTGCAGTTCTAAAAAGTCCTTTAAAACAGCCCTGTTCTATTGATGCACGTTTATTCCACGAAAGTATTGTATTTCTGTGAAAAATAGTGATTATCTAAAACGGCTGTTACCCACTGCACGCAGACACAGCGATTTAATCAGCTGCGTGATAACCTATACAACATTGTAGGCATGGCTATTCCACGGAGGTATGGTCATTTCTTGTAGGCATGGTTATTCGGAGGTCAAGTATTGTCCATTCCGTGCTCGCGAGTTGCTCATTTGGAGGGTGAGCACTCGCGAGCATATCGTAGGAACTTCTCATCACTCATTGATAGAAACTACAAAAGACTCGTTGAAGTCTGGTTTGACGAATACAAAACCTACTTCTACCAGTATTTTCCGACCTTAATCGTAAGCTAATGAACCACTGTTGTTATATTGTTAATGGAAAATGGCCTAAGTTATATGGAAAATAGTTTAGATTCGCGTCAATATAACATTCCCGATGGATAGGCAATGTTAGACATATAATTATACAGGTCTGCTTTCGTCAATAGGCCCTTACGTTGTATTAATCGTACATGTATATAAGCAGAAAAGGGAATCATTGTAATTAAATAAATTAAGGTTTATTCCATTAAATATGTTAAATTGCTAATAGCAGCTAATTTGTTCATTGAACATAAAGCCCATATTTTCAGCAAGTATTCTATATGGTGTCAACTCGAATACTCGATTGTAGTCTAAGTGTATAAATTTGCTTATCAAGCTATATTATCATCTGTAAGCCTATTGTGCAGCATTTTCTAAGTGCCTCGACAAAGGACCAAGAAATTGCCGATGATGCTTAGTGAAACATTCTGAAGGTCTATTTATACAGTGGCCATCCAAGCATGGGTGGCGTTTATCAGGGGCTAGGGGGGCTAAGCCCCCTTAGAAGACCCAGATTCAACTTTTTAACCATGAAAATTGTATCCTTTTTGGGGTTAGCCCCATTAAGAAAGCCCAGACTCGGGGTTAGGCCCCCCCAAGAACGGAAACCATGCTCCGCCCATGCATCCAAGAGGAGTCTCGAACTCGTGCTGTCTGCGTTGCTATCGTGCGTTCTGGTCATTAATTATACGAATAATTATACGAGCAATGGTTAGAATCTCAAACACAAAGACTCTATAGCTAACTTAAGAATCGTTATAATGAAGAAAAACTGACATTGCGTGAATGTGTTGTTTCATCTGTTCGCTTTAACAGCCCGTGGATGCTGGAAATTTAGAGGAGAGAATGAAGCTGAAAGCGAAAGCAAAGCACAACTTCTCCTGGTTTCTACAGAACGTCTTTCCTGAACTGGGACTTCCGGACAAGGATAGTTTCGCGTGGGGCAGGGTTAGTCATGATCGACCTGCTTCTCGCGAATTCAAAAATCATCAACTCCGCCACTGGTTGCACTCTGCCAGTGCCAGTGCCAGTCCCAAGCCTGGATAAAGGAGGAGGGCGTCGCTAATGGTCTTTGTTACCACACAGTGACGTTAAACGGGAAATACACAAAAATCACCTCTGGCTTACATCAAGGCGTCAACTCTTCAACTGTGTGACGTTAAATTAAACGTACAGCAGTGGCAAAGATCACGCAACCGTGTGAAGAATCTCAATGTCAATGATTATTATTTTATATAGCGACTCTTCAAAATCTTTCACCACAGCCACGACTAAGGAAAACTAGTGACCTCAGACATGTAGGACCCTCCGGATTGACCAGAAGTAAAGAACGGAATTCAGGCAAAGGGTCAAACTTGATGGAAGCGCCCACAACAGAGTAGGGAGTATTTATGGAATAGCCGCTTTAAAAGAGGCACGGTGGTTTTAGTAATAATTGTATTAAAGACCAATTGCTTGCAAATATTCTTTTGTTCATTTTTTAAAGATTCGGACCAATATTCCTACATGGGACTTCTTAGGGCTCATGCTGGAGC